>VWZI01001005.1:75675-95071 GCA_013396835.1 Psilopogon haemacephalus
AATTTTTTTAAATTCAGGTAGGGCAAGTATTACTTTTTTTGAAACAATATATTTAAAAAAAAAAAAAACAAAACAAAACAATTTTGATCTACCTGTTCCTTGGTTTTGTGCTTGACATATTTATAGTTACTCATATTGAAATAACATAAAGAGAAAATATGTGAGTTAGAACAGGAAGAGTGACAGCATAAGTTCTTCTTTAAGTAGTAGTCTAATATCTGCAAACAAACTTACATATATATGCGTATATATNAAGAATAATTTACTATGTGAGGAGACAGATATACATCAATGTTTCTGACCATGTGGTAGTGCAAGCACAGCAAGTTCACTCAGTTATACTGAATCCATGGTAGCTCACCCATGGTCAGGTATAAAATGCCCTCAGACACTGCAGTAGTGTTTAGGCATAGTATAACTCATAACGGCTATGTTTCACATCAGTGATTACCGGCGGAGTCAGTGTTCCTAAAACTCTAGTTGATAGCTTGGTATTTGAACTGCCCTAACACTGTCTTTGTGTTTGTTTAGGAAATGAAATAACTATTAGGCTAAATTCCAATTTCTTTTTTTAAACAAGTAAATAAACAAACTCTTCATGGCAAAATTATAATTTCCCAAAGGATGTTTTACTGTTTTCTCAAACATGATGCCATTTAAATGACCATACCACTTTATTTTTACACTGTTCCATTTTGCAGTCTCTTTAAACATAAATACTTTGGTGAAATCAGCTTTGTAACAGAGAGGATCTACTGCTAAAAGTGATGCCATGATAAGACCTGTACAACTGTTGTTGTTGGGAATTTTTAAATATTTCTGTTCACAAATTGTTAACAGAAGCATTTCTTAATATAAAGATAATAGAAGAGCCCTAAATTCAACACTTTCCTAAACTAGAAGAATGTTGCACATTTTTCGTATGTTAAGTAATTTCCAAATAAATCATGAAAACCAACATATTTAATTAACAGAGAGAGAGAAGTGTTGAAATACTACAGAGCAAGAGACATATTCAGTAGAAATTTTCTGACTCAGAAGAAAAATATAGGATTATAGAAATAAGATACATAGTCTAAGAATAGCTGAAATGATACTGCTTAAGGGGCTCAAAATATACAAGAATTAACTGTGGCTGCTGTAACTTCAGAAGCTCTGGGGGAAGGACGACATCTGTTTCTAGCACAGAAGCAGTGCCTGAATGTGAGAAAGAAGCACTCCCTTCTTCAGACACTGTCAGGAGAAGAAAGATGCTAACAGGCCTTGCAAGGTGAGGAAGAGACCAAAAATCACTTTCAAGGACTCAGCTCCTTGTGTCCCCAGGCTGAGTTTGGTGTATGAAGGTCCTGTGACCTTTGCTTAGTGTTACTGGGAAACTGGTTTAAGTATCTGAGTTTAAGCCATGAAAGGTAAGAGAAGTTAAAACTCAGAAGTGTCACTGTTGAAATGCTGCAAGCAGATCAGCCTTTCAATAGGGAAAGTACTATCATGAAAAGGTATAAAATGTTACATAAAATCATTATAAAATAAGGAATTAGAAGATAGAAAATGAGCAATATCAAGGATGTCCAAATAAGAAGAGAGGTTGATGATGGATTGATGGCTCACTGGTCAACAAACACTTATCAAATCTTCCAGCAAGGCTGGTTAGTCTATTAATGTCTAGCTTAGTATTTGAATTTGTCTACTGTATATGTATTAGCTAATAAATAATAATGCTGCACTTCCATCCTGCACATATATTTCAAAACACCTAACCTAAATGACCCAGAGAAAAAGTGGCGAGGAAAGTTACCGAACACAGGAGTAGAGAGGTACTGTTAGCTGCAGGCAGGAGAAAATTGTGTGCATTCCCTTAATGCAATCAAGACTTGAAGGAGCAGCTTTGAAAAGGAAATTAGCATTTGGCCTAACCCATGTTTTCATGCACTGCCTTGTTTTCTTTAATGTAAAATCATGATACAAAATACATTCATTACTGGAAATTGGTGAGTATGAAAATCTTAGGTTTGCTAATAGTGTTCTCTCCCTTCTGAAGAGACTCCATAAAAATAAATGTAATGAGAGTGTCAAGAAGAAAGAGAAAGAATAATTGAGAAAATGAAAAGAAGAAAAGGATGAAAGGGAAAAGAGGTAAGGAGCAACAGTAGAAAATGGAAAATAATAATTAGAGAGTAGAAGAAAAGGATATATTTTTAAAAATACTGTTGACAGGTTTGGTTTTTTTTACATTTTTTGTTTTGGGTTCATACACTGTTTCCAGTTCAGGTTACTAAAACCACATCCTCTGCATATTTTGCAGTATAGAATATTATTAATGCACACAAAGATACCCTCATGGCAGCTATCTTCATTTGAGTGAGCCTTATGGATTCTCAAAAATAACTCTGAATAACAATCACAGAAATAAGTGAGTGTTCTAAAAACATTAATCTCCAGGAATTCCATTAAAACCTTTTTCAGATGTAAAAGCATATCTTGCTGTGCTTATGGAGCTCTTTTCTGAAACTCTCTCCAGAACAATCTTCTTGTATTATTTATCATTCTATTGTCTCTGATCTATAATTCTAAAAGAAAAATAATTTGATTAATATATATGTCGTATATTTCCAAACTGGTGATGAAAACTTCAGCTACTAGCTGTCCATCAATGTTGTCTGACACAAAGGTATGAGGGTGGAGAATCAGGGAATTCCATCCAAATTCTTGCCAATCAAGGACATGCTTCATCTACTTTTATTGCTGTCATGATCATGAAATAACAAGCATTGCAAAAATTGCAGTACTTTCTCACTACAAATTTGTAACTACTGAAAAGAAAAAGTTTTACTTTCCTTCTGTAAACTAGTCCTGTCCTGCCTGAAACATAAATTATATCACAATTTGCTGCAGGGTCAGTCTGCAATCAGGTATTTCTTTCAGTCTTCTCACTGATTACATCCATCCATTAAATTACAAAAATTCCATTAAAATGAAGATAAGTATTCGTAAGTATACTGCTGATGAGTTGAGCTCTAACATTCTAATAGGTATCATTATATTAGATTATGATATATTGTCTCATGTTTCTCATTAAGATTTCATTGAAAGTTTCTAATTATAATAGTGGTCTTTTAATGCTACTAAAGGAAAACTTGTGCTATATAGTTAAAAAGCTAGGTTTCTGTAAGGTAAAAATCTGCAAAGGCACAGATGTGCCTAACTTGAATGGAAATTCAGTATGTGTTTGCTGCCTAACTGCTATTTATCCCTTTAGAGTGTAACCGAAACATAAATATTCTTTGCGTTTGCACAGCTTGGGATATGATGGGGAGAGAGGGCAAGAAAAGGTTTACTTTAAATATTTTTTTTAATAACCAAAATCTTACCATTTCCTTGACAATTTTATGACACTGGGGAATGATATATTAATAACCAATTTTCTAATTATAGAGCATAAAATTCTTGTCCACCATTGAAATTCTACATACATACATACATATAGGTAGACTAGATGTTTTGAATTATTTACTTATCTAAAAAAAAAAAGTATATAAATACATATCTAAATAAATTAACACATACTACTATGAAATAGATCTATTATGAAATGCACATGACTCAGATTCCAAATATGACTGTTCGAAATTCGCTTCTACACAACAGTCTGGAAAAGGAAGGTTTATGTCTCAACTGTGTTGCTCTTGAATTACTCTTAAAACAAGGAATCTGAAAAATATCTATTCTGGATAGACAAGGGTTATGAAAAGAAGATGCTGAATGATAAGGTTATACTGAGGACTGAACTTTTCCATTAAAATATATTTTTTTAAAATAAAAAAAATAATCTGTGATGGCATAGACATCATCCTGTCACAAAATATGGTAAGTGGGGAGTGATAAGGAGAAATAATAAAATTACAATGAGACTTAAAATCATTGACAAATATGAACCTTAGTCTTGTTTGGCAGAGAAAGTCACACAAGGCATGTGGAAACTACATCTCTGTGATGGCAGGACAATAGTGGTCTTCAATGGGATCAGGTGCACCCTTAGCAAGTTTGAAATGACACCAAGCTGAGAGGTGCAGCTAATATGTCAGAGGAATGAGACATCATCCAAAGTGACCTGGATAAGCTGGAGACGAAACACAACTGAATGTTAAGAGGTTCAACATAGACATCATCCTGTCACAAAATATGACAGACGGAAAATGATAAGAATAAAGAATAAACCTCATGAGGTTCAACAAGGCCAAAAGTAAAATCCTGCACCTGGGTTGGTACAATCTTTGTTATCGGTACAGGTTGAAGGATTATGTGATAGAGACCAGTAGAAAGCAAAACAAAAAAGACTTGGAGATACTGGTGGATGAAAGCTGGATATGAGCCAACAATGCTCACTTGCAGCCCAGAAGACTGATCACATACTGGGCTGCATCAAAGTAAGTGTGGCCAGCAGATCAAGAGAGGTGATTCCACAACTCTACTCTCCTCTAGTGAGACCTCACCTGGATTACCATGTTCAGCTCTGAAGTCCTTAGCACAAAAAGAACGTGGGTGTCCTCAGGCAGGTCCAGAAGAGGACCACAAAAATGATCAGAGGACTTTGACCTCTTCTGCACTGGCAGGCTGAGAGAATTGCAGTTGTTCAGCCTAGAAAAGGCTCCCAGGAGACCTTATGGCAGCCTTCCAGTATATGAAGGAGACTTACAAGAAAGTGGGGGAAAGACTGCTTACAAAGGCATTTAACACTAGGACAAGGGGCAATGCTTTTAAACTAGAGAAGGGTAGATTCCTCTTTAGACTCCTAGTTTTCAGGAAGCCTTCCGTAACTGCAGTTTATAATCCAGAATGCATGATGCAAATGAGCCAAATGGAGCCAGCAAGCCTATGAGGACATTTAGCAGGCAAAGAAGTGCTTTACAGCAAAGCAGTGCTTTACAGCCAGAGAGCTTTGCATCACGGAGAAGCACTTTGCCACAGGGAACCTTTTTCATTGGGAGCACAGAGGTTTTCAGCAAGGAGAAGCAAATGCACAGAAGCAGCAGAGTGCACAGTTTTGGGCTCAATCTCTATTAACTCCTGGAATAATTGTATCAAATGACACCAAAGGAAGCAGAAAAACTCAAATTATTACATCCTGGCCTTCTCAAAGCATGGGGATTCTTATACGTGGCATGGGGAAGGTTCTACGTGAGCTGACCCAGCCTAGATGGGAAAAGTGTCTTTTTCTGCCCCCTTTTCACACCATTTTTCTTTCCTCCATCCCAACTCACAAGGGGGAGGGAGAAAGAGGGGTTTTCGAGCACACTACCACACCCAGACCTGGAAACATTCAAAGATGGGCATGATGGGACACTGAGCAACCTGATATAGTTGGTGATGTACCTGATTACTGCAGGGAGGGTTAGACTAGACTACCTTTAAGGGTCCTTTCCAACCTAACACATTCTATGATCATGTGGCACAATATAAAGCTGACATTAAAATTTCTAACCTGGACACTCTAAAAGATTTTGTTGTCGTCTTTCTTCTGATGTTCATCCAGATAGGAACACAACAGTCTAAGTATTCTTTCACAAAGGATATATCTTCTAGTCTGGCTTTAAATTTATCTTATTTTTCTGTCCATAAACATTCTCTTACTTTTGTTTGATACATACAAGATGATTTCTAAGTAGTTAGAATATCTGGATAATTTTACAGGACAAAATCTGACAGACAGTAATACTTTCTGCTGCTAGACTCTATCCTACAGCCTTTTTGATAAGAAAAGAAAAATTACTTTTGTCTTTTTCTCACCACAGACCTTAAATTTTTACAGGAGTGACTAACTTAAATTGAAACTGAATTGCTATAATTCCTTATATAAATTCTATGTATCTGGGGAACATTTTTGTCCATAGTCTCTCAATATGGATTTTGTACACTGACACATCACTGTAAATGATCTCTCAGTTTATGTCACAGTTCACAGAAAAATACTTTATTTGAGGTACTTTAAACTTTAGTTCAAAATATACTTTGGCTTTTTTACTGTTGAGTCAGCATAGATGACAGCTGAAGAGCATCAGACTGCTTTAATCCAACACTTCATATATCCATCCATTCCAATTACAGATAAAGCCTCTCTATTAAAAAACTAGAAGTAAGAAAGAGGACACAACAGCTTGTAGATGCAATACCTAAGGGAGAGGATTGAGGAATGAAACCATGACATATATATGAGGTTATCTGCACTGTTAAAAAAAAAAAAATTAACAGATAGAACAAACCATAGTGATACTGTTATCATGATTGTTCTAGCATTTTTCTCAAAACTTTTCTTCACATAAAAAGACCTGCTTTAAAAAAAAAACAAACCAGTAATTAAGAAGACAGCAAACACAGGTAGGGAAAAAGAAATCTGCAAAGCAATTGTTTTAGATGAAATTTAAATGTATTTCACAATTATATTTTGTTGTAGTTTTCACTCCTTGTGTATTCACACCATGAATTAAAACCTGCTGGATGTTTTAAAATCCAAGATAAGAATCCACAGTTGGATGGGGATTTTTTTTTAAATATATTCTTCTTTTATGAGTTAATTTCATAAAAATTTGTGTATCTAAACCATCATTAGGGAGACAGATTGATAATATAATTAATTATACACAAAGCCTCCATTAAGTTAGACTAATCATGTTCAGATGCAAATTCTGTCATAAGGATGCTCATGGGAGCTATACTAACACATACACCAGGAGAATATTTTTCTTTGGAATATAACTACTTTAGCTCTCTGTGTGGATTTATATGTATTTTATGTGAAGTGTACTACTGCTAGAATCTCTGGTGGTATTCTTTGAGGTAAATGATTATTGTTCTAAGTTCCCTCTCTTCCTCCATTATTTAAAGACTGTTGACTGATTGTGGTGCATTGACTGTGGCTGGATCCCAGGTATCCAATGAAGCCATTTTGTCACTTCCATCCCCTTCTGGACAGGGAGAGGAAAATAATACCAAGGACTCATTCGTCAAGATAAGGGCAGGGAGATAAAAATTCAGCAGTTACCATTGTGGGCAAAACAGACTCAACGTGGGGAAATCAGTTGAATTTATTACCAATGAAATCAGAGTGGAGTAGCAAGAAATGAAAACTAAACCTTAAAACACTTCCACCCACCCATTCCATCTTCCCAAGCTCAGCTTTGCTCCTGGTTTCACTTCCTCCCCCTGCAAGTTGCACAGGGGGACAGAAAATGGAAGTTTTGGTGAGTTCATTAAATTTTGTTTCTGTCACTCATTCTTTTTCCTCAGGGACTTGAGTCCTAACTCTTCCTTTGCTCCACTGTGAGATTCTGTCAGAATCCAGAGGGCAGAGATTAACAATATCTCTGTCCAGAGGAGCAAGATCTCTTCTCATGGATTTGTGTGCTGTGAAATCAAGGTGCAAGTGAGACCAGATATCACCACAAAACTATTATTGAAGGACAAAGTTGAAAAAAACAGTGGGGGAGAGAGAAGGGGGGAGAGAGAGAGAGAGAGGGAACAATGGAGAACAGAGGAGAAAACAAGATCATGGAAGGAAAAGAGCAGGGATTATACTATCATCAGCTGGAGNGCCCAGGGATGTTCTTCTGTGTTCATCTGGAGTTCTTCTTCTGGATTTGTTCCGGTTGAGATGATCTGTGGGAGTTGTTGTTCCTTTAGTTCTTCTTCTTGGCAGGTATTTCTCAGGTCTTTTATACAGTTTTTTTTCAGTCTCATTCTTAGATCAATGTCCATGTGCAGCTCCACAAAGAATCTTCCACTGTATTCTTACGAATTTGCAGGGATCTGGTGGCAGCACCATGGAAGGCCTTCGCCCCCTCCCTGCACTGCTTACCTGTAAATACCCTGAATACATATATTCCATAAACTTTTTCTCTTCGGGATAGCTGATATAAGGCATACATATCCTGGGCACTCAGGCCAGGCTGAAGGCACTCTGCTGATTTGCATCCCAGACATCTCTGTTGATTTGCATCCCTGAGCGATCAGTCAGGCACATTGTTTGAGTCCAGGAAGGTAACAAAGGCAATCTTTATCTTTGTGAATTTAACCAAGGGAGATAAAATTTCGACTCTCTCAGGTCCCTCCCACAGGAGACTTCTCCAAAGCAAATCCTTCCCAGAGCCTGCAGATCTTCAAAAACTGTTGTGGCATGATTGTCTTATGAACTGTTATGGAATTGTTAAATATGGATATTAATAAAATCCAGTAAATATTATTAATTAATTAAAATATTAACTATTACAGTGTCTTTTGGGCTCAGCTGTGCAAATAGATTATAGAATGTGTAGAGTACATAGGGCAGTACCAAACAATTTCAAATGATTTAGCGAAACTACCAAACTGCAAAACAGTGAACTGTGAAAAAATTCCACTGTGCAATAAGCCATTTTCACTCTAGGGGTGTCAAGAGGGTCCTTTCTGCTGAAGCAGGGGGCACAATTACAGAGTAAACAGACAACTTATTACAAAGAGGCTTTCTAGAATATTTATCCACAAATTAACAACTCCAGAATCTTTCTGGGCCTGCATTATAGTCCAGGCAGTACCCAAAACTCTTGGAGGGGTACTGTTGCTGGTATTGTAACCAGCAAAAGCTTTTAGAGTTTCCCAGGACTCTAGCAGAGTGCTGGAGATTACATGGTCTTCTGGCCTGGTCTTAGTCTGTTCTCAGGCAGACAGCTTCCTTTCAGAGCTCCAGGCTCAGCACGGATGTTCACAAGTGCGCAGGCAAGCATGGTGTTTTGCTGTGTGGCAGTAACCTGTCTTCTCTCACAATGCAAACAGTGGTGAGATTTGTGCAAGTGAACTCTCAAGCTAAGAGAAGCTTACTTGCTTTCAATGGGTGTAACTGCTAGCAGCAGTAACGCAGCTTGCTCAGGGTCACTTGGCTCTCACAGCTTTATCTCTTCTGAATGATCTAGGATGTCATTACCCGCTGGCAGGGTTGTTCACACTAAGGCTGGCCTTGAAGCAGCAAGGCTGTTATTGAAGCAGCAAGATGGTATGAAGCAGAGAGGCTTCCTAGTCCCCAAGGCAACAAGACAAGACTTGGCTAAGCAAGGCAAAGCAAGGGAAGGTATAGCAAGCTGTTTTCAACTTCTGGCCTACTTTTATCAATTGCCTGAGTCTTAATTGCTCCAATAGGAAACTGAGATTAACCAACCAGAATGTCACTTTGCCAGAACTAACCATATTAGGTGAAGCCATGGGCTTACTTTATCCAAATTTGGGAAAACGTAGGCCATGCACGAGGCAGGAACAATACAAGTGTATGTACCTTGTTTGCCACAGGATGTAAACAGGAGTAAAACAAGTCTGGGTAAGCCAAGGTCCTTAGACTCAGTGGCTCCTTCTCCTTTGTCCTTTCTCCCATGTCTCTCCCCACTCTCCTGTGCCTAGACTCAAAGTGGGCCTGTTTTGGCCTACAACCACAGGAACATACTGCTTCCTGTGAGTCCTTTATGGGGCCACATATCCTGCCAAAAACCGGCTCCAGAACGCACTCCTTCAAGCTTTAGATAAGGAGATTTATTTTTATGTTAAATGAAAAAAAATATTTTACCTGTAGAGAAACAGAATATATGAACACAAAAGCTTAACAAATATTGAACTAAATACACAGCAATGAAAGCATTATTATGACTACAAGTGAAATATCAAAGATTCAGGAATAGCGTGCAAGTAATACATAATAGTCTATTTCAAAAGTGTGATTATTTTTCTAAACTATGATAGATGCAAAAAGTAAGATTAACATTATTTCTCTGAAGAAGAATTATTACATTCCTCTAGAGCGCATAATGGAACAAAAAAGCACACGGTCACAGAGACGTCTTCCTAAATCATGTATCTAAATTGAAATGGAAAGTACATAGAAAAAGTGAAATGTTATCAGGCTCATAAGAGGAATGTTATCAGGCTCACATATGGCATGATCTCCATGAAGCACTTAATTCACAGCAAACTCCTTCAGAAGCTTAATTCCATGCTCAACTCTGTTCCACTTCCTAGCTACCCATGGCAAGTCATCTTGGGAGGTGTATCTCATACCCACAGCTAACAGAAGACGTGTCCACAAGCTAACTACACCAAGATTCGTTGCCAGGTGTTTGTCCACCTCACTCTCCTTTGCAAGTGGGCCTAGCTGCTTTGCCTACTTGTCTCCTACTCGGAGGACATTTTCACCAATGGTACGGCATCTCACCAGCCAGCCTAGGATTGGTTCTCCTGATTACCTTGAATATTCCTTTCTAACTTCTCTGACCTCTCTGAGGGGATCATTAGAGCCTTGGATGTCATCCTTCTTCTCCTCTTCCTGCTGGTCTGTTGGTGCCTGACCAAACAAAACTCTTCTAACAACATTCCTAATCTCCAGAGAGCCATCCTCTGTCCTATTGTCTAATCTTACATTGTCCTCATATTTAGACCTAAGCAAACCAGTCAGATTTTTAAGGCTAAGCTTCTCCTCTTCCTGCTCTTCTTCCTGTTGGATATCAGAGGTACCTATTCCACTTCCTAGATCCTCTTTTGATCCATGTTTTGACCAAATTTTAGCTTTCGTTTTGTCAGGGGCCAGTTTAACAGAAGATGCAGCTTATGATGGATCTGAATTTTGGGGAACCTTAGCTGCTGGCATATAAGAATTAGCATTGTCTTTTGTGTTAGAATGACAAATTGCTGTCTGGGAACTCCAGCTAGCATCAGAAAGAGAGACTTCAGACTTATCTTTTGTTTACACTATTCCTCATTTACATAAACAATTTCAGAATAGTTTTCAAAACACTGTCTGGGCATACAGCCAGACTCTGTTTGCATTCCGGTCTCCTTGGCATGATCTATCTGCTTTTTTTTTAAGTAACTGCAGAAGTTTTCAGGCTCAGAAGAGAAATTAATAATAAATTCATAATTAAGGAGTAAATGATGACGCAGGTTTAATACATCACCGTGGTCTTTGAATAGAAATTTTCACAAGGGTCATGTATACTGCTTTTTGGCAATATAACTCTCACTAATGCAGTTGAATAGCTCATTTGGATGCTAATATTTTCTGATTTATTAAAAGCATCAAAAACAGCATTTGAAGCTATTTCAGTTATATTTAACCCCATATAACCTAAAAAATAGTCCACATAATCCCAGACCATCTTCTTAAACTTTTTCCATGACAAATTCCATATAAAAGTACCAATTGTTGCCACAAGCCATCTATACAAAAACCACACAGGCACAGAAAGAATAATCGTGTGCAACAGCCAAGTCAGCTTCATTTTAACTTCCAGGATTAATTAACAATCAAACATATGTAATTAAACCTCAAGCCCCATGTTGGGCGCCAATTAAAAATATGTGGAGGTTTAGCAGTTACCTGCCCCCTCACCTGTAGATATAACTCTGGTTAAGACTCAAATGGCTGGAAGTTGGTAAATGAAGCTTTATATTTACAGCAATGCCCAATATACAAGCATATATTTACAATGTATAACAGATATTTACAGATATATACAGTGAAAAGATAATACAGAAACACCACATCCCTCGCAGAGACCAAAATCCCTAAGAGTGGTTTTTATCCACCCCTACCACCTTTCCCCCCTTCCCCAATCTTATCTCACCATCTGTTGATGCAGCAGATAGGCAGGGATAGATAGGCTGGAGCATTAGCAGTAGGAAAGAAGTTAGTAGAATTATTAAGAATCAGCTACAAAATGCAGAGACAAAGGAACCATGCAAGGAGCAGCCACAGCCAGAGAAGCCTGAAACTCTGTTGAAAGAATCTGTGACCATCTTCTCCTACCAAAGGATAATCATAAGCAGTTGTTTTGTGTTTACTTCCATCTGACAAGGATGGAGGGTTTGCTGCCCTACTAATGCAGATATTCTGAGGAAGTTTAGGAAATAATCAAGATACAAGGTACTAGCTGCATTATAATAACTGACGAAGGGAAACAAGATGCTGCAAATATAAAATACAGAAGTAGTATATAAGATGACCTAAATTTGTCAGCAAAGTGTCCTACGATAGTTTTTCAAGAAGTAATCATTTTATACACAGTCCATATTCTACAGATACTCACAAAATACTGACAAATATTACATTGCAAATCTTCTTCAGAAAGTAAGCCATGACAGTTGGGATCCATATTTAGCTTTACCAAATTGGCTTTTAGAATAGATGTGTAAACTCATTTGGAAGAAGAGCACAAAATCTTTATTAAAAATACTTATTACTGCTATAATCTGTGATCAGATTATAATGCATAATCACCAACTTCTCCCTGTGACATTGAACATAGCTTGGCCAGCAATTTGAACAGGTAATTTTTACAGCTTGGAGGAAAACCTCTAAAGAGGGAGAGATGACATTTACTCACAGAAATTAATATAATTTTCACATGATTCATAAAGTTTCACAAGATACAAAAAACAAATGCTTCTAGAGCAGGTGAAGGTAATATTATAGAGAGAAGTCTGCTTAGGCCACAGCATTCATCAGTCTGTTGAGAAAGGAGACTGATGATGCTGGTTTTCTGTTTGTCTGACTCCTAATATTTTCTAACTATTCAATAAAATGATACCCATGTGCAGATTATACTTTTTTTCCTTAATTTTTTTAACCACATTATTCCATAGGTTATGTAGCCACTGTTGGAAAATGGAGAACAACTGGCAGACAAAAAGGAACTTATCCTTGAGCATTTTATCTGAGAAGTTACCACAAGACCAGCAGGAGGTATGAATGCATTCTGCCAAATTTGGATCTGCTTAAAATCTGTTAACAATGTTTCTTTAGTTACTAATAGGGAAATAATATAAAAACAGAAAAGTGGGAAAATCAGCTAATAATGTCAATTACAATTTTGAATTTTTATCAGACACAATGATAGAAGAGGAAAAAATTGCACTGGATGGGAATGTAACAATAATATGTCAAATATCAAAAGGATCATTTGGAGACTAAATACATTTTGTTAAAAACAGAGGAAAATAACAGAGATAAGGTCTTCAGAACATCTACTGAGATTAGGGATAATAATGTAACTAAAATACACCTACATATAGGCTTTCTTCTTTTAAAATATTTATCTTTTTAATGAGTTTTCATATGATGTTGAACAGTTCTAATACTAAACCTCTACAAAGATGTCTTTGGATTCTGTAGCAATTTTTTTTTTTAAAGCAACAACAAGCTCGTCTTTCTGAATAGGATTCATTGGTGCAAAGTAGCTTATACTTCAGTAAGGTATCAGCATAAAGCCTTATTTGAAAGGGAATTAATTGTATGAAATGTAAAGACGGAGTCTCTCTGAAGACTTCTATGATTTTTTTAAAACTTGTACAATGTTTTGAAAGCTCTAAGATTTTGTGTGTTTTTTAACTTGTGTGCTTTGAAGAATACAAATGAACACCTAGGAAATTATTTCTATGAAATAATATTTTTCTGAAGTGAAATTATAAAACCAGTGACATATAAATACATAAATTGAAATAAAAATATTTGAAAATATAAATTATATTCTTTACATAAGAAAATATATTATTCTATTATGTGCCAAGACAGTATGAATAAGTAATTTTAGTCTCTCAATGTTTTAACTACATACATTTTTATTTATCTCTAGTGCACTCTCCATTTCACCTGTTTTTATGTACTTCAAGATTTTCAGACTGTTACTCATTTCAGGGGTGCACTGGTTTCACTTAATATTAGAGGTACATGCTTACAGAAATGAGTGGGATGTAAGTACAGTAGTCTTGATACATGACTATAAAGTTTAGATACACACCTCTTCTAAACTCTAGACTGTCTTTGAAATTTCCATTACCTTTCAATCATATTTATGAATTTTTAACAAAAAGTACCCTCTGAAAAAGTATGATGTTCTAATTGAATACACTGTAATGTATAATTTTAAGCAAAAAGGTCACTATGTACCTGTTAATGACTCACTAAACTAAGCTTGTGACTTTAAATCAGGCAAAATTAATATTAAGCAGGGGGTAAGTAACAAGTAATTTATAATATTCAACTCTGCTATTGAAGAAATTTAAAATATGAAGTTAGCATTATTTTTCCTTGCATCAAGGAATTATCTGTACACAATAACACTTTATGAAGAACTCACTACCTTCTATAGCATCCACATTCTTCCTGTTCTTACAGAACAAAATGAGGAAGAGATGCTGGTCTTGCAAAAGCCTCCAAGAGAAGGCCTGGAGGAACAGAAGGCTGGAGAACAGAAAACTTCAGGGAGACCTTGTAGCTACATTTCAATATCTGAAGTGGACCTACAGAAAGGCTAGGGAAGGACTGCTTAGAAGGGCTTGACACGATAGGATGAGGGCCAGTGGTTTCAAAATTGAGCAGGGCAGATTTAGGTTAGACATAAGGAGGAAGTTCTTTACAGTGAGAGTAGTAAAATACTGGAACAGGTTGGCCAGGGATGTGTTTGAGACTCCATTTCTGGAGTCATTAAGATCAGACTTGATGTGGCCCTGGGCAGCCTGATGTAGGTAGGAAATGTCCCTGCTCTCTGCAGGTGTTTTGGGTAAGATGACCTTTGAGGGTCCCTTTCAACCCAATGCAACCTGTGAACCTGTGAATGAATCACTTCAAAAATATTTAATTTCAAAAGCAGTTCATGTAACCCAAGTCATTTAATTCATATAGTAACCAATGTTAAACACATACCCCATAATGTATATATATATCATATTCCTTTAAATATTTATTCAATTTCCATGATAGTAACAAATTTATATCACATCAAAATCTTTGTAGTTAAAATAGTGCATTCTCAAAAGTTTCTTTTCACAAAGCCAAAATATACTATCATGTGTACAAATTCTCTAAATACACACATTTTGAGGCTTATTCACCACTGCAAAAACAATAGTAATAAAATCAACCACTCTTTTGTTTCAAAGTTCATGTCTATTCACATCTCTGTTTCTCAAAAAAAACCCAAAAATTTTATCTCTCATCATCCTCCTCTGAGAACTGATTCCTTTCTCTGTCCACCATTGCAACATACTGCGATCAAAAAATGCCGTAGACTTCATTATAGACCAAGCTGAATTCCCTCAAATTGTTTTTGGTAAAAAAATGCCTTATGCTGCAGAGTTCAAAATTTTGTCATTGTTACTATTCAGCGGTTTAACACACCAGCTTTGGCAATAGCAACATGCAGTGGAAAATACCAGTGTCACCACTGCAGACCCTGATTCTGTGTCAAGCTTAATATCACTCAAAAGTGTTCTATGCAACATAGCGTTGCCCATCAAGTGGGTTGGGAATGTTCATATGAGCCAAATACATTCATGTTTGTGGATTAACTGCTAGCATGAAATTGGCTTTGTTAACTGTATGCTTAATTACAGACAGCAGCAGTAGCACCTTCTGTCATCTCCCTAAAGTATACACAGCAGTGATGCATACCTTGACTAATACATTTTCTTTCTGTATCAGACTTCTTAATGATAATGCAATGTCTCATTAGAGTTATAGATCAAAATATGTTGCATATGTAACTGTCATGGAAGGCCTAAACAGGCCAAAATAAGCCTGAACATGTCCTGGCTTGCCCAGACATGTTTTTCTGCTCTCCTTCTTTCTATGGGTGGGGGAAGCAACCATGGGAAAGGAAGACAAAAAGGACTGGTGCCTCCATATCTGTCCAAACTTGTTTACAGGGTACCCGTACATGTTTATACACTTGTTTGTGTTCTGCCCTAAAAGGTAAAAGCAAGCCTTGACTTCACCTAATACGGTTAACCTTGGCAACTTGCCATTCTCATTGGCTATTCTATGTCCAAAGGTCCATTGGACTCAGGTTACATTGATAAAAAGAGATGAGTAGGTAGAATCAACATACTCTCTGCTGCCGCCATTGTTTCTGCCTTATTGTGCTCTCTGCTTCTGGCAGTGCTACTGCCTCATTGCATTCTGCCATGCTCTGCAGCATTATATCTGCTAAGTTATAAGCCTGCTTTGCTGCATAACAAGCCCTGGTGCTTTGGGTTGTCTTCCTGGAAACCACTTCGAATTTACCAGACATAGGCACCAAATGCCTCCACGTGACAGGCTTCTTTAGCCAGCATGACACTGCTAAAACTGCACATCTCCAAGACATCCTGCTTGCAAGTCTTCTGCTAATACTGGGAAGTCCAGGAAGAGACGCACATATCATACAGAAGGAACCAGAACTAGGCCATGATAAAAATAGTCCCTCTGTATAAAGGTTTTGGAGCTTGTTAATTTTTTTCTTTTCACAGATTTTTTTTTTTTAATTATCATCTTAAGCTTTTACTTTTCAAAGATCATCTTTTTGAATCACCTACATACTTTAATGCTTGGCATGCTGCCTTCTGCTGTGCCTGGCATTCAGTTCTTCCTTTAGCCTACTCACTGTAAATGCTTATGATTGACCCCCTAACTGTTTACTACTCTAGACCCAATCTCTCTTTCTGCATGATATGATACCACATATCTTGCATCCTGCACTTGTTCCCCAAGTGATGATTCAAAACCAGTTTCAGAATGGCTGTAACCTCAAGCTATTCTCATTGTCTCATTTGAATAGCTTCTGATTCTTGTCTTACATATACATCTGAAGTGAGTTATAAACTAACCATAAATCAAATTAATTATAATTCAGCCATAAATCCAAGAGAGCTTTTTTAAAACTTTAAATTCTTTGCTTTCATAAAACACCACATAAAAACAGTGATAACTGTTAGAAATTACATTTATGGGGCCCAAATGCTTTGTAGATTCCATTCTGCTTGTTTTCAGAGTGTGAAGATGCATTTCTTTTGTTTTCAGATGATGAAAATGACCTACAAAACACAATGTTATGTCAAAAACATGCAGGGAACGACCATTGGAAATCAATTTAAGATGCTAGTCATTTGCAAAAACATTTCTGCTGCCTAATATACTTCTAAGTGAATTCCAGTATCTTGAAAACTATAAAAATTGTCATATTAACTTCGCTTCATTTCTCAGTCTGTCTCAATATTCTTAAACTTCTTTATATCAAAGAGAATATTCAAAGTTTTCTGTGCCTCATGTGGTTTCTTTCTCCTATATATTGTCAGAATCAAGAGGAAATGTGTGATGAGAATAGAAAAACTGCTTATTATTCAGGTTTTATAACAAGAACTGTAAGAAGAACTTACTGAGGAAAACATTTCTGTCATTTCATTTATTTCGTAAATAATAATAATACTAAGAGCAGGAAAAACACTCCTTGTCTGAAATGAGAACAGAATTTTATTTAAAAGCAGTCTACTGCTTTTATATTGAAGATGGAAACTATATTAACTAATTTTAGGTATTTATGTTCTAGTGACTAATCTAAGTCATCATCAAAGGTGAAAGGTGTCATTTTTAATTTATCAACTTATCTCAGTTTAAACAGCATGTATTTTGCAGATACCATCCTAAGTACAGAACCCTGGATCACTCTACTAGCTGTAAAATTATAGTGAGATGTGAGATGAACACATCAAATTCCACAAAAAAAAAAAAATCATATTGTGCAGCTTCATGAGATTTGTTGCCTTGATACTATTTGAATTTCACAAAGTTTACAAAAATGTGGGGAAAATATTTTAAAATTACATTTTAGAAAGGTGTAAGTCTATAGACATTGCTTTCTGTGGTATTTTTAAATAAATATGAATATTAGATATAAATTAATTCACACTTACAAAAAGTGATATGGCAAGTTTTCAAATGTACCTGTCTATCACAGTCGGTAGAATCAAAGATCCTCAAATGCTTAAAGAAAACATGTTCAGAGTAATACATATTTAGTTCTCTGGCATCAGTACATTCCTTTATGCTTAGCTGCTTAAACAAGGAAGTTTCTACTGTTTCAGTCAATGTCTGACTGACTGTTCAACCCAAGAAACAAGTTAGTGCATCATTTACTGTAGCCATATGCATCTGTGAAATTCAGTCCTATCTTTTGTATGGTAGAATCAAACCGTTAAAATAGATCATTAGGCTTTGGTTTTCTTAAGTGTTTTTGAAAAAGAAGCAGGAGTTCAGTACTTTATTTCCAAAATTTAACACTAAATAAAAACATATACTGGAATTTGATGAGGTAACTTAATTAAGCGGTTGAAAATTTTAAATTTATTCATTCTATCACTTACATCAATGTAACTGTTACATTAAGTTCTGGGGTATATAACTGAGTATAAAGTTTTATGGAAGGGCTAGAGTGAAATGTGAATATGTAATTTCTATCATGTCAATTGGACCCATTCTGCAGACACCTGAAAACAAGTAATCTCTGAATTTATTGATGGTTGCAATCATAAATACTGTTGCAAATCATTCTAGGACAGCTTAAAAAGGCTACCAAGAAACAACCAAATACCTTTCAAATACTCTCTTTAAATATGAAACTTAAAGAAATGTTGAATTTAAAAATATTATCTACTTCAATTCCATTGATGTAGATGATGATAATTTAATATCATTTACAATAGGAGACACATTTCAATGCTATGAATTAGGATGGAAAAGGCAAATCTGCAGTGGGGCACACAAGTTAAGAAAAACTATGCTATTCTGTTGCCTCTATTTAGGAGTACAAGATAAACAAGTAATTAGGATGATATAAAAATTCAACAACAACATTAAGAAAATAGAAAATGCAAAAATGACCTTAAAAGAACTGTGAAAACATAAAAGAAAAGTCATTCTTTTTCTTCTCTACTTTTTCTTCCTGCCTACAGCTCTGTGTTTTCTTTAGCCTGACAGACATTATCAAGCTGACAGTGCTGCTTGACAGTACTTCTGGAAGCTAGAAGTTATTTTTAGTCTTTTTACTTCTTTTTTTTTTTTCCCTAGGCTATCAANATAAGTGTATAGTCTTCAGAGGAGAATTCATTTTCTGAAAAATATTTATAAAGAGAAATAGATTTTGTTTTTTTTGTCCTCTTAGATCCAGGATAATTATTGCTTTACAAATATGCAAACCAGGTGCTTTCATTTGCATAGTGAGAGGCTTTATGGACTTTTAGAGCACTTTAAAATTGCTCAGTGTACTCATAAAATAATTGCAATGCACATTTAATATATTCAATATTATTGATTTCTACAGAATATTATTTGTCAGAAAGATTGAGTTATAGCTGATAACATTTTTTTTAATTCTCCAGGGTTAAGGAGATAAATTGTGTAATGGAGGGAAGAACAAATATTTATATCTTTTTGTTGGGAACTTGAAAACCCAACATTCTCAGGTAGTCAAGCCAGTATTTATTTTAGACACATCCATCTTGTGAATAAATTGAATTTGCTTTTTGTTTTCTTCCTTTCTTTCTTTCCCTTCCTTCCTTCCTTCCTTCCTTCCTTCCTTCC
>VWZI01001005.1:95175-113965 GCA_013396835.1 Psilopogon haemacephalus
CTTCCTTCCTTCCTTCCTTCCTTCCTTCCTTCCTTCCACCTTCCAAGTTCCTTCCTAGTTCCGAATTCTGAGTTCCTTGCCAAATAATGGTATGTATTATAGCAGAAATGCACTTGTTACAATTCCTTTTCTACTCAGAACCAGCCAGCTAGGTATTGAAGTACTAGAGATCATCCTGCTTAATCTAAATATATTAAAAATTGATGGGTCAGATAAAAACAGCTTTAGAGATTAGAAACAGAACCAAAAAATAATGCAAAGCATAGAACTGGAATCCAATAAAGATAGTACACAAATATATTTTAAAATTATAGGTATAAAATAATTGTAAAATACATAGAAGTCATATCAGAATAGACCCATGTTGATTTCAGATCATCCATATCATATGTTGTAGCAAAATACTAATGTGCTTAATGGCTCATTACAAATTGCTGTCAGCTTTTGTTCTTCCTCAGATTATTTTGCGTGACATTTCAAAAATGTCCTGTTGTAATGAAACAAGTCATCAGAATCTATTGTTAGAGATAAAACTGAACATATATGCAGTATGTATTGCTGTTCTAGATAGATAGATAGATAGATAGATAGATAAAAAGGAAAAATAATTTCTTTTGGAACTCTTTTACAGTCTTATGACAGTCTTATGACTCGTTTATAGTCTTATGACTCTTTTTGACAGACTTATTGCTTATGACAAAATTGATATGCCATCCGAAGGATGCACAGAAGAGTGTGTTGTGACATCCTCAACACTGAGATGAGTAAGTCATTTACTTAATTTTAAAGAGTATTAACATTACAAATAAATTGCAGTCTTATGAATGTATATTTCAGTTCTGTACCTCTAATTTATCCTCAAGCCTTACTGATGCTAGAGAATTTGTTTACTTATGCAGGTCACAAATAGAAAACTTGGGCTCAAATTTTAATGTCTGGTTTGTTTGTTTTGTATTTGTTTGCCTTTTTTTTTTTTTTTTTTCTGAAGGCACTCTTCAAGCTTGCTGTTGTCACTAATATTCTTACTAGTATTGTGATTGATTTCCTCCTTTTTTTGTTTTTTGAATTTCAGTCATACTCCCTTAGTTTGTTCCTTTGAAGCTTAAAAACCTTGGCTTATGCTCTTTTAAGCTTTATTTCCATACAAAAATAATGTGAATATAATTATATGGATATAGTTAACACACTGTATACAGTTACTTCAAATTGGCACAGCTGTTCTGCTATACATTTAAACCAGTAGAGATGTTTCCTTAGGCACTGCTATGTGACAAATTCTCTAATTTTCATATTACTGATTTTACTGGAAAATGAAAAGTTTCTGTTGAAAATTGCATCTCTAACCAAAGGAATTACACCAGGATAAAATCTAAAAATATACAGCTATATTTCTTGGCTCAATAAACAAAGGATCAAACTCTATATGTAATTATACAAAGGACTATATCCATAAAAAATTAAATTATTACCGTCATGAGGAAAAGTATTCTTACAAAAGCGTCCCAGCCTTCTGCTGCTATCGAATGTACCCTTTACACCTTAATATATAGATGTATCCTTTCCACAACAATGTACAAAGAGATTTAATTTTATACCTATGCAGTACTAAATGACAGTGTTTAGCATCTTATTACAGTAGAGATTAATATAATTAATATCTCTTCACAGAGAAAAAAAAAATTTAGAGTTACACTTCACACAGAGTAGTGAGTTCCCCTTTGATTATGAGGCAGAATTTTTGCATGTTATATGGGATACTTGGAGGTTTAAATCAAAATTACACTGAGGTCAATCAAGGAAGCCTATTTACCTTACACAGAGCCAAGATTCTGCAGAGTGTTTCTGTTTGGCAACATTGCAGAAAAACTTCATGAACAACTGGCATTTGGTATTAGATATTTATACAATGAAGAAGCATTTTTGCTGTACAATGTTTTGAGATGGGAACGTGGGTTCCTTAAAACAATCTGTGTAATACTGTGGTAGTTTGGTCATGACTGGGGGCCAAATGCCCATGAAAGCCACTTTGTCACTGTAATAAAATAAAAGCAGTTTAATGATTCTAAGCACAAGCAAAGTCTGTGTGCAAAACCAAAGAGAGATGTTATTCTCTACTTCCCATCAGCGGATGATTTTTGGTCACTCCCAGGAAACAGGGCTCTAACATGTATAGTATCAGTTTCTCTGGAGGACAGACACCATGGAGGAATATTCATTTATATCTGAGCTGACATTATATGGCATGGAATAATCCTTTGGCCAGTTTGGGACAGCTGACCCAGCTATGTCCTGTCCCAAAATCTTGTCCATCCATCAGCATGCTCTTGGGGTGGGATAATGTCGGAAAAGCACATCCTGGGTAGAACAATGGTGTGTTATCAACACCCAGGTACAGGACTGCAAAACACAGCACTAGAAAGATGCTCTGAGGAGAACTAATTCCAGTTCAGCCAAACAAACTCAGTACAAATACTAAGACTAGAAGATTAATCAATAGTACTAATTAATTGTTTACTAATGAATAGTTTACAGCACAGACTATCTAAAGCAACTAGAGTACTTGGAAGTATTATTCTTTGGATATATTTATATAAAATAAGTACTAGAAATTATTTTGTGATCTATTATTGATCTGATTTACATTTTGTTTTTTCAAGGCATTATAAAATGAATGAATATTTAAAAAAATTTCAAAGTTAAGTTTTAAAGAATATCAGTTGACTTTCTGAAGTATATTAAAGCATTACATTATACCCCACTGGTATGCTTTAAAAGGGAGAACAGATAAATATTTTTTTAAAATATTAATATAGCACATCTGTTAGAGCTGTCAGTAAAATAAGAAAAGTAATTCTTAATGGATTTAATTGCAGATCATGAACATAATTTATGAATGGTAAAGAACAATTAAATACTTCCAATTTTTTGCCACACCATTCATAGGTTTTGCACATTTTAACTACTAATTATTCTTAAGTACCCTTAAGAATAAACTCAAGACCAAAAAATTAGGATTGGAATTAGTTTCAAAGTTAAATTAACATCTTAAACAATTTAAATCCAAGTAGCAGCCAAGTTATATTGCGAGTTCACATATCCCAGAGGCATAAACAAAGGCCCTGTGCCTTTTAGTGCCATCTCCAATGAAATGGAAATTTCCATATAGAAGGCCTACTTCTCCAGAAAATCAGCAGAGTTGCTTTATATTAACTAAGGGTTGTAAAAGTGTTTCCGAATAATCTGAAGGCAGAATTCTAATATTAGTTTAGGCCAGAAAAGTAAATGCCCATCAAATATTGTGGTGTTTGTATTTTAGCTTCTTTTACTTCTCTAAACCATGCCATTAAAAAAAAAAAAATTAAATGCCAGCTGCTCACTACTCTCTTATACATGAAATCTGTCTTCCTGTATTTTTCTGCTAACATAAAGAGCAGCAAACACTCATCAACTTCTTTCATCCTGCAAATGGCAAGCTGTGCTTGATTTCAAGAAGAGAAGTACTTAAAGTTAAGTGTGGATTAAGTCAGTGTACTCATTGAACCACAGACATGCTATTATGGGTATGCACCTCATAATATGGAAAGCAAACACCTAAAATGACAAACTTACCCACAAGATTTTACCTCTTATTGGAGCTGATTTTGTCCTTTAACACAGTGGCAGCAATGTGGAATTCAGGTACACAAAATCCGTTTTGCCAACCTGCCTTGCAGTGACACAGGTAGTAAATACTGTACAACATTTGGATGTTTCAAAAGAAAAACAGGTTAAGGGTTGGTGCATCTTCCTATTTTTAGCCTGTTGATCAAAGATTTTTTTTTTCAGATTCAAGCATTATCGTGGATTGTTTATTGCTCCCACATGTAAAAACTCTTCAAGGACAATTGAAATGCAAACTAGTCAGTAAGGCCTCATCATTCATATTATATATTGGTGTTTTCAAACTTTGTATAGTTTGCAGTAAAATTCAAGAACCAAGGATTCATCTATCACCTGGTTTATTGTCTGTAACAAACATTCAGGCAGAAAGAGAAGGAAAGTGAAGGGAGGGAGTGTATTATTAGCATAAACTGCAACCAGGCTCTTCTTCCATTATCTTTATCTAAGACAATAACATCCATTGCTGTCTACAATCTATTTAAGGCATAGCAATAAGTATATATTTTATGAGTATTCTGTTTCTTTTCAGTTAAGAATATGTATAAGGAGAATGCTTTAACAAAAATTATAGCAAGTGCAAGTACATTATAGATGTAAATAAGTTTGTCAATGGTTACTGCAGTAATTGCTATGGAATATTCAAGATGATGCAAATGAATATATGATCATAAAAAGTACTGATTTGCCATGCTTAAAGTGTTGACTGCTTGCTAAAAGCAATATTTTGCAACACTTGTATGTTTTAGTTTTCCCAAGGGGACTAACAGAAAGCCTCAAGCTCTCAGAGATACACAGGGAACTCTAAAGAATTTTCAATTAGTTTTCATCATAGCTGTATCTCTGAAGCACTATGTGCAAACATACACCACTGGAAATAACCCATACTGCTTTGCATTGTTCTGTTGTTTTATGATAGGAATTTAATATATTTGGTAGCATAGGAAGTTTGGAGGTCAATAGACATACAACAACAAAAAGAGCCTTAAAAAAAAAAAAATCCCACTCAAACACCTCAATTTCATAAATATATATATATAAAATTGAAAATAAATCTAAAAACATTACTTCTAGGATACTTATGAATTTCAAGAAACTTTTCTCCATTTATCATTATATAAGTGTATTTGTAAAATCAAATAGAAAATGGAGGAACTGAGAACTGGCATATATCAATCTTGTTGAATCACTAGAATTCTCATTCTTTGAAGCTTAATACTGTAGGTGTTTTGAGATAAAGTGTAGTCCTCAAACGAGTAATCACAAGTAATGCTGCACTAATTAAACTGACAATGAAGTTTTTATGTAATGTTGATGTCCTCAATGAAAATATAGACAACAGTTGCCATTATTTAGTTCAGACTTTCAACTACTTTTGTAAAACAAAACAAACCCAACCCCCCTCCATCCCATCACAGGCACACAAAAAAGGCAAAAAAACCCCAAACCAAACAAAACCAACCAATGAACCAAACAACACCAGCAAAATATCTGTTTGCTACTCTACTTTTCTTTGGACTGTCTGCAACATATAAAACTTCTCAACAAAACCAAATACATATTGACAACCAATAAGATTTAAGTTACCTATGGCAGGATGTCTATTATGTTGAAGTTTATTGCCAAGAGTATAAATCTATATTATAATCATCCCTAGTTTTGGGCATAACTAAGACAAGAGTGTTCCTTAACTGTCTAATGTGTCCCAACCAAAATCCTTCTCTTCAGAAATGGACTCTTTCAATTTTGAAAATACATATTAAAAAAATATGTGTGGACTCCTCTGAAACAACCAGGAGTGACATAAAGAAGGATTAATTCTAGATATTACAGTTCTTTGCTAGGAATGTAATAGTGGAATAGGTCAGACGAACTTTAACAGAAAATTTGAAAATATTCCTAGAAAAAAAGGAATTAAATGAATATTTCCTTTTACTTTCCCTGACTCCTCTGCAGACATATAGATATAAAATTTCCTTTTCCATCCTATAGAGAAAATGCATTGCCTAATTAGGTGCTTTTGGCATTTTACTGCTTGACCTTAACATTAAAATCATTTTGCAATTTAGCATCTTCATGTCTTTATTTCACTCCATACACCCAAAGACCAGGGTTGTTTATTGAGATTATTTCTTCTTTACCAGTACCAGAGAAAAGTTACTCTGTTGAGAAAGCACCAAATTGGCAATGAACACCAAAATTAAATGGAGTTTACTGGAATATGTGATTTTTAAACTTAAATGTTGCAGAACATTTATCATTAAATTTATTCCACGTATATTTCCTGAAAACATTAGTTATATACAGTTGATATATTGTAAAAGTTAGCAATTCACAGAGTTTTCCAGACAATCAGGATATTTTTTGCTGTGGATGCTCAGAGCGAAGGGTTACCAGAGTCTAGGGTCTAAATTTTCATGTCTCCTGTATGTGACATCTGTAGTCACTGTGTAGTCAGCCTATGCCATTGACTAAAGAACACAGACTGAAGAAATCATTGGCTTCTAACAGGTTATATTGGCTGTCTTTGACTAGCTGTTAGATGCCCACACAGGCACTCTCTCACCACCTCCTCCATAGAACAAGGTAAGAAAATAAGATAGAAAAGCTCATGGGATGAGCTTAATATACATACATCATTTACCAGTTACCAACACAAGCAAAGCAGGATTGACCTGGTGAAAATCAATTTCATTTCCTACCAAATAAAAATAATTTTGATGGTGAGAAAAACAAAACTACTTTTTTTTTTTTTGCAGACTCACACATTTTCCCAGACTCAGCTTCACTCCATTCTTGATTCCTCTGCCTCTTCTCACCACTCTGAGCATCATAGGGAGATAGGGAATGGGGTGGTGTTGTCAGTGTGAAAGCTTATCTCTAATACTGTCCTCTCCACACCCTTCCCCTGCTCCAGAACATCTGCAGTCCTTCAGGATAAAACTGCTCTGGCCTGGAGTCCTCCAGAGGCTGCAGTGTGATGTGTTTGTTACAGCTGTCGTTTACAGGACTGCAGGAGAATCTCTTCTCCAAAATCTGACGTACCTCCTTCCTTTCTCCTCTTGCAGCTCACAGGGCTGTTTCTCATACTCCTTCCCTCAGTGCCCATCAACACTTTGCCCTTTCTTATACAAGCTTTCCCCGAGGCACTGCCATCGTGGCTGTGGGACTCAGCCATCCCCTGCTGTGGGACTCAGCCATCCCCTGCTGTGGGTCAGTTGGAGATGGGTAGAACTGACTGTCCAACAGTCCTGGCCTCTCTTCACAGTGGTACCCTTCTGCCAGCCGCATGGCACCTACACAATGTGACCACCATGCATTATTGTCCACAGAATGATATGATGTTGTTTCCTGTTATTTATGTTCATCAGACTTCATCAAATAATTTCACACAACTCATGTGATGGTTCAACAGTCAGATGATGACAATCTTAAATCTTGTTCACCTTGTATAGCCACTACGGTTCTGCAATATTTTCCTTTAAAATATCACACTTTACATGAAACACCTTTCTTCCAATTTCTGTATGCTTAATTACACAGACACACCAACATTAAGAGTACAAAATCTTAATCATAATGCTTTAGAATTAGTCAAATGTCCTGGTAGGGAATAAAAACATGCCAAATTAGTTCAAACCCCTGCTCTCCTCCTCCTGTTGCAGGTCTGGGAGTTGATGGGTGTGAACAGAACAATGGAGGGTTTGGCCCCAACAAAGCCCCAAGAGCTAGGTACTTAGCACATAGCCAGGTCAGGTGTCTTGTGCTGCCACTCAAGTACCAGGATGGACACCTAGGCACAGGACTTTGAATTCACTGGTACAAAACAATGGGTGCTAGTGCCTATTGGCCAGTTTCACTTTCAAAATAGTGTATTTAAGGGGCTGATTTAGAGCCATTGTCCCCTTTTCTTGCTGCTTTCCACCAGTACTGGAGGTCTATTCACAGCTCTTTTACAGCGGCCACATGTTTGCAGCATGTTGTGCAGCTTGCATCAGCAACCTAGCTGCAAGGCAACTCTTTCCTCCTCCTCCACCAGGAAACTTTGTATCTATTGCATCAATGAGTTGCTATTGCTAAGAGTAGGCATAGTTCGAATTTTGCTTGTTACCAGATCCCTATTTCCAAGTTCTGACTGTTTAAACTGTTTAAACTCTTTAATTCTGTGTTTATAAGTAACCTTTGTGTAATTGCTTCTTGTCTACCGAATATCCAAAGAATCTCAGGGAATTTTCCCAAACTTTTGAATATTTACATTAAAAAAAAAATTAATAAAAAACTACTAGTAGTAATTCATAACCAATTATTAATAATAAAAAGAATGAGCCTTCAAGTACTAGTCCTCATTTACCAAAAAAATGCAGGTAACAGTTATATTCTGGGGAGGAAAAACTAGCATACATTTACAGTAGTCCAGAGTTTTTTAGCGTAACAAAGAAGTATGCATGTGCTTGCTTGCATTTAAATAAGCTTATATATGTGATATATGCAGTATAGATGTGTAAAAATACAGTATCAGGGAAATACATGGTAGTGCACTATTAGAAAATAACAATTAATGTCCTCTTCCGCATTGTCTTCAAGCAGAAAAATACACCTACAAATGTTCAAAACAGAAAATATCTTTCCCTATATTTTTAACTAATTTTAAAAGATTTTTCTTCTTCAATTGCATTTTCCATTTAGGTTTGTACATAGGTGTTCAGGTTTGCAGCATGAGCTTTTAGAGAGCATTAATACACATTTGTACTGCAAAGATTATCACTTTTGTATTTACTTGCTTTCTTTACTCCCTGAAAAGTGATATATGCCATAATGCAGAGGAAGGAACTCTGCCTGTGAAAGATTATTCTGTATTTGTTCAGACTGCAGTTCTGAAGCATCTTGGCTCTTGTGGAGGTTTCTCATTGAATTACTGAATTGAGCAATACTTAAATTTAACAAAGTGTGGTCAGTTTTTCTTAAAGACAAGAGTGGAATGTAGAATTCTGAAGTGAGCTGGCTGAATAGGAAAAAACACATTCAACAAATCTATAAACAGAGCAAAGTTTTCTTGATGGTGATTTATGGGATCACATTACCACTCATGGTATCTCAACAATTTAATATCCAAGCATTTACATTCCCTCCCCAGAGTATATGAATAGAGCTCCAAAAATAGAACCACCTATAGTGCATATGCAACTACAACAGCTTTCCTAACCATATTTACCGCATTCTCATTTTTCCTTTTATGTTATTCCATCTGCTCGTCTTGTAACTCTAAAACACTTCCTGTGACTGCTATCCAATAGCCTGCTTTCAAGCATCTATGCTGTAATATTTGCATGTCATTATATTTTCTTGATTCCCAATTAATTGTTTTCTCTTGACAGCTTCATTCCTTGTTTTTCCTATATTGTTACAAACATGTAGCATGCCTTTGATATTCACAGAATCACAGAATGTCAGATGCTGGAAGGGACCTCAAAAGATCATCCAGTCCAACCCCCACTGTCAGAGCAGGAGCACCTATACCAGATCACACAGGAATGAGTCCAGGTGGGTTTTGAATATCTCCAGGGAGGGAGACTCCACAACCACCCAGGACAGCCTGTTCCGGTGCTGTGTCTCCTTTACAATGAAAAAAATCTTCCTTGTGTTTACATGAAACTTCCTATGCTTCAACTTCCACCCATTGCCCTTTGTCCTGTCATCACCAAGAAGAGCCTGGCTCCATCCTCCTGGCACTCACCCTTTACATATAAACACTGAAGAGGTCACACCTCAGTCTCCTCCTCTCTAAGCTATAGCCACAGATCTCTCAGTCTTTCCTCTTAAGAGATGTTCCATTCCCTTAATCATCTTTTTTGGCTCTGCACTGGACTCTTTCAAACATTTTAATGTCTTTCTTGAACTGGGGGGCCCAGAACTGGACACCGTATTCCAAATGTAGGGCAGAATAGAGGGCGAGGAGAACCTCTCTCAACCTACTAGACACATCTCTTTTAATACACCCCAGAATGGCATTGGTCCTACTTGTCACAAGAGCACATTGCTGGCTCATGGCCAACCTTCCATCAACTAGAACTCCCAGATCCTTTCCCCCCTTCACTGCTCTCCAACCTATACTGATACATGGCGTTGCTCTTTCCCAGGTGCAAGACTCTACACTTGCTCTTGTTCAATTTCATTACATTTCTTCCTCCCCAACCTTCCAGCTTTTCCAAGTCTCAGTAAATGGCAGCACAGCCTCTTGGTCTGTCAGCCACTCCACCCGGTTTGGTACCATCAGCAAACTTGTTGACAATACATTCTGTGGCCTTCAGAGTATATAACACTGGGATTTGATTAAAAAAGTGGTTTCGGTCACCTTAGATATCAGTGATTTCCATGAATCAGGATACATGAAAACCCACACTGTCCTTCCAAATCCCAAAACTACATCCCCTGTTTCCTCAGTTGATATGGATTAACAATAGTAACATTCACTATGACTGACAGGTGTGTCACTTCTGAATTATCATTTAACCTAAGTCTCCCAAGACTGGATATTATCTTCATGTAGCTAACTTATTACCTTAACTTCTCTGTAGTTGCATTAGTCTCCCCTGTATATTCTCTACAACCCACATTGTAAGTTGTCTGAGGCAAAGGTGGGTATTTTGCTTTGTGTGTTTGTACAATATTTCATATTACATACCTCTAAATCTGGTTTGCAGCTGCTCTGTGTCATCACAGAAAAAATATCTCCTTTCTACACCTTTAGAACAGGAAATAACATTTCTCACCATTTTTCTGATGTTGCTCTTAAAACTACGATAAATGCTAGGAATTAGTTTTGCTGCCTTTCAGAAATGCCATAGTGTCTTTTCATGGTTGGTTGACACATTCATATGTTTTAAGCAAATATGACATAAACTTAGCCTTTACTTGCTAAGGACTTGTAGACCTTAGAGACACCTGCATCTCTTTTTTAAACTCTCAAATTCTCATTGATTTTTACATGTCTAATACTATTTACAGTCAACGTTTCTCACACTTAATATCTTCTTTTGCTAGTGTGGCATTAAGTTGAATTAGATCTTTTGCATAAAGTAGTTAGACATGAACATTAGTTTTGTGACAAATGGTTACCCTGAGATTCAGAAGGACAATCCATCTGATCACATTCCACCACACTCAAAGTCCCATAGATACACATAAGATGGATGACACTGATTGTCACTGTAATTTGTTAAGGCTCTCTTTAGGTAATACAGGGATTGATTTTTATATCTTCATTATATTTAACACAGTAAGAACACCTCAGCATTATAACACATGAGTGGGAGGCAGGTGAGATTTCTGCAGAACTGCTCAGACTGCTTTCATGCTTTGTAATGTAGAATCAATTCTTGGTATTAAGTACCAGGTTCTTACTTAGATTAACTGTACTCTCCCATGTACCTCTTCAAGCAGCTCACTCAGGCAAGGAGGCTTGTGCATTCCAGAGTGGCAAGTAGTTTGGATAACATCCTTTTAATAAATTGGAAAGATTTAGATCATGTAGGATTGGTTTCAATGAAATATAGCTTCTAGCTTTTCTCTGAAGCAAAAAGTGAATAGCTATTGAGACAAAGTTGAAAATGGAATTTAAATACCTGCTGAAGATAGCCCCATGAAAGTGGTACTTTTCCTATTTCCTATCCTTACCATTCAAGATTAATTATGAACTTGATATGAAGACTGAAATCTTCATTGTTGTGTATTAGTTGTTAATAACTAATAAATTCCAGTGTTTTCTTTTTCATTGGTAAAATTATTTTCTAAATAACAACAAAAAAAGTAACAAAAAATGTATTCTTTTGGTTTGATCTAGTTGGGTGTTGTTTTTTTTTTTTTTTTTTTTAATCAAAATATGGCATTCTCATTTGGAACTCTTCCTTATTTGTGTTACAAAATTCATTTACCCATCTTGAAATAATTTTTTTAAACTCGGTTTTCAAATTAGTCTGATCAAATAATTATTTTAAACCATTAGCAACAGGTTTTTCTGTGAAAACATAATAAATTCATCTGCAATTAATTTCTACCAGCTACTTTCTGTAGATTACACAAGCTTATGTTCAAGCATTTTATCACCATCTTCACTGGCCTATTTGACATTACACAATGAAGACTGTGATGGTATATCTAAAATATCTCTGGATAGCCTGTACCAATGTTTCATTACCTTCATAATAAAAAACATCTTAAATGTGGTCTGAATCTGCCATCTTTTAGTTTAAAACCATTACTCCTATTGCAACAGACCCTGATAAAAACTTGTTCCAATCTTTCTTAAAGGCCCCTGGAGCCTTCTCTCCTCCAGGCTAAACAACACCTACTCTCTCAGTCTTTCTTCAGAGGACAGGTGTTTCAGCCGTCTGTTCATTCTCGTGACCTTATTCTGGATCTGATCCAACATTTGATGAAGCGGGTCCAGAAGAGCGCCATGCAAATGATCAGAGGGTTGGAGAGCCTATGCTATGAGGACAGCCTGAGGAAGATTGAGTTGTTCATCCAGCCTTCCAGTACCTGAAGGGAGCCTACAAGAAGGATAGAGAGAGACTGTTTAGAAAAGCTTATAGTGATAGGACATGGGGCAATGGCTTCAAACTAGAGAAAAGCATATTTACACTGGATATTAGGAAGAAGTTCTTTACTATGAGGGGGGTGGAACACTGGAACAGGTCACCCAAGGAGGTGGCTGAGGCCCCTTCCCTGGAGATATTCAAGGTGAGGCTTGACAGGACTCCAGGCAGCCTGACCTAGTTGAGGATGTCCTTACTGACTGTGAAGTGGAGGTGGAGTTGGACTAGAGGACCTTTGAAGGTCCCTTCCAGCCCGAATGATCCTATGATTCTGTTCTATGATTCTATGTCCATGTCTTTACTGTGCTAAGGATTCCAAAGCCAGACACACTCAAAATTGAGGCCTCATCAGGGTGGAGTAAAGTGGCAGACTCATCTCTCTTGACTTGTTGGCCGCATTTGATTTGATGCAACCTAGAATAGGGTTGTCATTCCAGGCTAGAAGAATATTTTTCTGGTTCATTTGCACCATTTTGTCCACCAGAACCCCCAAGTCCTCCCCCACAAAGCTGCTCTCATCCCTGCAATTTGACCCATGGGAAGAATATGCACTTAGCTTTGTTGAACCTTATGAGGTTCATGTGGGCCCACTTCTCAAGCTTGTCCAGGTCGTTTTGGATGGCAAACCACTCCAGGAATGTCAACTACACCATTCAACTTGATGTTGACAGTAAAATTGTTGAGAGTGCACTCAGTTCTATTGTCTATGTTATTGATGAATATCATAGACAGTACTGGTCCCAGTACAGACCTCCATTCAGACATAGAACTGCTGACCACTACCCTCTGGATGCAACCAGGTAACCAGTTTTTCATCCACCAGTCTACCCATTCCAATTTAGAGTGAAGGATGTTGTGGTAGACAATTTTAAAGGTCTAAGAAAAATCCAAATACAAAACATCTGTAGTTCTTCTGAAGAAGGTAATAAGAAAAGTGACTAGCAGGGTGTCTTGGTGTTGTAAATATATTTTAACACATACTGTCATCTAAGTACCACATTCTTCTTTTTCAGCCTTTTATCTTCCCTTGTCTGCAACCAATGTGTTTTATTGCTTAGAGTAGAACCTGCTGTACTAGAATCATTCAGGTTTAGTTAGGTAACCTAACCTGTAATTATACCTCAGAGATATCTGTTCATATTGTATTTCTGTCATTTTTTTCCCTACATTTTCTTTCTTAACTGCCTTAAAACTAAATTGTGTCATTATACGTCCCTAATTTTTCAATTATTTTTTTTCCTACTATGCATTCTTATGATTGTTTTAACCCTTTTGTTTTTTAGATATTCCCCATCTAGGTATCATCTCTTGTGTTTCTGATCAGTACAGTTAAGATGATAAACTTATGGTTTGGAACTTGTCTATATCATGGCGTGCATTTTTTTTTACTGTAGGCTTTTGTTTGTTTGGTTTGGTTTTGGGTTTTGGGTTTTTTTGGTGGTGTTTGTTTGTTGCATGATTCATGAAATTGGGTAGAAAGCAGCATTAAAAAAATTTCAGAAGGAACTAGGTTATGTAATGAAGCCTTTTAAGGAAACCACTGTATGTGTGAGAGTATTTGGTTCTTTTTTGGTATCAAGCAGAATGACAATGTTAACAATCTCTTCATGAAAGATTCTCATCCATGTTACCAAATATTTCTATGCACTTGCCATTGATCATCGCTCAAAAAAGAAAGGTCTATTTTTCTGTTGTCTCATTCCATTCAGGAAATTCTCTCCCAGGGGCACTTCAACAGAAAACAGTATTTAACAGAGAATTTGTTTACTTAGTAAACAAAATGACAAACAGCTTTTGGTCGATAGCAAATTCAAATTAGCCTAATCATTATTAAACATAGAGCACTCGCTTCTACCTCTCTCTTCTCCTTTCAAAATTGCATTGTAAACTGGTTATACAGCTTGAGAGGACATGGAAACAAACATCAAACAAATAATATTTCATGTTATTAAAAGCCTGTTTCATCTTCAGAGCAAAGACAACAAACTAGCATGCCATAGTTCCATTAAAATCTGTCTTGTTTTATGAGACTGGCATATGCCAGTATTTTTCAGACTCAATTAATAGAATATAATGAATGGGGGAAAAAAAACAAAAACTAATTGAGTATTTCACAAAGATGAGTATTTCACAAATATGAAAATACAAAATGACTGAGTTGGATATCTGCTTTATGTTCAGCACAAAAAGCAATATAAACATAATTTCCATATACACATAGTAATTTTTCACCTTTAAATGGACTATTGCCAGCAAATCTGTCTTTAGATAAGAGATATCCTGGTTACTGAATATCTATCTTCTTGTGACATGGAACACTTTTCTATACATTGCACTGCTGAAGTCAATTAAGTAGATATGACTTTTTACAACACAAAGTCTAGAAATACCCTTACATGAGAAAAAAACCACCAAACATCCCTTTCAGAATTTTAAAGTCTGCATGGAAATTCAACTGTAAAAATATGTAGGTGAGTGAAGAAGTATCAGTGAGCAATATTCCTAAATATGGTTTAAAATGTTTAACTGTTAAAGGTAATAATTTATAAAATAGGATTGCAGACCTTTTCCTGATAAATCTGAGGGGCATGTTAATGGAGCACAATGAAGATTGATAGCTCCATTCTAATACTGTCGAGCAGACAGTCGCCTCATGACATGCATCTCTGCCAGTGCCCATCAATCTCACCATGATAGCTGCTTAGATTAGACACAGAAAAAGTAGTCCTTTGAATCTTTAAAAGGCTATTTCTGTCTTTTGTGAAGTTGTTTAACTTTGTTTTCATTTTATGGATTTGACTGGGGCTGTAGTGCACATAGAAGCTTGTAGACCTACCCTTATAGTATTCTGTGAAAACAATTGTTAGAGAAACACAAATTGCATGTGTATTGCTTTTCCCACTCGGACTTGTCCTTCTTCACTTTATGTACTTTTTTTTTTTTTTTAAATCAGTTGTGGAAATATATTGCTAAAGAAGTGTAATTTAAATATCTGATAAAGAGAGGTGTTGTGGCTGAAAAGCATCCATCTGGCACTAAACATTATGAAACTGCTCACTTATTCTTATGCCATGCCAATTGGATTGAGAGGAGGAAATGCAACAAAAGGCTAGGGGTTTGAGACAAAGGACAGGAAGGCCTCACTCACTAGATATTGTCATGGGCAAAACACAGACTTGACTTGAAAAAAAAATCCATTTAATTTAAACAGCAAACCCACCAACAATTATCAGACAGAGCAGGACAGGAAGGAAAACAACCAACTCTTTAGAAGGTGTACCCCCTCCTCTCCCTTCTTCCCTCACCCAGCTCTGCTACCTTCTTCCCACAAGCAGCACAGGGATGAGGAAAAGGGGCTGTGATTCCATGTTGTTTCTGCCCCTTCTTTCTTCTCAAGGGGAAAACTCACAGTTCTCTCCTACTGCAATGTGGTATCCCTGCCAAAGCAGCCAATTTGCAATGAACTTCTCCCACAAGCATGAATGCCTTCAGTAGGCCTCACCCCTTGCAGCAACAGATGGCTCCAGCATGGGCTTATCTCAGAGTTGGGGCCTTCTTCAGGCCCCACTCCAGCATGTGGTCCTCCATGGGCTGCAGGCAGGTTTCTGCCCTACCATTTATCTCTGAGGGTTGTTAAGGGCTCAGTTCAGTTGTTACCACCCCCTACTATTTGAATTCACCCAGGCTAGACTCAGATGGATGGAAGTTAAGGAAAGAAGCTTTATATTCACAGCTTAGCACAATACACAAGCAGATATTTACAATATATTAGAAACATTTACAGCTATATACAGAAATATACAAGTTAAAGGTAATACAGAAACACAATGCATCTCCCACAAATCAGAGTCCCCAAGAGGGGTTCCAAACCACTCTTCCACCTTCTCTCCACTTCCTAATTTTATCCCCAAATTTGCCTTATGTGCAAGGTGAACCAAGCGAGGGGGGTTAGAAGCAAAATTGGTTAGTTGGGTTACACAGATCCAAGCAGAAGCTGGGAAGAGAGAGCTCAGACTGCAGAGAAGAGACAGACTGTCTTATCTATGTTTATGTCCTTGCTTTTATACATCTCAGTAAACCTATGGGCGCAGTAGACATCACAATTGTTCACAGCCTATAATCTTTCTCATTAAAATATTCCAATTAACCTTAAACCAGCACACATTTTAATCACTGTAATCAGATTATTTTCCACTTTAATGTTTGAGATGTAGTGTATGATGAACTCCTCATCTTCTTTCACTCTGCTGCACTTTAACTAATGGTGTCTGCCATTTTAATCTGAAAGCCCAGCACATCCTCAGAGAAATATGGTGAGATGACTTCCGTGGTGGTGTGACTGTCATAAGGACAAGAGGAAATACAGAAATGCTGGGTCATCACGAAGCCAAAAAAGAAGTTTGGTGGGTTTTTTTGTGGGTTTTTTTTTTTTTTTTTTAATTAATAACATAACTTGACATCCAGCACAAGTTCTCCTTGGGGGAAATCAAAGAAAGGATTCTAAATCTGTCAACATTAGTGATACACTTCACTTTGATTTTAATGGACCTCAAAATGCTCTTCTAAACTAGAAGCTGCTGTATATGATTTATTGTTGAAATAGTTCAGTAAAGCCAAGAAGAGAAATCAGTGGATAAACCGCTCATTTAATTACAGAATTGTCCAAATATTCTTCCTGAGGCACATGAGATAATTAGCCTGAGACATCAGTATACGTAAATTGATAAGGAATAACTAAGCAGCCCTAAATAACCCATAGTTTTCTTACTCAGCTAACTGTGTTCTGTATTTTGAAGCTTTGTTAGTTGGGCCTCTGAGAGCAAGCTTGATATCAACAATATTTCCCTCTTCCTACATATTTCTTTTATTTTGTGTGTTTTTCTGTCTTCCCTAAAGCAAAGAAGACTTAGCTGAGCAAATTGATGGTATTGTGAAGGGCTGGTGCATAGGCACTCAGTTTTCCTTTTTAAAAAGCATATCTGGACTTCAGTAACTCACTCAGAATTCAGTCAATAAACACAATTCACACAAAACTGCGTTTTGCCCATATTAGATAGCAACATGACTTACTATTTCACTATCAGAAACGTGTTTGTGTTTAGTTTTTAGTAGTAATGAGTTGACACTGCTTATGGCTTGATTCAAATATTTAGTACCCTCCTCAATGTCTGGATCAATATTGGACATACTGTTTATCATAGAATGGTTTAGGATGGAAGGGATATCCAGTTCCAACCCCCTGCCATAGGTGGGGACACCTCCCACTAGATCAGATAGCTCAAGGCCTCATCCAGCCTGGCCTTGAACACCTCCTGGAAGGGAGCAGTCAGAACTTCACTGGGCAACCTGTTCCAGTGTCTCACAACCCTCACTGTAAAGATCTTCCTCCTAACATCCTCTTTAGATATTCCCTCTGCCAGTTTAAACCCATTATCCCTCATCCTGGCATTACAAGACCTTGTGAATAGCCCCTCTCCAGCCTTCCTACAGGCCCCTGTCAGATGCTAGAAGGCTACTATAAGGTGTCCTCAAAGCCTTTTTCTTCTCCAGGCTGAAGAGCCCCAACTCCCTCAGCCTGTCCTCATATAGAGGTTCTCCAGCTCTCTGATAATTTTTGTGGCACCCCTCCGCACTTGCTCCAACAGTTCATTGTCCTTCCCATGTTGGGGCTCCAGAACTGCACACAGTACTCCAGGTGGGGTCTGATGAGAGCAGAGTAAAGGGGAATAATCACCTCCCTTGACCTGCTGGTAATACATCTCTTGATACCATCCAGGACATGGTTGGCTTTCTGGGCCGTACACACACACACACTGTTTTTTATCAACCAAGACCCCCAGGTCTTTTTCCTCAGGGCTGCTCTCCAGCCATTTGCCACCCAGCCTGTATTTGTTCTTGGGATTGTGCCGACCCAGATGCAGGACCTTATACTTGGCCTTGTTGAATTTCATGAGGTCTGTCCAGGTCCCTCTGGATTGCATCCCTGCCCTCTAGCAAGTCGACTGTGCCACACATCTTGGTGTTGTCTGCAAACTTGTTGAGGATGCACTCAATTCCTCTGTCCATATCACTGACAAAGATGTCAAACAGCACTGGTCTCAGCACTGACACCTGAGGGACACCACTTGTCACTGGTCTCCAGGTGGGCACTGTGATTTTGATCACCAGTCTCTGTGTGCAATCGTCCAGCCAATTCCTTATGCAGCGAGTGCTCCACCCATCAAGTCCCTGTTTTTCCAGTCTGGTGACCAGGATATCATGTGGGACAGAGTCAAAAGCCTTACTCAGATCCAGGTAGATTACATCAGTTGCCCTTCTTTTGTCCACTGTTGCTATGAATTCATCATAAAAAGCCACCAAATTTGTCAGGTGTGATTTGCTCTTGGTGAAGCCATGATGGTTACCACCAATCGCCTCTTCTTTTTTTTCTATCTGCCACAGCAGAGCCTTGAAGAGGATCTGCTCCATGATCTTGCCAGGCTGACTGATCTGCGTTGTGACTCAGTTCCAATCACTTCAGAAGTTGCTTTCACTCCCTC
>VWZI01001010.1:14144-31247 GCA_013396835.1 Psilopogon haemacephalus
GACCCCAAGGTGTCCCAAGAGTAAAAAAAAAAAAAAAAATAAAGGGGTAGTCTTAACTTTAAAGTTAATTATCAGCAAATCCAGTGCTATTTTAGCTAAACTACAATTTCAGAATGGAACTAGGTTGTCACAGGCTTGCAACGGCACTACAGCTGAGCCCAAGGTGTCTCAGCAGTAAAATAAATAAATAAATAAAGGAAAGTCTTAACTATAAAGTTAATTATTAGCAAAACCAGTGCTTTCTGTAGGAAGCGCAGCCAGTGTATGGAAAAAAAACCACCAAAACAAAACAAAACAAAACTTACACACTTGGGAATAATTACATTTCTATTCATTAAGTGCATCCTTCCCAAGGATAGCAATGTAAATAAAAATGGCTTAGTATATAGCATCGTTCTTACAACTTGAGTATGATGCTGCATGGGGGAAAAAAAAACCCCAAACTTTTTAGCTGAACTACAATTTCAGAATGGAACTAGGGTGTCACAGACTTGCAATGGCAGTACGGCTGAGCCCAAGGTGTCTTAGCAGTAAAATAAATAAATAAATAAATAAAGGAAAGTCTTAACTATAAAGTTAATTATCAGCAAAACCAGTGCTTTCTGTAGGAAGCGCAACCAGTGTATGAAAAAAAAAACCCAACAAAACAAAACAAAACTTACACACTTGGGAATAATTACATTTCTATTCATTAAGTGCATCCTTCCCAAGGATAGCAATGTAAATAAAAATGGCCTAGTATATAGCATAGTTCTTACAACTTGAGTNGCTTTCTGTAGGAAGCGCAGCCAGTGTATGAAAAAAAACCCAACAAAACAAAACAAAACTTACACACTTGGGAATAATTACATTTCTATTCATTAAGTGCATCCTTCCCAAGGATAGCAATGTAAATAAAAATGGCCTAGTATATAGCATAGTTCTTACAACTTGAGTATGATGCTGCATGGGGGAAAAAAACCCAAAACTTTTTAGGTGAATCACAATTTCAGAATGGAACTAGGGTGTCACAGGCTGCAATGGAACTACAGGTGAGCCCAAGGTGTCTCAGCAGTAAAAAAATAATAATAATCAATAAAGGGAAGTCTTAACTTTAAATTTAATTATTAGCAAAACCAGTACTTTATGTAGGAAGAACAGCCAGCAGTATGGAAAAAAAATCCTTGTACTGTTGGGAATAATTACATTTCTATTCATTAAGTGCATCTTTCCCAAGGATAGCAATGTAAATAAAAATAGCTTAGTACATAGCATCGTTCTTACAACTTAAGTATGATGCTGAATGGTAGTATGCAGTATATTTCTTGCAACTTAAGTATGATGCTGCATGGGTAACAAAACACCAAAACGTTTTAGCTGAATCACAGTTTCAGAATGGAACTAGGGTGCCACAGGCTGCAACGGCACTACAGGTGAGCCCAAGGTGTCTTAGCAATAAAAATAATAATAAAAAATAAAGGGAAGTCTTAACTTTAAATTTAATTATTAGCAAAACCAGTGGTTTACGTAGGAAGCAAAGCCAAGAGAATGAAAAAAAAAAAAATAATCCTTGTACTCTTGGGAATAATTAAATTTCTATTCATTAAATGCATCTTTCCCAATGTAAATAAAGATGGGCTAATATATACTACTTTCAACTTAAGTGTGATGCTGCATGGTAGTATACAGTATATTTCTTGCAACTTAAGTATGATGCTGCATGGAAAAAAAAAATAAAAATAGCTGAATCACAATTTCATAATGGAACTAGGGTGCCACAGGCTTGCAACAATACAGGTGAGCCCAAGGTGTCTTAGCAGCAAAGAAAAAAGAAAAGAATAAATAAATTCAGACTGCTGTATTCTTTTCAGTGCCTCAAAATAAAGCTTGTTCCACCAGGAATGAACCTTTCCCCCTCCATGTTAAGACAGGTTCCTTAGAAGGCTGTCATTCTCATCCACTAAATATGTGTCAGAACAAATGAGGGCAATTGGAACGAGTGATTCACAGTGCCTGGTTGAGTTGTGTGTGTCATTCACACCCACTGCTCAAGCAGAGCTCCTCAGCAAATGCTGCCTAACTCCCGAGTCAGAAACGAGGAAAGAGTGGGAAGAATTTGTTGTATCATAGAATGGTTTAGGTTGGAAGGCAGCTCAAAGATCAGCCAGTTCCAACCCCCCTGTGCCATAGGCAGGGACACCTCCCACTGGAACAGGTCGCTCAAGGACTCATCCAATCTGGCCTGGAACACCTCCAGGGAGGGAGCAGCCATAACATCCCTGGGCAACCTGTGCCAGTGTCTCACCACCCTCACTGTAAAGAATTTCCTCCTAACATCCAGTCTAAATCTTCCCTCTGCCAGCTTAAACCATGACATGAAGACCTTTATGAGAAACTGTAGTGAAAGGTGTCAGAAAGGTGCTTGCCATCTGATAGTAAAGCCGCAGACATTGGTCTGATCTCATTGGGTGATTCTATGCACCACAACCTCCATGGGCAATCTGTGCCAGTGTCTCACCACCCTCGCTGCAAACAACTTCCTCCAAATATCCAGATTAAATCTCCCCTCTGCCAGTTTAAACACATTCCTCTCCATCCTGTCATAACAAGACCTTGTCAATAGTCCCTCCCAGCTCTCCTTTAGGCCCCTTCAGATATGAAGTCTCCTGGAAGCCTTCTCTTCTCCAGGCTGCAGAGCCCCAACTCTCTCAGCCTGTCCTCAGAGCAGAGCTGCTGCAGCCCTCTGATCATCTTGGTGGCCTCCTCTGGACTTGCCCCAACAGTTCCATGTCCTGGAAGCTCTCTAGCAAAGCCACTGAGTTATCTGGAGAAGTACAACAGCAAGACTCTTTGGCGAATGATCTTAGGCTAGTGGAATAGTGCCAGTATCAGACAGCAATGCAATAGACTACAACAAGACCATTCACTGCGTACATTTTCCAACTGAAATTATAGCACAGGGTAATCGCTATGCAGCTGGAAGTAAACATCCATCACACTACCTGTAAATTAAAACCCCTCAGGCTACACATCACATCTTCTACTGACTCAAAATCTCTCTGTGCACACAGTTATTTTTAAGGCTGAGAAGTGTAGCCAGCAAGGTGAGGGAGGTGATTCTCCTCCTCTACTCCATTCTGGTGCGACCCCACCTGGAGCCCCTATTACAAGAGGGATGTGGACATGCTGGAGTGTGTCCAGAGAAGGGCCATGAGGATGCTCAGAGGGCTGCAGCACCTCTCCCATGAGGACAGACTGAAAGAGTTGGGGCTGTGCAGTCTGGAGAAGAGGAGGCTCCCAGGTGACCTTCTTGTGGCCTTCCAGGATCTGAAAGGGGTCTACAAAAAAAGCTGGGGAGGGACTTTTGAGGCTATGATGTAGTGACAGGACTAGGGGGAATGGAGCAAAGCTGGAGGTGGGGAGATTCAGACTGGACGTGAGGAGGAAGTTGTTGAGCATGAGAGTGGTGAGAGCCTGGAATGAGTCGCCCAGGGAGGTGTTTGCGGCCACATCCCTGGAGGTGTTTTCAGCCAGGCTGGCAGAGGCTGTGGGCAGCCTGCTCTAGGGTAGGGTATCCCTGTTCATGGCAGGGAGATTGGAACTGGCTGATCCTTGTGGTCTCTTTCAACTCTGACTGATTCTATGATTCTATTATTCCACACTACATGCAGAAATTGCATTAACCAGCAGCTGAATTTACAAAACAAGCCTAAAACTGCTTCTGAATGCAGCAATCTTCAACTATTCTGTCAAGGACATAACCTCCAGGATTAACACACCCTACAAACATATCCCTCCAAATCCCAACCAGACAAGGAGGACGCAAAATGCCAACCACAAAAATGTGCACCAGTCCCAGAGGGAAAATCTGCTCATAAATCCTACGAAGGACAACAGCTGTCCAGTTGCTGCTGCAGACTCTCATCCCAGAGCAGAGCACCTGGGGTCTGTAAATGCACAGGCAGTCACAGCTCCTTTGCTGAAGCAAGCAGAATGGGAAAAGGAGGAGAAGCTTTGGAGCTTCCCAGAGAAGTGCCAGGGAAGTATGGTAACTGCATACTGTGGCCAGGTAGGAACAACAAAGCTCTTTTAAGAAAGCCTAAAAAAAACTTAACAAAAGAATGAAATCATAAAGCAGGCTAAATTTCACAACAAGCAACTCTAACTACGCGCTCAAATAGAAAGTAATGTATTAAAATATAGGCAAGTTGAATTCTTTAAATGTAGAGTTCTAAAATCTGAAATACACTGAAGATGTTTATATTTGTCCTTCTCTTAGGGACAAAACCTACATGTACAGAAAATACTTCAGGGTCTTCCCTTTACCAAACTTCATTTAGAAGATTAACTGAATACCTCTGAAGAAGTATTTTTAGCAAACCTTTCTTAACAAACTCAATTTGCTGCTATCAGGTAAAAATAGATACCTTCTTTTTGACTACATCTGGAGATATGCCTAACCACACACGCTGAAATATGTGTGTCCAGGTGTGCACAACTCATAGGACAGGAATCCATCACTTGGATCAAGTCATTCCAGCCAGTGTCATGTAACAGAGACTATGCTAGAAGTTTTGAGGAAAAGGGCTGCAGAATCAGTTAGCTCCTGGGAAGGAGGGTAGGGCACACATCAGAAATTCAGTGCTACAGATCACTAATTCCATGCTACAGAACTCCAAAAACTGGATGACTTTTGACAGCATTAATTATCTGGGTGAAGTTGCAGGAACCTGGTATATCACTCAAGCTATTCCTCTGGCCAGGAGGATGATCAGAGGGCTGCAGCACCTCTCCCATGAGGACAGACGTCCTGTGATCCTGTGACAGACTGAAAGAGTTGGGGCTATTCAGTCTGGAGAAGAGGAGGCTCCCAGGTGACCTTCTTGTGGCCTTCCAGGATCTGAAGGAGGCTGGCAGAAAAGCTGGGGAGGGACTTTTTAGGCTCTCAGGGAGTGACAGGACTAGGGGGAATGGAGCAAAGCTGGAGGTGAGCCTGGAGGTGAGGAGAAAGTTGTTGAGCATGAGAGTGGTGAGGCCCTGGAATGGGTTGCCCAGAGGGGTGGTTGTGGCTACATCCCTGGAGGTGTTTTCAGCCAGGCTGGCAGAGGCTGTGGGCAGGCTGATCTAGGGTAGGGTATCCCTGGGCATGGCAGGGGGGTTGGAACTGGATGATCCTTGTGGTCCCTTCCAACCCTGACTGATTCCATGATTCTATGACCTTAAACCATTCCTTACTGCAGTACAACACTTGGCTGTTTTTTTCCTGAAATCTTAGCCATTGGAAATGGATCTCTTGCACCATTCTCTACCTCAGGGAGTTGAGGGAATTTGACATCTCTAAGAATGATGTTAAGGACAATGTGTTTTACATGTGTTGCTGGAGACTTTCCTTCTAAACTGATGAGAAGCCTCCAGCTGAAGCTGAAAAAATAAATTTTCAGCTTGTTACAGCATTAGCCTTTATGGCAGTCTTCCATCCAGACTGAATGGATGCAAGTCCTCAGGGGCCTCTGGGTGACCAGAAAGTACTGGCACCACACTAGAAAGAGGTTGAGAACACTCCAGCCCAGGGCTTAGAGGGGTCAGGTCTCTGCTCTCTCTGCCACATGTACTCATCCAGCAAGGACAGCACTAGAAAATGAGTCAGGTGTTTCCTTATTGTGTGCTCCTAAAAGATCATAAAACCACAGAATAATAGAATAAGTCAGGGTTGGAAGGCATTATGAGGATCATCTAGTTCCAATCCCCCTGCCATGCCCAGGGACACCCTACCCTACATCAGGCTGGACAAAGCCTCTGCCAGCGTGGCTGCAAACAACTCCAGGGATGTGGCCCCAAACACCTCCCTCAGCAACCCTTTCCAGGCTCTCACCACTCTCATGCTCAACAACTTCCTCCTCACCTCCAATCTGAATCTCCCCACCTCCAGCTTTGCTCCATTCCCCCTAGTCCTGTCACTACCTGATAGCCTAAAAAGATCTCTGCTTAATGGGCACTTAAGAATGACAGAGAAGACAGACAGCTGATTTAAAGTGCTACAGAAGATTGGGAATCAGATTAAACCACCTGGACAGAAACCACATGAAGGAAACAGAAACAATGAGTGAGTGCGTATCAGTAAAACAGATTAAAATGCAAAAGAAGAAGAACAATTTCAGCAGGAACAGTAAATTCAAGACTGCTATGATAAGATGACAAGAATGTGAATGGAAGGCCCAGCAAGAGGAAATCCAGTGGAATTAAAGCTCTGGGACAAAGCTCAGGCTCAGAAAGGAAGCTGTCCCTGGAGGTGTTCAAGCAAACACTGGATGGGGCACTTAGTGCCATGGTCTAGTTGATTGGATAGGGCTGAGTGCTAGGTTACACTGGATGAGCTTGGAGGTCTCTTCCAACCTGGCTCAGTCTACTGGGACCAGATCAGGGAGAGAAGTCAGCTTCAAGGGAGAGAGGAAAAAAAAAAAAGTAAAAAGCAAAAAAATACTGTCAGTTAAGATTTGTGAAACCAAACAGCAATAAATGTTTTTCTTCTTTCAGTGTGGGGTTCAAAGAGAAGATGATAGCTTGCTGCTACTATCAAAAGTTCTTCAGCAGAAATAGTATAAATCTTTATATTGAACCTGGATGATAGAAACAGCTCAAAACCAGTCGATGCCATGGGGTAATTTCAATTCTTATTTTGCCTTTTTCTAAACCTACAGAGCTGTAATTTACATGAGGGAGAACTATTTTTAGGTTTATATTGAATTACTGTTTGAAATAGTTTGAAAAAAATACAGGCTTGGTGGGGAATGGCTGAGAGCAGCCCTGAGGAACAGGACCTGGGGGTCTGGGGTGGTGCAAAGTTCAAGATGAGGCTACAGTGTGAGTGCAGCCCAGACAGCAACTGTGTGCTGGGCTGTAGCAAGAGCAGCTGTGGGCAGCAGGGCAAGGGAGGGGATTCTGCCCCTTTGCTCTGCTCTCCTCACACCACACCTGCAGCACTGTCTGCAGCTCTGCAGCCCCCAGCACAAGCAGGACGTGGAACTATTGGAGCCAGTCCAGAGGAGGCCATAGAGATGCTGAGAGGGCTGCAACAGCTCTGCTATGAGGACAGGTTGAGAGAGTTGGGGCTCTGCAGCCTGGAGAAGAGAAGGCTTCCAGGAGACTTTGGAGTAGCCTTCCTGTAGCTGAAAGGGGCCTGAAAGGAAGACTGGGGAAGGACTATTGAAAAGTTTTTGTAAAGACAGGATAAAGAGAAATGGGTTTAAAGTGTCAGAGGGGAGATTGAAACTGGATGTTAGGAGGAAGTTGTTTGCAGTGAGGGTGGTGAGACACTGGCACAGGTTGCCCAAGGAGGTTGTGGCTGCTCCCTCCCTGGAGGGGTTCAAGGCTAGGCTGGATGAGTCCTTGAGCGACCTGTTCTAGTGGGAGGTGTCCCTGCCTATGGCAGGGGGTTGGAACTGGATGAGCTTTGAGGTCCCTTCCAACCTAAACCATTCTATGATTCTATGTAAAAGTATTTGATAAGCACCACAGAACTGCCAACAGGACATTAATACTGCTGTAAGCACAAGGTTTGAATCCTGGCAATAAATAAAGCTTAAGGCTATACACTGAACAATTAAAATAAATTTAAATATTGAGTTGCTTGTCATCATGCTGGTATAGTCTGTTCTACACACTCAGTGTGAAAAGGGTCCTGTGGGAGAGGCCGGAAGCAGAAAGTGCAAGCAGTGACTGTAACATAAGGCATATGCATATAGACCTTCAATCTGGACACACCAGATCCTTTTTTGACAGCTACATTTGATATTCTCAGAACCCTGACCATTTCCAGACAGTCCACACATACAGAAACCCAGCACTGTTCACAAGAAAAAGCAAACAACACTGACAACGTAGCTGCACGCAGACAGGAATATTGGGTACTGCCATAAAGATTCAAGTTTAACAAAGGGGGTAATACACTAAAAAAAAAAAAAATATATANATTCCCCATAGGTTTTGGATATTTTTTTTTATTTTTTTTTTTACTTGAAGCTTTTAATTTACAAGCTAACATTTATTCTAACTGATAAATAAAGGAACATGAGTTTCCTTTGTTCCAGACATTTTCCCCTTCACACGTCTATGCACAACTACAGAAGATCACTACTCTGACTCCTTTGGGGAGATATTTTGTTTCATTTTATGGCATAATAATTTACACAGTAATACACACATATACACACACTCCCACTTCATTCATCTGTTCCCTGTATTCTTCACCTAGATGAAGGACCCGTTCTAGTGGGAGGTGTCCCTGTCTATGGCACAGGAGAGTTGGAACAGGATAAGCTTTGAGGTCACTTCCAACCTAAACCATTCTATGATTCTATTTTGGACCAGGGTTTCCTTTCAGGAGTAATCATCTCACAAGCAGAGATTTTTATGCCACAGGAGCTGTGTGGTCTTCACAAGACCTGAAAGCTGCTTAGAATCAGAGAATCAATCAGGGTTGGAAGGGATCACAAGGATCACAGAATCATAGAATCAGAGTTGGAAGGGACCACAAGGATCAGCCAGTTCCAACTCCCCTGCCATGCCCAGGGACACCTTACCCCACATCAGGCTGCCAGAGCCTCTGCCAGCCTGGCTGCAAACACCTCCAGGGATGTGGCCCCAAACACCTCCCTGGGCAACTCATTCCAGGGCCTCACCACTCTCATGCTCAACAACTTCCTCTTCACATCCAATCTGAATCTTCTCACCTCCAGCTTTGCTTCATTCCCCTTAGTTCTTTCACTACCTGATAGCCTAAAAAGTCTCTGCCCAGCTTTTTTTGTAGGCCCCCTTCAGATACTGAAAAAGGTCAAGTAGAGATTTCAGTATCTGCTTTAACGTGATGGATCAAATCTCTTCCCATATAGATGGAACTACACAGCAGGGCTGAAACCTTCTCATTCATAAAATGCATGGATTAGTTAGCATGCAATAATGAAGTTAATTTAGCCATGTGCCATGATCTATTCTTAGCAATTATAAGCTAAATCATAATGAGGTCACAGAACTGAGCATGATGATGCTAGCAAATTGCTTACGTTTTAGAAGTAACTTTGAGGGGGCTGCTCTTTTGGCAGCTAGCTCAATATACACCAAACACACAGACCTTCCACAGATAACAGTCCCAGTTCAAAAAAGTGTTTTCACCCAGGGAGACAGTCAGAAGCCAAAGAAACAAAACAAATTTTGACTAGGCTTTGCCACCAGTGCCAAACTGCACTGAGCTGCCCAGATGCTTACTACTTGCCAACTTCCAGAATGCATTGTTGGTCGGAGCTTGGTGCAGTCACATTTGCTTGCTGCACTTTTAAAACAAAACCAGACTGACAAAGAAGTCGAATTCTGGACCTTGCTAAAAAAAATTCTAGGCCAGGGGTCACTGTTTCACATGCCTTAATGTTGACAGGGCAGTCAGGAAGTGTAACGCTCCAGCGCGAGATAATAAAATGCCTCTAGTCCATTCCTCTGCCTCGCTGGATGCAGCAGTCACAAAAGAACAGCACCACACAAGTGCAATAGATAATAACAGAAAGTAGCCTCTTACACACTCTAATTGTGTTTGTAAACTTATTAAAAGTAACTCTGATCTCTTGCAGTGAAGTTAATAAAGTGTTTGATGCTCACACTGAAGCCCAGTCTCTCTGGCTCTCAGTGATCATTGATGCCACATGATTTACAACATTTGTTTCATGGCAGTCTCATTTTTTTTCCACTGGCATCAAAGCAGTCCCATACCATCCATGGGTAAGGAAATCACTGATCATTTTCTAAAGAAACAGCCTGGAAGGTTTAAACAAGCAGAACTCCCTCTCCATATTAATTTTAAGTTCAGGATAAAAAAAGGATTGACTGCTAAGTCATCAGTGCCACAACACAGCAACCAAACAACACATCCTGTAGACATAGAATCAGTTAGGGTTGGAAGGGACCACAAGGATCAGCCAGTTCCAACCCCCCTGCCGTGCCCAGGGACACCCTACCCTAGAGCAGGCTGCCCACAGCCTCTGCCAGCCTTGCCTTAAACACCTCCAGGGAAGTGGCCTCAACCACCCCTCTGGGCAACCCATTCCAGGGCCTCACCACTCTCATGCTCAACAACTTTCTCCTCACATCCAGTCTGAATCTCCCCAGCTCCACCTTTGCTCCATTCCCCCTAGTCCTGTCACTCCCTGAGAGCCTAAAAAGTCCCTCCCCAGCTTTTTTTGTAGGCCCCCTTCAGATACCAAAAAAGGTCAAGTAGAGATTTCAGTATCAGCTTTAACGTGATGGATCAAATCTCTTCCCATATAGATGGAACTACACAGCAGGGCTGAAACCTTCTCATTCATAAAATGCATGGATTAGTTAGCATGCAAGTGATAGCAATAGTGAAGTTAATTTAGCCATGTGCCACCCGGGAGCCTCCTCTTCTCCAAACTGAACAGCCCCAACTCTTTCAGTCTCATGTACAACATAAAGGAGGAAGAAGTTAATGTGACACCAGTGCTTGGTCAGGAAGTGGACAGTAGCTGAGATGATGCACTTCATACCTACAGTATATCTGAAATAAAGATAGATAGATGGGGAGCCACCTGATACACAGCAAGCATTCAGCAGTGTGCAGTGGAGAACCACAGGTGAGTAAGCAGACTGCATTTATATCATTGCTTTCATAAAAGCAAACCAAGCTCTACTAATTAATAGCCACTCCACAGTGTCTTCCTTGTTTAAAAAAATATAAAAATTAAAAAACTCTTGGCACAAGGTAACTGACCTGAGATAAAAGTCTAGTGAAAGCATGGCAGACTGTAAATTTTGGACTCACTATGTCAAATGACAGAACAGTATTCAACAAGTTCTCAATTTATAGCAAAACTACAAAGCTACTAAATTGGACTTTGGCTTTAAGCTAGCACGCTTAAATATGGAAGGATTTAATGCTTTTCTTTATGTGTGGGTCAGTGTTAGAATTCTGAAACAAAGGCAAATGATAACACAAGATCTTTATTACCTGTATCAAGTGTTTGGCAAGATATATAGACCATGCTCAACAGATTTACAAAATCCCCAAAGCTTTCACCTGGCCGAGCCTGTTTCTGACAGATGAGATGAAAAGCAATCAGAGGTGAGACACACTGCGCTGACAGAGACTTTGGGGATCAGACACTACAAGTGCAAAGTGCATTAATTAGCAGCATCCACCCTTCATCAAGAGATCTGGGAACCAAAAAATTATATCTGGCTGGACCCAGCGGAAGACAACAACTCCAGAGGCAGAAAAGCCACTGTGATGGAATAGGTGGAAAAGGATTTTGAGAAATGGAGCCTGCCACGCCTGGAATCTGAAGTGCAAACTACACAGGAGAAAAGGAAGCACTGATTAACACCTCACCAGGGGTGTGCAGTGATGGAGTAGGATAATGAAGGGAAGGTTCTGATTTAATTTTGGCACACTTTGATTAGATGTGTTTTTCTTGAATTTCTTTCCTTAAACCTTTAATAAGTATTTAGAATCATAGAATCAGCCAGGGTTGGAAGGGACCACAAAGATCAAGTTCCAACCCCCCTGCCATGGGCAGGAACACCCTACCCCAGATTAGGCTGGACAGAGCCTCATCCAGCCTTGCCTTAAATACCTCCAGGGATGTGGACCCAACCACACCCCTGCGCAACCTGCTCCAGGGCCTCACCACTCTCATGCTGAAGAACTTCCTCTTTACTCCAATCTGAATTCCCCCACCTCCAGCCTTGTTCCATTCCCCCTAGTCCTGTTACTACCTGATAGCCTATTTGGGTTACCACAGCTAAATACCTTGACCTGGGTTCTACCTGAACTCCCCCTTTATTTAATGACTGATTGCTGCACAAGTACTTCTCTGGCATGGTGGCACTCTGATTTTACAAATGCATTCTACCAGCTCGTTCCCAGATGTATAGTCTTCAGATTCAATAAGCTTCCTGTATAAACAACAGCTTGAATGGCCTTTGTCCTTATTAGCCTATGGAAAATTAATTTCTTCGTGTTAATTTTTGAGCTTGGGCCCGTTGCCAAACGTGTAGGGCAGCTGCTAGAACTGTAGACGGTATCACACGAGTTCAGAGATGGAAAGATCTATTAGGTTATTTCCTTTGACTGTAAACTGATGAAGGACTGCAATCAATGAATCACAAGGCTGTCATGTCCTCTACAGTGTATACTCGATTGTATTGGCTGGCTTTAAACAACTGCAGCCACAAAGCCTCTGCCGCTTCATTTATTGCCTCGTACTACTGCAAACCAGATAGTTCTGAAAATTTAATAGTCAGTAAAAACATAATAGCTTTATAGATTATGAAGCAAAGCAAAGAGCCAATGCACCCATCCAGTCTGATCACCTTCACACTCAGAACTACAGCTTCAACCAGCGACTCTCGCATTAGCCCTTATGATGCAAGGCTCAGCTCATGCACGTTCTGAAAAACATTCTGTGCTGGTTTGAGCTAATTGGAGAATTTGAGTGAGAAATTAGACTATTGGCTGAAAGAGGTAAACACAGTGTGTCACTTCACCAAGTTTTACTGAGAAAGAAAAAAAGTTGTTTTTAAGAACTGTTCTGAAGATAGCAGACGGCTTCTGACTGTTCTGAGCTTCGTCTGCTTCTCTTGCATGGTCTCCTTTCCCTTTGTCTTGGTAGCTAATTCAGAGTAAAAGTACTAACTTTTCTCCTACTACTAATCCCCCTGACCAATCTACCTCAGCTTATCTGCAGCATCAACAGCTGGTTAGGTAAGACTGGGGAAGGGGGGAAAGGTGGTAGGGGGTGTTTGGTTACCCTCTCTTGGGGATTTTGGTCTCTGCGAGGGGTGTGGTGTCTGTATTACCTTTTTACNCAGTTATTAAGAGCTACTGCCCCTCAGCAAACTATTCCCATGTCGAATGACTGTTTCTGATTTCATACTTGAATTTCTCAGACTGCCAACTACAGCTACTGAACCAACATCGCTGGGTCTATGCTAGCAGATACATTCTGCACTGTACTCTTTTAGGTAGAATGTGAGCCTACAGACCTTCAAAGCTCTTCCTTCCCTGTGCCCCAATACTTGTTTCAGAGTTACCTGAGTGACATTCTTTGTGGATTCAGACTTTTCAAAACAACTCTCTCCTTGAATAACAAGTACTCAAAGACATAATGGCATTTTGCACTCCTCTGAGAGTCTCTTCATTTTTCTACATCCCTGGTGTTGAAATGCCCAGAAATGACTCACCAGAGAAGTCTAAGTGACATCTGCTATATTTCAGAGATCCTTGACAAGACACACGCACGCAGACATCCTAAAGTAGCTTTTGACTTGTTGGCTCCATTTATCTCATTTACTGGCCCTTAAGGTCCCTTTCAGCATTACTGTTTTCCAAAGCAGCTCCTATTAAATATTTTATATTTGGTTACTGTCTCCTGCACTGAATCACATTCGGTTTCCTGTGTATCCTTGTGGATCTCTGAAGAGTTCTCTATTGACTTCTGTGCCAGCAATGATGTTTTCAATATCTGCAGCTTAACTATCAGATGGCAAGCACACTTCTGACACCTTTCACTACAGTTTCTCATAAAGGTCTTCATGTCATGGGTTTAAACTGGCAGAGGGAAGATTTAGATGGGATGTTAGGAGGAAAGTCTTTACAGTGAGGGTGCTGAGACACTGGCACAGGTTGCCCAGGGAGGTTGTGGCTGCTCCCTTCCTGGAGGTGTTCAAGGCCAGGTTGGATGAGTCCTTGAGCGACCTGTTCTAGTGGGAGGTGTCCCTGCCTATGGCACAGGGGGGTTGGAACTGGCTGAGCTTTGAGGTCCCTTCCAACCTAACCCATTCTATGTTCTAATGGGAGGTGTCCCTGCCTATGGCACAGGAGGGTTGGAACTGGATGAGCTTTGAGCTCCCTTCCAACCTAAACCATTCCATGACTCTATGATTCTATGTCCCTAGCACAGGTGTTATGGGATGCTATGCCACTCTATCCCCCGCCCAAATATTAAAGAGGCAGGCAGCTAGCTAAATTTTAATATTGCAATAAAAATCTATATTATATGTAATTAAAAAAAACCACATTGTATTTAGTATTTAATATTTCTGGACAGAACAGCAATAAACAGAGCAAGTGCTTCTATTGGTCTGCTCCACTTTTCTGTGCCCACGTGTATGCTATATATTTATATTTCTATAAATTAAAAATATAAAACCTAACTACCCCTGACATAATAAGAGCTTTTTCTTCTGCAGAAACTAAGCATTTGTGTAAATTCTGACCTGATATCATCTTAATACCAGATAAAGGATAATCGCAAAGTTTTTCACCGTTAATAACAAAATTCTGTGTTGAGGAGCTTTACCCGTATTATATGAGGTTCAGAATGAACCCGTGGAAGACAAGAGATAAAATGATCAATATGCATACACCATTAGGGCTCTTCAGAGGACTGGCTCATCTTTTAACCATATCTGTGTAACGTGAAGTAAAATACGGCTTGGTTTGGATGAGAATCTGTTAGTGTTCTTGTAATACAAATAATAAAAAAGAGTAGAAGTCACTGCTTGGAAACACTCCTTAGGAGATTAGAAGACTGCCAAGTGATAAGGTTAACATAGTTAAGTAAAGCCTTCACTTGTGACCTGGCTCTACGACAGTGTCTTAAGTTTTAGGCTTAATTTTTGCATTTTTACAACTATTCCATTAACTGATAAACCTCATTGTGTGTACTGAAGGCAGGCAGGCATTTCAAAATAATGGCAGGGAACATCAAAAGAAGCAACAATCCAGGGCTATGAGGACAACCAGAGTGTTTCCCAATGTTCTAAAATCCACCTAGCAGAATGGGAGTAATTATGGTTTATCTCATCATTAAAACAGCCCCAGCCTTTAAAACAACAGTTCAATGAAATTAGTCTTTGCATTTCTTTATTTTCTTTTAGAATCACCACCTATTTCAGCGACAGTTAGCAGCTTGTCACACAACTGAGGTGACCTAGGAGCATGCCTATAATCCCATGGGTGTCCTTCTATTCATAGAAACAAGCCACATTCAAGAGAAAAATCAAGAAATTAATTCAAAGATGTGGAGTTATGAAATGCCATTGAATAAGGCTGATGTTTAAATCCTTCAGGTTAGATGAGTAGAAGATTGATTGCTGTTAGCCTATTCTTGAGAGAATAAAATAACCAATCAGAAAAGCAAATACTGCCCGTAGACGAGAAGTGATGCTGAAATGTTGAGTTTAGAATTAAATGCTGGTGCAAGGACCTGCTGTAAGAAGGATAGACTTGAATGTACTCCTGTGGAAGTATATATGTGTCTCATTTATTATTATGGGTTTAAAGTGGCAAAGGGGAGATTTAGACAGGATATTAGGAGGAAGTTCTTCACAGTGAGGGTGGTGAGACACTGGCACAGTTTGCCCAGGGAGGTTGTGGCTGCTCCCTCCCTAGAGGTGTTCAAGGCCAGGCTGGATGAGATCTTGAGCATCCTGATCTAGTGGGAGGTGTCCCTGCCTATGGCACAGGGGGGTTGGAACTGTATGAGCTTTGAGGTCCCTTCCAACCTAAACCATTCTATGATTCTACGAATTTACATCATTACATACTGAAAGGGCAGAGATGACAGGGAAAGCAATGAAGGAGACTCTGTGGTTTTTTGGTGACATAGAGAACTGCCGTGAAAGATCATAATCCAAACACTATCTGAGCTGGCAAAGCTAACAGCCAAACCACTCCACTTCATGGACTATCCTTGCTGCTTCCAAGCTGGCAGCAGTTCATTTTTTTTTCCTGATTCCACATTCTGACTCCAAAGGCAAATTTCCCCAGTGGGAACCTAGAAGCTGAGCTGTGCCAGCTGTCTAGAGCCCACACCAATTTACAGGAGTTCACAGCCAGGAATTCCATTTTGTTTTGTGACAGCACAAACCTAAAACTTTGGAGGAAAATGAAAATTTGAAAATGGCAACTCACTGACATTTCTCTAAATGGAGGCTTCTTGCCATCAATTTGACCATGATTCAGAGTTTTTACTGAACCTGAGAAAGAAATCTAACTGCAACAGCAGGCTTCGACATGGCTTTCTCCAATGTGAAGAGATATGTGGGGTTTTTTTTCCTTCCCCTTCCTTTTTTTTTTTTTTGCCTCCAAGCAGAAGGCAGATAATCATTCCTTCTAATCTGTCATAGCAGCAAAAAAACATAAACAAGTAATTCCACAGAGATTTATGCAAAACCCCAAATTGATTTAGACTGTTTACTTATTGTGGCCCTTCATTTGACATTAATAAGCACTGTTTAAATGCTGAAGCAATTGCATGTAAACGTGTTTATTTTGTTGTAGGTACAGCTGTAGCAGAGTTTTAAAATGCATTCAGTGTAAAATAGTCTTTCTCATATTTTTCTTTTTTATTCTCCATTTATTTTTCAGCTCTTTTCAATTTGGGGGTTTTGCCGTTATCAGTCACCACTCAATTTGCAAGATACCTATGAGAAAGTTCCAAAAATTCCACTACAGCTGGCTGGTAAAGTGCAAAAAAAATGCTCTGTATTTGATTTTATATTAGAAGGAAATTGAGTATCATGAGACTAAAATGGTGATTCTAACCAGAGAGATACTTTGAGACAAAATGCAGAAGACTGCCTTCAGATAAAAGATGCAAACAGAAAGGAGTGCTTGAAATAATGTGGACCATTTCAGACAAGGATGAGAGGTACTAGGGATCAAAAAAATGAATTATCGTGCTCTAAAATGATCCAATAAAAATCGAACCCTAGTGCAGTAATCAGAAAGTGTATTGGAAAGAAGATAGGTTATAAAAAGAAAAAAGAGCTTTCGAGTAAGGCAGGTTATTAGCTACTATGGAAAAAATCTGTATTCAGGAGATTTTTATTGGTAACAAAATATGCACACAACCAAACACAGCTGAATCTGCTTTGCAAAAGGAACCTCTGCTATGAGGACAGGCTGAGAGAGTTGGGGCTTTTCAGCCTGGAGAAGAGAAGGCTTCGAGGACACCTTATAGCAGCCTACCAGTATCTGTGGGGGGCCTACAGGAGGGCTGGGGAGGGACTGTTCACAAGGTCTTGTAATGACAGGACGAGGGGGAATGGGTTCCA
>VWZI01001010.1:34682-44732 GCA_013396835.1 Psilopogon haemacephalus
GGGAGAGGGAGAGGGAGAGGGAGAGGGAGAGGGAGAGGGAAGGAAAAAAGGAAAATGGGCAAAAGAAAAAAGGTGAAAAGAAAAAACATTTAAAAAGAAAGAAAAGAAGACTGAGGAGGAAGAACAATCTTTTGTCATCCATGATAGGACGACAATAAATTCTTGGAAGCTCTCATACTGTCAGGAAGAAATTATATTTAGATGAAACCTTGCCAGACCCTAAAAGGATAATTTGTCAGTATTTTCCACTTTTCTACCAATCCTGTATTCATTTGCTGGATCCCTTTTTTTTTATCTCAGAGTATTACAGATTGAAATAGCTAAAAAGCATCTTACTAGAGGGAAAAAAAAAAAAAAGAAAAAGCTCCAGGTATCTTTGCATTTAACATCACACAGGGTGATGGGAGATGGAACCAAATATAAGTAATTTGGTCTTATTCATCAAGTATCCTTAACTATAATCTTCTATGATCAGGGTTCATGAGTTTTCCTGTCAGCCTAATTTCACACCAAGCACATTCTATTAGTGGCTTCCAGCAGTACATCCCAAACTTGGATGAAAAACATGTTCCAACTGTCAGGAACATTTACATTTTAAGACATATGTGAGAATTGCTTACGGTTCAAAATAAGCGTTAACCTCAACCAGCATTAAACTGAAATAAATAAATTATTCTACAGGATAGACATATAAAGTATGACTATAGATTGCATCTGTAAGGCAGATTCCTGATTTTCTAATACATTTCTAATTCTGGTGGGAGGTGTCCCCACCTATGGCAGGGGATTGGAACTGGATGAGCTTTGAGGTCCCTTCCAACCTAAGCCATTCTATGATTCTATGATTTTAAATTTTAACCAAGAGAGCCAACTCTCTCAGCCTGTCCTCATAGCAGAGCTGCTGCAGCCCTCTCAGCATCTTCATGGCTCCACTCTGGACTCACTCCAACAGTTCCATGTCCTCCTTGTGTTGGGGGCTCCAGAACTGCACATAGATATGTGTGGCCAGCAGGGCAAGGGATGAAATTCTGCCCCTTTACTCTGCTCTCATCAGACCCCACCTGCAGTACTGTGTGCAGTTCTGTAGCCCCCAGCACAAGAAGGACATGGAACTGTTGGAGAGAGTCCAGAGGAGGGCCACAAAGATGCTCAGAGGGCTGCAGCAGTTCTACTATGAGGATAGGCTGAGAGAGTTGGGGCTCAGCAGCCTGGAGAAAAGAAGGCTTCCAGAAGACCTTATAGTAGCCTTCCAATATCTAAATGGGGAGATAAGAAATAAAACATATTATAAACTCAATAATAAAACAGCATAAATAAAACATCAGGGTAGGCATGTTGATTGCTTAGAATGGAACTGTTCCCAGCAGTGCACTAGTCCAGAGATGTCCTCACGCAGAATTCGTGGTAAATATTTAACAACAACAACAACAAAAAAAAGTATTTTGGTCAATGTCCTCCTGGTCCAACAAAGATTGCTGAAATGAAGTCAGATAATCCCCACACTTCTGCACCACAGCACTCTGATGAAAGGCAGGTAATTCACTGCCTATCCCATCACATCTTTCCCCACCATGGCAGCCAAGATAAATTGAGTTCCCAAGAATCGCAGCAGCTCTGCAACATCCTCCTACACTGTGAACCAACTGTGGTAATACTTTTCCTGCATGCTCATTTCCACCTGAGAAAGTCAAAAGGATTTAAAAGAAACAAGGAACAATAATTTGTATTGCTACAGGCTCCTTAAGCCACATCTACTTTCTTTTCTGCATAACACAGGGGAGAAAAGGCAAGTGGTGGGGTTTTTTGTTTTGGTTTGGTTTGGTTTTGAGCTGTAATGCCAAGTTACTCATTTCTAGGACAAAAATTAGACCTGACTGCTCTCCTCCAGCTTGATTCCTTCTCTTCCCCTCTCATAGCTACCCATGAAAGACAACAAAACTGCAGGGCTAAAAATATTACACAACCTTGTGGCAATGCACAGCTACTTTTTACTATGCTGTGAGGAAAGGTCATTTGGATTATGGAACATAAATAATGCTTCTGCTATGTTCTAAATATTGGTTCATTTACTTTGATGTAAAATATTAAACAGCTTGGTATTTGTCTTTAAGTCAGAGTTCACTGTGCTTAAAAGAGAAACACAAGGCAGAGAACATTTTAACGTTGTGTAGTGATTTTTAATATACCATGTGAGAACTGTAAAGATTAAAATAGCAGGTATGCAGGTGCAATGCCCCTGTCAGTCAGGAAAAGTAATGAAGATAGTAATTTTGAAAGGCAGAATTTTCCTTACAATACCCAGAAACATCTCATCATGAGCCGAATTTCCGTATATTAGTAATTTCATAAATGGCTTAAATCCTAGGGCACGAATGCAAGACTTGATGCAATCCCAGCATGGCAGGGATTGGAAGAGACCTCTGGTGATCATCTGGTCTACCCCCAAAGCAGATTGCACAGGACAGTGTCCAGGTGGGTTTTTAATGATTCCATATATTGAGACTCCACCACTTCTTTGGGCAGCCTGTTCCTGTGCTCTGCAAGTTCCTCCTCATGTTTAGATCATAGAATCAGTCAGGGTTGGAAGGGACCACGAGGATCATCTAGTTCCAACCCCCCTGCCATAGGCAAGGACACTCTACCCTAGAGCAGGCTTTCCAGAGCCTCATCCAGCCTGGCCTTAAACACCTCCAGGGATGTGGAGAATTTCTGCCTAATATCCAGCCTAAACCTGCCCTGGAGCAGTTTCAGCCTGGGTGCTTCCTAGAAAAGACCAAATTAATGAACCTCCTGTGTCCACACAGGCACAAGTAGATCTGAGACACAGTCAGAACTTGAGACACAGTCTCAGGTTGTGCCAGGGGAGGTATAGGCTGTACATTAGGAAGAAGTTCTTGCCAGAGAGAGTGATTGACATTGGAATGGGCTGCCCAGGGAGGTGGTGGAGTCACCGTCCCTGGAGGTGTTTAAGCAAAGGCTGGATGGGGCACTTAGTGCCATTGGCTAGGTTGCTAGGTTGGACTGGGTGATCTTGGAGGTCTCTTCCAAACTGGCTGATTCTATCCTATCCTATCTCTAACTCCCTAGCTGATGTATGTGTGTACACATGTACTCAACTGCAACAGAGAGGACCCCAGCTTCCCTATGACATCTGCAGAAAACTTTATGCCCTTTAGATATATAAGAAAAAAACTGTCTCTATTCTATTCTATTCTATTCTATTCTATTCTATTCTATTCTATTCTATTCTATTCTATTCTATTCTATTCTATTCTATTCTATTCTATTCTATTCCATTCCATTCCATTCCATTCCATTCCATTCCATTCCATTCCATTCCATTCCATTCCATTCCATTCCATTCCATTCCATTCCATTCCATTCCATTCCAACTTCGTTACAGTGGGGTTGGTGAGAAACTGAAACAAGTTGCCCAGGGAGGTTGTGGCTGCTCTCTCCCAGGCTGCCCAGAGCCAGATGGAACTTCCTGTGTCCAAATCTGTGCCTGTTATCTCGCTTGTCCTGTCACTGTTCACCCCTGAAAAAAGCCTCGCCCAATGCTCCTGACATCCACCTCTTAAGTATTTAAGCACCGATAAGATTCCCCCTCAGTTTTCTGCAGGCTAAAAAGCCCTGAGTCTCTCAGCCTTTCTTCACGGGAGTCGTTCTAATCCCCTAATCATCTTCATAGCCCTTTGTTGTACCCCCTCCAGCAGTTCCCTGTCCTTGATACTCCAACTGAGCTGATGTTACGGCGCTTATAGAAGCATCTGAGACATATCCAGAGCAATTCAGGTGACTTACTCGCTGCTTCTGAGACAGTAACATTTCCAAAGGAACCACTCTGAGGTCAACAAAAGTATCTTACACTCTTAACAACTCCGGCAGAGCAGTTAAGGTACACAACCTTTACTCCAATGCTCCCCAAAAGACACTGCTATGTCACTGAAGAGATTCGTGCACTTCTTTCCACGCCAAGGAGTCTTTGAAACAACATCACAAACAACCAACATAAATAGCATCAAAACACTTAACTGAGGAAAAAAAAGCCCAACACAATAGAAGCAAAAGAAACCTTTTATTAAGGGAAGATTAGTGGCCCTTTCTGTCAAATATCTGAGAGCATCATACATCAAATATCTGACAAGCTACGGCAAACTCCAGAAGCTGTACCACGGGCACTTGGCATTTTGTGTAAATTATGAGGTTGCCATCATCTATTAGGTGACCAAAGCTACCCAAACAAAAAGTGTGCAAACATGAAAACAGTCCCTGCACAAAAAAAGAGGCAAAGATCCTGGGCTGCATCAGAAGTGCAGCCAGCAGATCGAGGGAGGTGATTCTCCCCCTCTACTCCTCCCTGGTGAGACCCCACCTGGAGTACTGCATCCAGTTCTGGAGCCCCTGGGACAAGAGGGATGTGGACAGGCTGGACCATGTCCGGAGAAGGGCCACGAGGATGCTCAGAGGGCTGCAGCACCTCTGCTGTGAGCACAGACTGAAACAGTTGGGGCTGTTCAGTTTGGAGAGGAGGAGGCTCTGAGGTGACCTTATTGTGGCCTTCCAGTATCTGAAAGGAGTCTACAGAAAAGCTGGGGAGGGACTTTTTAGGCTATCAGGGAGTGACAGGACTAGGGGGAATGGAGCAAAACTGGAGGTGGGAAGATTCAGATTGGATGTGAGGAGGAATTTGTTGAGCATGAGAGTGGGGAGAGGCTGGAACGGGTTGCCCAGGGAGGTGTTTGTGGCCACATCCCCGGAGGTGTTTGCAGCCAGGCTGGCAGAGGCTGTGGGCAGCCTGCTCTAGGGTAGGGTGTCCCTGGGCATGGCAGGGGAGTTGGAACTAGATGATCCTTGTGGTCCCTTCCAACCCTGACTATGATTCTAAAAGCATACCGGGAATGAAATCAAACAGTACAGACAGAACGAGATAAAGTCTGATGTTCACCTTTGTATTTCGAAGGCTGCTCGCACAGATTTGACCTACCTGCTTCCACTTGCAAATTAGCAGCTCAATTTTTCTAATTGTGCCATCGCGGGCAGAGAGTGACAGGAGAGGAGATAATATGAAACACTTCAGATGCAGCCACCGTCATTACAGACAAAATCCTGCACGGAGAGCCAGTCGCCTGCACACTTCTCCGAGCATGCATTGTTATTATAATGTAGCTGCTGGTAATAATTTCCCCGGGAAACAAGCGAGCCAGAGATCAGCTTCAAGCCTGAGGTGTTTACAAAATAACAGTAAATAACAGCAACATTAATCCCATCGCTCTCACTCGGCTGCATTAAGCGCGGGGCATGTAAGAAGAGCCACGTTCAAGCCTAATTTGAACAGGTGTGAATTCACAGTAGGTCTCTTGACACACACCACAAATTAAATCAGAGCTTTGTCCTTCGCTAAATTCTCCCCGCGTTAGAAGAGCTACAGCATTCACCAAGCTGCATTTCTCATTCAGCAGCAGCAGCAGCAATTACAGGATCTCTTTCACTAATTAAGCATCTTCATCCAACAGGTACTGTCAAAGTACCTGTGTCTGAAGCGCAAAATGTTGAGGTGACTTGCCCAGAAGTCCCCCATTTGCCCAATAATTAAAGTGAAACCCCCCAGAAATTAAGAGAGAGAGGGAAAAGCTCTGTTAAATGGACCGTGCTCCCAGGGTATAAAACAAATCCTTAGGTGAATTGGACAGGATTAATCTTACATGGTTCTATGCCATTCAACTCACCTTTGATCTGTAACCTACTAATTTCTCTGCTACACCTACCTGCTGATATATGGCTAATGTTACTTTTTAAATCTTTGCTGTCTGCTGTTTAAAATTGTTGACATTATTAAAATTACCGTTCCAAACAGAATCTGATCCTGCACACTGCATGTTTAGAAAGAAGTTTCCTCTAATAATTTCTATGAGAGAAAGAAAACAACTTAAATTTTTCATATCTTTTTTGGGTTTGGTTTTTTTTTTTTTGAGGGGGGGGGGTGTTTTCTTTCTTTGTTTTTCCTCCTTTCCCCTCTCACTTTGAGTTAAAAAGACAATTTTGTTATTTAAAAAAAAAAAGTCCCCATGCCAGATCTCAAGCACTCTTGAGGTTATATTCCATCACGAATCTAGTGGTATTGCAGCTTTTACTAACACCTCAACTTCTTGCCTACAGATTTCAAAGAAGCTGCTGTGAACTCTATCCAATTGTTAAGAAAACAATGCAGCCAAAGGAACTGAGCAGGAATCTGGCTCCGAGACTGAGTGTGCATTTCACAGCACACTCACCCAACACTGGGAATGAAGTACACTGCTATGAGCACCACTCAGCAGTGAAAGCTCCTCAGATTGGATCTGAGGAGGAAGTTGTTCAGCATGAGAGTGGTGAGACCCCTAGAATGGGTTGCCCAGGGAGGTGGTTGGGGCCACATCCCTGGAGGTGTTTGCAGCCAGGCTGGCAGAGGCTGTGGGCAGCCTGATCTAGGGTAGGGTGTCCCTGGACATGGCAGGGGGGTTGGAAGTAGATAATCCTTGTGGTCCCTTCCAACCCTGACTGATTTTATGATTCCATCATAACTAATTGCATAAAACCATCCAAGTACGTTTCAGGGATAAGCCAAATGTCAGCCTTCAAAGTGCTGCAAAATAATACAAAGACAAAAACATGGTTAAGAGTTGTTAAGAGAAATTACTCGAGTTCTGTACTAGCTCTCAGCTGAGATGGAGCTGCTAAAAGTAAGAGTCGATGGCAGCGCAAACGAGTCAAATGTGGCTCAAAAATGGATTATGGCATGGCACGAATGTGCTCGAGGTAAAATTCATGACTTCACAGCTGCACAGACATCCTGTAAAGCAAAAATACAGGAACTGCACGAGCAGCTTGATAGGGAGAGTATATGGATAGAAAATGGATTGTAGTCTCGTTTTCAGCACCCTAGCTAGTGAGAGATGCAGCCCCAATGTTGCACGGCGTCACTTTAGATCTATACCTGAAGAGCAGTCTTTTTGTAGAGCAGGGTTGTGTCCTCTTTTGCTTTACTCCAGAAAAAATAAAGCAACTTGCCAGCTCAGTAATCTGGCAGACTGAACCACTGACCTCCATGTTCTGATCTGCTGCAATGACAGACAGCATCGCTGCGGCGAACTCAGAGGCTAAATGCAGTATTCTCCAACAGAATAAAGTGACTATTTTTGACATTGCTATTCTGTAGTGCTCCTGTCTGGAATTTGCATTCACATATTGTAGAGTCACACTGCTCATGTTTAAATAGAGCTATTTATACTATACCAGAGATAAGCAATGATCCCCAAGAAATTGGTCATTCATTACTTGCAGTTAATATGTATTTTGCTTAGCCTCAGGCAAAGCTGAAGGCAGTTTGTGCACTAATAGGCTATTATTAGTTGCCATTAACGTTGACAACACAAATTTAAATGGGAATGTTGGTGTTTCACACAATCTGCTCAATGCTGCCAAAACAACCCCAGTATGTTTGAGCAGTGATGATGACAGAGTCGGTGCATCTATGAAAATAATCCTCAAATACATTCTCAAATTGAGCCACTCAGAATGCATAATGCAGAATAGATCTGGTGTCAGGAAACCTCCTGCTTGAGCTCTTAAGGAATATGAGAAACTCTAGGGATGTCTAAAGAGAGTAAAATAGTCAAAAGTATACTTGCTTCAGCTGCAGATCAATGTAAAGCAATAAATGCCCTGAATGCAGGTCTAAGAATCATGGAATGGTTTAGGTTGGAAGGGACCTCAAAGATGATCCAGTTCCAACTCCCTGCCAGGCAGGGACACCTCCCACTAGAACAAGTTGCTCAAGGCCTCATCCAACCTGGCCTTGAACACCTCCAGGGAGGGAGTAGCCACAACCTCCCTGGGCAACCTGTGCCAGTGTCTCACCACCCTCACTGTCAAGAACTTCCTCCTAACATCCAGTTTAAATCTCCCCTCTGCCATTTTAAACCCATTCCTCCTCATCCTGTCATTACAAGACCTTGTGAATAGTCCCTCCCCAGCCCTCCTGTAGGAGTCCACACACTTAGTTATCCTACTGTCACCACAAAAAAAGCCTATTCTGCATTTGTAGCAGAATTGTGATCTTAAGAGAGAAAAAAGAAACACAACCCAACAACAAAAAACCAAGTGACCTTTTCAAAAATATGGATAATAACAGCAATTAGTTTTCTCAAACAATGTAACAACTGTATCCTCCTCATTAATTTTACTCCAGTTACAAATAGATGTGCTCACATACTGTGTGGCCAACCTTGAAAGCCAGAATTGTTAACTGCTTATAGAGCACATCAGACACTGTCAGGGAAAGTAGTTTTTCATGAATTTCCAGCAACTGATCTTGGGCACTCACCCATTTTCACAGCACAGAAGTTACTGGCTGGCACAAAGAAAGAGTCTGCCTCCACGGCAGGGACCGAGGAGGATAAATGCTACACTTGTGGGTCTCTGATAAAGACCTTGGCACAAATGACTGCATGGAATCACAAAGATGTGCCATCTACTCCTTCATTTAAGCAGAGATCTCTGAGTAGGGACCTCGACAGCCTGGAGAGGTGGGCACAAGCCAACCTCGTGAAGTTCAACAAGGCCAAGAGCAAGGTCCTGCATTTGGGGTCAGTCAATCCCAAGCACAAATACAGGTTGGGCAGGAGAGCAGCCATGAGGAGAGGGACTTAGGGGTGCTGGTGGAGAAGCTCAACATGAGGCAGCAGTGTGCACTTGCAGCCCAGAAAGCCAAGCAGAGCCTGGACTGCATCAGGAGAAGTGTGGCCAGCAGGGCCAGGGAGGTGATTCTCCCCCTCTACTCCACTCTGGTGAGAGCCCACCTGGAGTACTGCATCCAGTTCTGGAGCCCCTGGGACAAGAGGGCATGTCCAGAGAAGGGCCACGAGGATGCTCAGAGAGCTGCATCACCTCTTCCATGAGGACAGACTGAAAGAGTTGGGGCTGCGGAGTCTGAAGAAGAGGAGGCTCCCAGGTGACCTTCTTGTGGCCTTCCAGGATCTGAAGGGGGCTACAAAAAAAGCTGGGGAGGGACATTTTAGGCTCTCAGGGAGTGACAGGACTAGGGGGAATGGAGAAAAGCTGGAGGTGGGGAGATTCAGATTGGATGTGAGGAGGAAGTTTTTGAGCCTGAGAGTGGTGAGACCCTGGAATGGGTTACCCAGAGAGGTGTTTGGGGCCACATCCCTGGAGGTGTTTGCACCCAGGCTGGCAGAGGCTGTAGGAAGCCTGATGTAGGGTAGGGTGTCCCTGTTCATGGCAGGGGGGTTGGAACTAGATGATTCTTGTGGTCTTTTCCAACCCTGACTGATCGTATGACTCTAACTGCTATATTCAAGGAGTTCTTTGTTACTGAGAGCCACTCTGGATGTAAAACATGCTGCTCTCTGGATCAGGAATCTTGACTATTGACCTTATCTGTGAAGTACTAGATAATTCATGAGCATAGTTTGAACCGTCACTGTTTTCAAAAATTTCCACATTAACTTTCCAGGCTGTAATTACTGGAATGACTCAACACCTCAGGAAGCAGAAATCAGCTTTGTCAACCCTGCCTGGAGATAGCTAAGGAGCTTGTGCTCTGTCTTACTCTTTCAACTTATTCTTGTCCTCACTTTCTTCTCCCAAACTATTTAGTAAAAAATTGTATCCAAGCACATAAAGCATGAATATCTGATTAAAAATTTGGTATAATGCTTACAGAGAAGCAAATAATAAAGCCACATGCAAAAGCACTACTCTGTTCTACTCCAGACCTTACAGGAAATGAATTTAAATTGATTAAAATCATTCTCTGAGACAAACATTCAGAAGAAACCACTCAGTTCTTGGCTGGTGAAGCACAATGATTGTATACCCCTATCTTAGTAACACTTAACCCATGGCTCCTGCAGTGCGGGACAATGAAATAACAAAAGCATTTACTTCACCATGATGTAAAAATAATCTTAATCTATAGCAAGATGACTTATTTACTGCAACTTGCATGGCTACAAAAGATGAGGAGTATCCAGCTGCCTTCAGAATTAAAGACAG
>VWZI01001012.1:718-51419 GCA_013396835.1 Psilopogon haemacephalus
AAAAAAAAAAGAACAGAAAGGAAATTTGGCAGAGCAGATGGTGGATAATGATAGTGACAGTGAACAAAAACACTGTTGAGTATTGTGTCTGTTGGGGAGCCCATTCCCCAATGTAAATATAAAGTAAACATGACATAGGTATTAGGTAATTTTACAGTCTACTGTTTTTGGCAGCGAATTTGGCACTGGTCATTGTGTCTATTTTGGGGATCAGCTGTATGGTCCCAGATTGCCCTTTTTTCCTCTGCCTTTCTTTCTCTTAAATTTCCTACAGTATATTATCACTTCATTTTAGGTTCACTTATTTCCTCTGACAGTAGAACAGGCCAGGCATTGACGGCAGAGTCACTTCCTCCCTAAAATCTCAATCTGTCTGGTAGCTGCACAAACTTTTCAAGTGGCATGCTTTATTAAAACACCTACCTATTCAATAGCTCACCTTCTCAAACTTTGTTTTCCCCCTGCATGCTTCACACACTGAGGATGCCTGCTCTCCTCCAATGTGGAAGATCTTTTTTCTCTTAACAAGTACCCTTCCCGGCATACAGGACAAAGTGATGACACCTGAAAGTGCACTTTGTCATTCAAAAAGAGCTGAATGCAAGCCCTTTTATTGAGCATTTCTAGGAAATGCTCTTTTCTTTTTCCTCTCCCCCTGATTCCATCTTGTTTTGCTACATGTATTTTTTCTGGCAGGCATCAGTGTAGATTCTGAATTGGTATAGGTCAAATGGGTAAATGAGAATAACTTGGCATCAAAGGTTATCTGCCCTGCTTTGTGTTTCACCCTTTCCTTCTCTCCTTTTTAGCTCAAACTTCTTCAAAATAAGAGGAATGTGGACGTGCTGCAGCATTTCCAGAGAAGGGCCATGAGAATGATCAGAGGGCTCCTATGAGGACAGACTGAAAGAGTTGGGGCTACTCAGTTTGGAGAAGAGGAGGCTCCCAGGTGACCTTCTTGTCACCTTCCAGTATCTGAAGGGGGCCTACAGAAAAGCTGGGGAGGGACTTCTTAGGCTGTCAGATAGTGACAGGGCTAGGGCAAATGGAGCACAGCTGGAGGTGGGGAGATTCAGATTGAATGTGAGGAGGAAGTTTTTCACTATGAGAGTGCTGAGAGTCTGGAATGTGTTGCCCAGGAGGTGGTTGGGGCCACATCCCTGGAGGTGTTTAAGGCCAGGCTGGATGAGGCTCTGTCCAGCCTGATCTAGGGTAGGATGTCCCTGGGCATGGCAGGGGGGTTGGAACTAGACAATCCTTGTGGTCCTTTCCAACCCTGACTGGTTCTATAATTCTATGATTCTAAGTGCAAACCTTTTAAATACAAAAGGACAAATCTCAGGAGTGGGTCTTACTGAGGCTATGTACACCCACCAGAATGCCTGCTTGCAACTAATAATTTCAAGCTATTTTACACATCCCTAATTGCAGACTATTAGGGATCAATTTAACTAGGTCAATTAACAAATCCTAGAACTGAGTTATAATGCATTCGTATATGGGGGGTAGTAGCTGGGATTAATGAAGTGATTCTGCACTAAAAGCATCAGCAATTAGTATTTTATTTGGAGGCTGGAGGCTGAGAGGAGATTTTGGAGAAGCTTAGTGCTTCTGCTGCTAGCCTGATGATTTAAAACAGAGGTATCTGCACATAAAACTTAATGATTCCTTTACTAAAGGCAAGAGGATGTGTGTGAATTTGTGTAGATATGTATGTTTATGTAGAACTGATTCTTCTGGAAGGGTATCCTTTCCTTTGACAGTAGAAAGAGCCTGGAATGAGCAGACTCTGCACTTAATGCTCTTCAACCACTTATAACAAAATGTAGACTAGATGGAACCTTTGGAGATGTCCAGCCCAATTGCTCTATCAAAGGAAGGCTAACTGCACAATTAAGTCCAGTTATAGACAATCTTGTTCCACAAATCTCCAAAGATGAAGACAGCTCAGCATCTCAGGGCACCTTGTCCCCATACTTCATCATTCTCCTGAGGACAAATATTTCCTTATTTCCAATCATAACTTCCATTCTTGAAGCTTGTTACCCCTGACCCTAACCCTCCCTAATATCTCTAAGAAAAACCTTATTATATATTTATGTGTGTCTGTGCGTGCATGGCCACTCCATGCAACACAATCTGAATATTTAAAATGGTCTGATTGTTGTGATTTTTTTTTTTCAGTAATTGAGGTGACTTAAAGGGAAATTAAAGAGAGAACAGGGTAGCATTCCCGTTGCTTCTCAGCCCATGCCCAAGCTGTGCATGTCAATACCTGAATTCAGATGGGTTTAGTCTGCTCCTAGACTCAGATTGTAAAGTAGAAGCATAGCAGTGGAAGCCTTATGCAGCAGAAATGATCCATGGCTTCACAGGGCACATTAGGCCATCTAAGTTCATGGGTCTGGCTCGGACACTTTGCTGAGCTGTTCATCAAGAACCCACACTGGGCAGAATAACCATTCCCTCCACATTTCCTCTGATGTATTGAGTGACTATGAAGTCTGATGTGAGAGCAACAAGATATTAGCAAATACTTTCTTGTCAATCTTCTACAATCATCAAACACACCCAAGGTCTGGACAGAAAAATGCCAGCCATGCTTGGTTTCCTGTAATATTTTTGGTGGCAAGGATTTAGAGCTAGATAGTTTGGTAAGCCCAACTCCCTCTTCTTGGAAATGAAATGGAAATGAGCATTTCATCACTACACAGCAAGCTTCTCTAATGCATGCCAAGTTTTTTTTTATCCAGCACAATATTTGGTTTGCAATGCTTTCCCTTGAGAGATGCTTCACAGAATCAATATTTTCCACTATATTTATTAATTTGAAATATTTTTTAATCTAATAAATAGCTAAGAAACTGTAGTAACAGCCATTTCTCCCATTCATTGTTCCCTGAAACTAGATTTGTACTGATGTATGGTGAAACGAAATATGTTGTTTCAGACCCGGAGCAGATCCATACACCAATAATACTCATTAGTTTTACTCAGGTTATTCAAACTTTTACTTCTGTGTTTGATGAGTCAATGTTTAAGTATGCAATTTTTGTTGTTTTGTCTTTTTTTTTTTTTTCCCCCCTCTGAAATTCCCTAAGCTGCTTAGAGGATCATAGAATCTTAGAATCATAGAATGGTTTAGGTTGGAAGAGACCTCAAAGATCATCCAGTTCCAACCCCCCACCATAGGCAGGAACACCTCCCACTACATCAGGACACTCAAGGCCTCATCCAGCCTGGCCTCAAACACCTCCAGGGAGGGAGCAGCCACAACCTTCCTGGGCAATCTGTGCCAGTGTCTCACCACCCTGTGTTTTCTGCAAATTTATTCACACCTAGCTGACTAAGTGTTGATGTGAGTTCTCCTGATGGAACAGAAGCCAGTTTCTCTCTCTATCAGCTTTGCAAAACTGGAACTCTGATCATCCTCATGGCCCTTCTCTGGACATGCTCCAGCATGTCCACATCCCTCTTGTAATAGGAGCTCCAGATCTGGATGCAGTACTCCAGGTGGGGTCTCACCAGGGTAGAGTAGAGAGGGAGAATCATCTCCCTCAACCTGCTGGCCACACTTCTCCTGATGCAGCCCAGGCTCTGGTTGGCTCTCTGGGCTGCAAGTGCACACTGCTGAGCTTCTCATCCACCAGTTCTTGCCTCCCATAGTTGATGTCACTGATGGATCTCAATGCCACACCACTTGTCCCTTATTGGTCTTACAGCCAGTTGAATTCTGTCACTGGAACTTTTTTCTTTCGCAATTGCCCAATGCAGTTTTCCTCACTCTGCCTCTCCCCTGGTCTTGCCTAGATGTAAATTGGAAAATAAAGACCAAAAGTGAAGTCCTGGAAAATAAAACCCAAAATTCTGCCAAAAAATACAGGGACAGCTTCAAAATAGAAAACTGATCATGTGCACATAATATCATTGACTACTTATTTTATTTCTAGTTATGTTCTATCTTCCAAGTTGATGTAAGTAGCATATCAGGGAAAATAAATCAGAATTATTCAACACAACCTAAATTAAGTATAAACATTTGCACTTTGTGAAAGCTGTCTCCTTTTGTGTTATTCTGCTTTTGGGGGTCTTTTTAGTTTGAATTTCGATTTTGGAGAGGTTTGTTTTAGTGTTTTATATGGAGTTTCCATTACTATTGAAAGCTTTTTCAGGAGATACCACTTTTTTTCCCCCTCTGATAATTACATTGGCTAACTTCTACAGTTGGTTTGAGTATGTAAGACTGCAGAAAATGAAAGAAGGTAAAATCTTAAGCACGGTATAAAAATTAGTAGGTGAGTGAGAACAGAGAATTTTGACATTTTGGAATGAACTATTTAAGCGATATGAGTTTAGAAGGGGATAAGTCTATCAACGTGAATTTCAAGGAAGATTAAGTTAAGATTTTCCCATTTTATAATAGTTTCCAGTCTATTTCCTTTTAAAATTGCAGGTTTCCACTCTGACACAATTCACATGCCAAAGTCTGACTATAAAGCAGCATTATGCCAGAAAATTACACTGGTGTAAGGCTTGACCTGAATATCAGTTACAAGCTTGCTTACTAACAGACGAAACAAAACCATAAAGTCCTTGACTCTCCTACAAAATTCTAGGGTGCAGAGAAGGTGCAGAGGGGCTCTGTAGGGGAGTGATGAGCAGGTGTAATTAATTTTCTTTGGGGGAAAAAAGTGGAATGTTGTATGGCGTAAGAGGAGGGAAAGTGCTAGATGGTTGTGTTGGACTAAGAGGAGAGTGGAAGAAATAAGACTTTGAGATACAAATGAGCTTACTGAATGAGTTTACTTTTCTCTTTCCTTTCCTTTCTTCAGTGTTCTTTCAGTCTCCATAATGCCTGTGCCATCAAGCCTGATCTTTTAGTGTCTCTTCTCTGCAGTTGTTTATGATTTAATTCATAGTTCTTGAACAATATATGAGAATCTTGGAAGTATAGCAAGATTGTGGGTGTCTTCATTCTACTGGCAAGCAATATAATTTTGTGATTAGCTTCTCAGCTTGGGTCATTCTGCATCTTCTTTCTGTTAGGAGCTGCTATCCTATTACTCCTCAGCTCTTTTATGTGATATCATAAAATCATAGAATGGTTTAGGTTGGAAGGGACCTCAAAGATCATCCAGTTCCACTCCCCTGCCATAGGCAGGGACACCTTCCACTAGAACAGGTTTCTCAAGGTCTCATCAAGCCTGGCCTTGAACACCTCCAGGGAGGGAGAAGCCACAACCTCTCCAGGCAACCTATGCCGGTGTCTTACCACTCTCACTGGAAAGAACTTCCTCCTAACATCCAGTTTAAATCTCCCCTCTGCCAGTTTAAACCCATTATCCCTTGTCCTGTCATTACAAGACCTTATAAATAGTCCCTCCCCAGCCTTCCTGTAGGCCCCCTTCAGATATTGGAAGGTTACATAAGGTCTCCTGGAAACCTTCTCTTCTCCAGGCTGAAAAGCCCCATCTATCTTAGCTTGTCCTCATAGCAGAGCTGCTGCAGCCCTCTGAGCATCTTTGTGGCCTCCTCTGGACTCTCTCCAACAGTTCCATGTCCTTCTTGTGTTGTCATCTACAGATAAAAGTAGAGTTGAGAAGCATAAACAAATCGGTATTTCACTGTTTTGTTTCTTGAGTAAGAAACAGACTATAAATAATCACCTGTCTTAGTACTGAGCCCAAAAGAATCATACAATAGTTTAAGTTGGAAGGGACCTCAAAGATCATCCAGTTCCAACCCCCTGCCATAGACAGGGACACCTCCTACTGGAACAGGTCCCTCAAGGCCTCATCTAGCATGGCCTTGAAAAACTCCAGGGAGGGAACAGCCACAACCTCCCTGGGCAACCTGTGTCAGTGTCTCACCACCCTCACTGTGAAGAATTTCCTCCTAACATCCCATTTAAATCTCCCCTCTGCCAGTTTGAACCCATTACCCCTCATCCTGTCATGACAAGACCTTGTGAACAGTCATTTGTAGAGCAGTGAAGTCATCTCCACCTCCTCCAGCTATGCTACTGATGGTTTTGTAGTCACTTCCCAAATTCTTCGCTGCTTTCTTTGATTTTCAGTGACAAACTTCTTAATTGACACCATTTCCTGAACTCTTGCTATATGAAACCCAGTGCACTCACTTCATCCAGAAAAATCTGCCTAGGATGATCTATATTTGATTAAATCCCTGTTGTTTTAAATCCTAATAAATTGTCTTTAAATATCCTATCCTCCAAAACCTGTCCCAAAACAATGTGCAGAGTTACAGGCTTACGGATGCATGATTACTTTCTGCTGCTTTAACCATAGGTATAACACTCCTCTGTCATACTAAATTTGACTTGAAAGGTGTGTTTAAATATACTTGTTATAAATCCTGCAAGGGAGATCAGCTAATCCCCTTGACTTGATTGCATTAAGCCTCATGACTTCTGTTTCCACCGTAGCTGAGATAAGAAGGGTGTGGAAATGAAAGCTGCCATTAAATATTCTGCTTTTCCTCCCAATTCAAAGTAATTGTCCTCTTAGAAACCTGAGGCAAAGTTTGTTTCATTTTTTGGCCACACCTAGATTATCTTTAATCTCTGCTTTATCCTGACTGCAAAGCCCTACGTCTTTCCTTGCATCTTGTTTGTTTCAATTTATACAGCTCACAAAGGAAATGCTCTTGTTCAATGTATTAGATCAAACTTAGGGTCTATTTTTGCAGAGAAGGTTTCATCGTTCATTTCTTGATTCACAGGTCTTTTTCCTGCTAAATCTCTTTTCCTATACCTCGCCTATTTATTTCTAATAGCCTTGTGGTGGTTACGCTTGCAACCCATTTAGTACCATAGAGAGAGACCTCAAAGATCATCTGGTTCCAAGCACCTGCTATAGGCAGGGACACCTCCCACTAGAACAGGTCACTTAAGGCCTCATCCAACCTGGCCTTGAACACCTCCAGGGAGGGAGCAAACATCCTCCCTGTGCAACTGTGCCAGTGTCTCACCACCACTGGAAAGAACTTCTTCCTAACATCCAGTTTCAATCTCCCTTCTGCCAGTTTAAACCCATGTGAATAGTCCCTCCCCAGCCCTCCCGTAGGCTCCCTTCAGATACTGGAAGGCCACTCCAAGGTCTTCCCAAAGTCTTCTCTTTTCCAGGCTGAAAAGCCCCAACTCTTGTAGCCTGTCCTCGTAGCAGAGCTGCTCCAACCCTCTGAGCATGTTTGTGCCTCCTCTGGACTCACTCCAACAATCTGATGTCCTTGTGTTGATGGCTCCAGAACTGTACACAGTATGAGTTCTTTCAAAATTTTCTGTAGCTGGAGGTAAAATGTTCTGTAACATTCAATATTTTTGACCTTGAAATTCCAGGCTTCTTCCATGACCAGAAACCTTGTGATTCTCATCTTAATGGACTTCATTAAACAATTCCATTAGTTCATTAAAACAGGCCCTTTTGAATTTTAAATATTTAGTTGAATACCATCCTTTTTTTTTTTTTGCATGTGTAATTTTTATTTTAAATTGAATCAGTTCGTATTCGCTTTATTCAAGTCCTTTTCTATGTCCAGCTTTTACCCACAATCCCAATTCAATGAGTCTAATAAAAAGTATTTTCAGCTGAGTTCCAATTTTACATTATTCTCTGATTCTAACAGATTCACATTACCATTTTTCCACAAAAGGATCCTGACCTGAGCAACTTATTTAATTCCTTCTTTATTTCTTTAACTTTCTACACTCTACATGTAGACCTCTAATTTTCCAATATATTTAAAATATTTTTTTCTTTGATGCAGAGTTTTTCTGAATATCTGTTCCATTTGGAAACGCTGCTCTTTGGTATTTTTGTCTTTATGACATTTGGTTTCATTGCTAACAGGCGTAGGTCGAAACTCTCCCTCCCTCTCTCTGAGGAACACAAAATAATTTATAAGCATTCAGTAGCTTCATAACATACCAATGAAATAACTAATTGTAATGGTGGAAAATGCAAGTGCAGTATATGCTGAGAAAGTTCAATATAGAAATACCAAAGCCTCATGGACAAATCCACCCTTGTTCTATATAGCACTTATCACTGTAGCATGTTGACAGTTTCAGTGTTGTAGTAAGCAATAAGATTAATACCTGACATTTGCATCTTGCTTTTCTTGTCTCTTTTTCCTGCAAGGAGAAAGTATTTTGCTTTTCGTTTTTAGTGTTATGTCCCTCTTCTTCGCATTTGTGGGATTGAATGGGCCATAAAGAATGATGTCTGCCACCCGTGTAAAGCAGAGAAGATTTCAGTGGCTGTGTTAGGCCAGTTCCAGGGTCCATTAGGCTTTAGCATCTTCTAAACCCACTGCCTTCAGAAAAAAAAAAAAAAAAATCTTCTTTTGATTATGACCCAACCAGAGGTATTGCAGCAAGAAAACTCCACTGTTACATGAGAACATCAGCTTAACTTTGATTGACAGGCCAAAAAAGCAGATTAATTCTTTGGTGTCTTTTTTCTGGAGCACCCCTAGCACCTTGCCAACCTGCACAGTAGAAGCCTTATGACCTGGAGCAATGTCTTTCATAATGAGCATCGGCATCGTGCCAGCATTCTTCATATACTCATTCCGTGTTCATCTGTTGCCAAAATTGTCCCTATCTTCATACCATACTAGAGAAAGAAATCAGACTTAGCCATTTCTGGGTGGTGATGATTACAAGGAGGGAGATGAATAATGACACCAGTGTCCTTTGGTGTCATTTGTTGTGTTGCATCTAATTCTAGTGGCACGTTTAGGAAAACAACTTCCTGAGTTAATCAGAGTCCCAAGTGGTTCTGTTAGTTTTTGTCATTTGATGGCTTCATTAGGTGCACATCAAATCCATTCGGTTTTGTTGTCAAAAGTTAAGCAGAAGGGATGAAAGGATGCAGGACAGAAATTGGGCTAGACGTTCTCAGAGATATTTAGGAGTTATGATTGAAAACGGCCTCTGAAGTTTTACAGATGTAAGTAGAAATCACCTTGCCCACAGTGGGCTTTCACCAGGGACTTTTGAGATTTATGGTGATGTTTCTAGTAAAGGAAGCACCAGAGTAAAAGCTGGCACATTAGCAGAGGATTAATGAAGGGTTTCAGGCACCTCATCTTTTAAGACAAGAAATTATACCCACTCTAAGAGTCAGATATGTTAGCGATAGAATGAACTATCATTGTGTGAATGAACAGATGCATTTATAATTGAAGACTGTCTCTCTGCCACTGTGTAGGACCATAAAAGCACCATTGCCTAGGTGTCTAAGATGCTTCACCCCCACTGTGAAAGCACTGCAGCCTTAAAGCAGTGTCACCAATACGACTTTGTTGTCTTCTCTGCTTTGCCACGGATGCTCTCCTTGATTCTCAGGACAGAATTTGGCGGATTTTTGCCTACCTGCTTCTCTCTTCTCTTGGGTTTCTTTGTATAGTGAAATTAATGAGCTACTGCATTTATATTTTTCTCCCCAGAAATAGGTTCATGTACCCAAACAGCTTTTGTTTGCTTGTTCTTACTTTGCATGTCACAGACACGCCATGAAGAAGACTACAGGATTAAACAGAAAAGCTGAAGAGCTCCAAGGAAGCAGTGCCTCAAAACAACCTTCCAGTAGCTAAAATGTCAAAGGCAGAATTGTGTTAATTTGAAAAGGTAAACTGGATTCTTGTGTGCATTCAAAAAGCAACAACTCCAAGTGTACTTTCAAGGTTAAATTTCAAAAACGTTTGCCTGAGTTATGGCCACAAGCCTAACTAGAATCTGAGCATTTTTAACATCTCAAGGAAAAATTACTTTGGAATAAAAATATGCCATAGACTTGAGAAGCAGTATTTAAAAGAGGGTCGAGTTTGCGCCCATAGTCCACATCTGCAAGTGATTATGGGTGCAAATGTGGATATGTCAACATCTACATACATTAATGTACCTGTTAATCTGATAGTTAAATGTCTGTTAAATAATGCAGGCTAAGAAAATGTGGCCACAGTTACTCGGGAGCTTAAGAAGGGAAGCCATGTCAAGATGCAGTCCTTCGAATTCTAGAGTTGATGTTTTTACCATGCATGAATGTACATTAATATTAAAGATAAATATAAATATCTGGGGAAGACTCTAACATCTGCCCTCGTTCCTACTTCAGTGAGAACTGTATTTTCCACCTATGTTGTTCTCATCAACCTTTTTATTACTTAGCAACAAATAGATGAGGCATATGAACTTACATGAGCAGAATTGTCAATAGGCACTTTTAAAATTCTTTCCAGTGCGCAGAGGACCGGCAATGATCTTCCTGATCTCTGAAAGCTGTCATCTAAACAATCTTTCAGAGACTGAGGTGAAATGCAGGTTTAAAAATATAATCTTGAACCCCTCAGCACAAAACCTTAGCCCAATGAAAATGTCAGGCTTGCATGTCTACTGCTCAGTCTAAGGAATTTCTTTCTTATAACTTCTCTGTATTTTTAATTTTCTTTTTTGTTTTTTATTTTTCTCTCAGAGATAAACATAAGTCATTTACTGTCCTGAGATGTTAAATTTTCCTGACTATCATCAAAATCATTGCCTTAAAATTAATCAAATAAATAAGCAAATAAATAGCAGCTTCACTGAACTGGCTTTCTAACAAGACTATTTTCCTGTGTCGGATGACGACCATTCTAATTATGAGCTACTTGCTTTCAGATATCTCTGTAGCTTTTCGGGTGGAGTTTCTCATTTCAGATGTCTGGCATGCACATGAAGTTGCTTTTTTTTTTTTTTTTCCTGGAAAACTTTAGCCATCTTTGGGATGATGATTAACAGGCTATATCGTTTTGCTGATTATTAAAAGTGCAAACTACCAGCTACACTGTTAAGGTCTGGCACAAGAACCTGCTGATCGAGAGGAGCTCAGCCTCAGTACCGAAGTGGTGCTTAATGGCATCCTTCTGAAAATCTTATCAAACTCGTTGTATTCCTCTGAAAAAGCCACCTTTTGCTTGTGCCAAGAAGCTTGTCACAGTCTGGAAGTGATCTGCTTTTCACGTTTCTCCTCACTCCTAGAGAGAAGCCTTGCAATCTGCAACTAAGAGGACTTCCCCGCTGAAATCTGCTGTTGCTTTGGGCAATCATACTCCAAGGAAAGAAACTTTCCTGCATCCCTCTTCCACCATATGGAATTCAGCCCTGTCCATATTTTGGCATTTCTGGCTTATCATTTGCTGAGATAGACATCCATAACCCCTCCAAGGCATTACATTTGATGAGAACACATTAAAAGAACATTAGACTGAATTCTTGCCTCCCCCAGCCTTTAGTGTAAGCATTGTAATGTACATTTTAATTAACTGCATACATTCAATATTTTTTTCCCCTTATCTAACTCATGACATGGGATAGTTTGAGCTTGGGACTCAGATGCTATGAGGTATAGAGTAGTATCATAAACAAAGTCTCACAGGCCCCTTCCCCTCTTTGTTGCAGAAGTTCAGGGTGTGTGATCAAAACATAAACGCTGTAGAATGAAAACAAGAGGATTGCCCAAGAAGACAGGTCCTACTACAGTCTTTGACAGCCTGGGTATGTTTACACTGAAATGTATAATGTCAAGATAACTGAGCAGTAGCAGTGCAGAGCAAGTCACTCTTCTGAGTTAACCTCAGGGCTAGTTTAAGTTTTTACAGCCAGACTGCATCGTGATTCTGACTTAGCTTGAGTTGACAGCAGACTGCAATGTAGAAAACACCCAGGGCTTTTCTGTGTTGCCTGATGGCATAGATCAGATTTTTCCAGGATGGCCAGTTAGCAATTTTGCAATCCTTTTTCTGTAACTCACAGTTTGAGACACTCCTCTTGCACATGGATTTGCAGTGCCCGTAACTGCAAGCAGAACTGATAGGAGATGTATGCTGGACACGGTTGTTATGAATGCAAAGTGATTAGCAAGCAAAATATTGCTTCTTTAGAAATACATTAAAGTAAGAATCTTTACAGATAATTTCTCATGCAAAAACAATCTGCTTGTGTGCCTTTCAACACAGGTGTCTTTCAACGCCACCCTTAGACTTTGAAGCCATGAGGCTGGAGCACCTCTGCTATGAGGACAGGCTGAGAGAGTTGGGGCTTTTCAGCCTGGAGAAGAGGAGGCTTCAGGGACACCTTATAGGAGCCTTCCAGTATCTGAGGGGGGCCTACAGGAGGGCTGGGGAGGGGCTGTTCACAAGGTCTTGTAATGACAGGACGAGGGGGAATGGGTTCAAATTGGCGGAGGGGAGATTTGAATGAGATGTTAGGAAGAAATTCTTCACAGTGAGGGTGGTGAGGCACTGGAACAGGTTGTGTCTGCTCCCTCCCTGGATGTGTTCAAGGCCAGGCTGGATGAGGTCTTGAGCGACCTGATCTAGTGGGAGGTGTCCCTGCCTGTGGCAGGGGGTTAGAACTGGATGATCCTTGAGGTCTCTTCCAACCTAAACCATTCTATGATTCTATGATCAGAGAGCTGGAGCACCTCTGCTATGAGGACAGACTGGAAGAGGTGGGGTTGTTCAGTCTGGAGAAGAGAAGGCTCCCAGGTGATGATCTTGTGGCCTTCCAGTATCTGAAAGAGGCCTACAGAAAAGCTGGGGAGGGACTTCTTAGTGTATCAGGGAGCGACAGGACTAGGTGGAATTGAGCAAAGCTGGAGGTGGGGAGATTCAGATTGGATGAGAGGAGAAGTTCTTCACCATGAGAGTGGTGAGATCCTGAAATGGGTTGCCGAGGGGGGTAGTTGGAGTCCCATCCCTGGAGGTGTTTAAGGCCAGGCTGGATAAGGCTGCAGCCAGCCTGATCTAGGATGGGGTGTCCCTGTGCATGGCAGGGGGGTTGGAACTAGATAATCCTTGTGGTCTCTTCCAACCCTGACTGATTGTATGAAGCAGCAAAGTAGCAATTATAGTCTCCCTCATACATGCAATAAGCCAGAAGTATTTTAAGAGGTACCATTAAAAATAAAACAATTGATGACAATGAGAGATTTAAATAGAAGGAATGGGACCCTGAGCCCACGACAGAGGTTCTGTTTGCTGCGTACACTGAGGCTGCATTTAAGGCTACGCAGGCAACTGCCTTTTAAATGCTTTCTAAAGTACTTCACAATATTGGTGGGGCTTGGGAGTTGTTTGTTGGGGTTTTTTCCCTCCCTTTGGTTTGGTTTCCTTTTTAGTACTGATAGTTTTAAAACGCAGTCACACTGTCTGTATGATAGAACTGAGAAGTAGCTGCGCTCCTCTCCTTGTTTCTCTGGCAGAGAAGATTTTTTCATTCCTACCCTTTCTTCTTCCTTTTAAGATTTCCAAGCCTGCTGTCAATGTGAGGATGTTTGATGAACCTCTCAGAAACATCGTTGCCTTACATACTGAAATCATGAGATACTGCGTATCTGTCTCTAGACAGTAAAATTATTCTAACCCAGGCCTCGCTTTCTCCATGTCTAGACATTGCTGGTAAACTCTTTCTTATAATTCTGCTGTACTTTCCACACACTCAGCTGTGAGGAAAATATTTTGCACTTAATTACATAAAGTATGCAGAATTTCCAGACAACTTTCAGTATAGCACCTCAGATTGTTCGGGCTGATGGGCGTGATCTTTTATGAAATCAGATATTTTCCTCTGGAGGGGCTTTGCTTAGCAAACCAATGGCAAATCTGTAATAAAAGGGTGACTGATGTGGTTCCTTAATGCCCAGCTTCTTAAGCAAATGCTGTTGAATCCAGCTCTCAGTAAACCAGCTAAACTTCTTGTTCCACTGGAAATATATTTTACTAAGGATCTTTTGTAGATTATTCTTTATGCAAAAAAAAAAAAAAAAAANGGATCTTTTTTAAATTATTCTTTAAGCAAAAAAAAAAAAAAAAAAAGTCTCAGGTGATGATTTTGAGCAGAATAAAATCTAACATTTAATGAATTAAAGCATGCACTGGATCGGCTTTGCCCTTTTAGTTATTTTTTAAAAAAAATATTAATATTCTTTTCTCTTTGTACATAAATAATCTTTTAAGAGGGTAACAATGAAATATAGGCAATCCACATCAAATGGATGCAAACTTTTGATGTAATTATCAAAGGTCTGTTGGATTCTGTTTAATTTTAATTATTTTGGATTCTAACCAATTCTAACAAATCATGGTCTCACGTGGATTTCTAGATTCCAAACATCACACCCCCTTGCATGAAGGATTTAGGCTTAATTTGGCCCATTATAAAGGTACTGGTTATTCATAAAAATTATATTGAAGTTCAGATTTTTGAAGACTAACAAGGTGAGGATTTACTTCATCGTGAAGCGATGAATGAATTTGCCTGTGCACTAATTGGAACTCCCATAAAGGCTTTTGAGTCTGGGTTTTGGTTGGCTTTTTTCAAGCTGGTGGGCAAATACTCGTACATCTTAAGAGAATATTGTGGTGGTTTAGCAGTTACCTTCCCCCCCCCCCCNACACCACACCTCTCCCAGAGACCCAAATCCCCCTTCTACCTTTCCCCAATCTTATCTCACCACCTGTTGATGCTGCAGATAAGCTGAGGTAGGTTGGCCAGGGGGATTAATAGTAGGGAAGAAGTTAGTAGTATTACTGAGAATTAGCTACCAAGGCAGAGAGAAAAAGGAACCATGCAAGAGAAGCAGCCACAGCCTGGAGCGGTCTGAAACCGTCTGTGTTATCTGTATTTTGGTTATAACTTTTAAAACCACCTTTTTTTTTTTTTTTCTTTCTCAGTAAAGCTCTGGGGTGAAGTGACATACTGTGTTTTTGTTTCTCAGCCAATAGTCTGATTTCTCACTCAAATTCTCCGATTAGCTCAAACCAGCACAAATAACCTAGCCTGAAATTCTTCCTGATGTATAAAATCCGAACCTAAGTAGATACACAACACAGTCATGCCTTTCACTGTCCAGGAGATACAGGCTCTTGTAAATAAGAGGATTGTTACATGCTCATTTGCAACACATTCTTAGGCGGTTTAACTGGTTCTAGTCCTTTTGGCCACGTGGAGCACTAAATCACATTTGGACAGGAAAAGCAACACAAAATTGAATAAACTAAGATTATCAGACCTACAGGGGCAGTTGACTTTGACTAAGAGATTATAAATCAGCTTACATTCTGCCCCCACCCACTCTGGACCTTTAAGTATGGAGAACAGCCCAGCCATGCAGTGTGGGTGATTTGTGAGTTGTGAAGCCAGAAAGGACCACTATTACCATTTAATCTTTCAACAGATTACCTACATTTTTTGTTTCCTCTAGAAGGTCTTTCAAGAGGGGAGGCCAATGCCCCAGCAATGGCAGCTGTGCCCTTACAGTGGCTGCCAGCCTTTTTGCTCACTCCAACTGCTGTGGGGTGAGGAGTGGCCACAGGAAGGGATATGGCTGGGTTTCTCCCTGAGTGGCCATGGTCAGGCATCTAAGGGATGACGAATGGACTTAAAGGTGATGGAAAGTAGCCAGGAGCTGCATTTCAGCAGTGCCAACCTCCCTGTCTCACTGCACCCTTCATAACCTTCTCTCCCCAAAGGTGAAGACAGGAGCCACATTTCAGCAGTGCCAACCTCTCTGTCTCTCTGCACCCTCCTTAACATCTTCTCCCTAGAGGTGGTCTGGTTTCTCATATCTTCCTATGGGTTCCAAATATCCTTATTCTTCATCACTCTTTTCTCCAGAGCTTTCCCTACACCACTTTCACACCCATACAACTTTATGCCAGCCCAATGTGAAAGACAAGAGTCCTCCTCGGCACCCAGAGATATGCCCAGGGGCCATGGGCTGGCAACTCTGCCCTGCAACATGCTTGTTCCCTGTTCCTGGCATTTGAATATGTCCAAACTCCTGCACTAAATTCAGGTCACCTACCTGGGTGATTCAGCATACGCTGTAGTAGCCAACTGCTGATTGCTTACCACAGCATCAACTTTGTGTCCCCTGAAATCTGTGCCCACGGTTCAGGCTGTTTTCAAAGAACAATTTTAAATGGTTTAGGACCAAGAGTCTTGCTGTGTCTTGTTAGTAATGGCCCAGCTAATTAATGCCTTGCCATTAACGCACACATTTTGAGAGCTCTCAGTCAAGAAAGCTTTTAAATATGATGTGCGCTCTATTAATTACATATAATGCAGGATTTTAGAACACAATGTCATGTGCAGTATGTCAAATGCCTTGGAGAAATTTAATTACACTGTAACAACACTGCTACCTTTACCAACCAGACCTGTAATCTCGTACAGAAAACTTCAAGAAGATAATTTGACAATAGCTACTTTCCATGAAACTGTGCTGAATGATAAAGATTTACTTTAAGCATGTAATTCCCTGTTGATAGAGTGCTGAATTTGTCCAGGGTTTTTGTTGTTGTTGGGGTTTTTGTTTCTTTTTTCCTTTTTTTTTTTTTTCTTTGCTTTTTCACCTCAAGATTAGTATCCTGATAACTGACCTAAGATTTCCAGGGCCATTTTCTTTAAATGCTACAATCACTTTGCCAAGTCAGCAATTCTTTGAAATATTCTCTCTTTCCCAAAGACTCAATAAAGAAAATTAACTCTAGTGGTCCAGAGAGCTTCTTGACTGATGCTTTTAAATTTCTCATGTGCAAAGTATGAGGGTTTCAAGGTTTGAAATATTCTGTTTTAGCAGAATGCATTAACTATTCAGGTGGGCTTATTATTGGCTGTCATTTCATTTAATCTTTTATTCCAGTTACTAGTTAATTTCATTTCTTTAAATAAATCTGCTGGCCAATATTGCTAGTCATTTATTTCTGAAAGGAAGAAATGCACCTTTCAATATCTCAGTGGGATCTCAAAGCAGACATGTGGGTAACAGTCAGTTCTTGTTCTGACCTAAGTGTTAGGGTGTGGGAGACCCCCAGGATGAAGCCATAACACCAGGTGAGCAAAGAACTACATGAAATTTAAGTACATGAACATGAAAAAGAAAGAGCCAAGGAGTCATTGGCCGGGGAGTCTCACCTCAGCACCTGGTTAGATCATGGAGCAGAACGTCCTGGAGGCTGAATCAGAAGAATAACAAAGAGGTGATTTGGTAGAACCAACACAGCTCCACCAAGGGCAAACCACATCTGACAAACCTGGTGGTCTTCTATGAAAAGATCTGTAGTAGGTTAGAACTGGGCTGAGCCAGGGTTAATTCTCCTCTAATGCTGTGTTTTGCAGTGCTGTAGCTAAGCATTGATAAGGCAGCAGTGTTGTGGCTACTGCTGGGCTAAGCACCCAGGCTGGGGTTTTTGGTTTTTTTCTCAACATCCATCCCCCCCCCCACCCCCACCAAGATGCTACGAGGACACAGCTGAACTAGGTGATCCAGACTGGCCAAAGGGATATTCCATACCATATGACATGAGCTCAGATAGAAGGAGGAGGTAATAGAAGAAAGTTTTGGGGAAGATTCATCTATGGTGTTGGTCCTCCAGCAGTAACCATCAAGTGTAGAGAGCCTTGCTTCCAAGACCAAAACATCGTCCACCTGATGGGAAGTAGAGATTAATCTCTCTCTGCCCCTACTTCCACACAGTCTGTTGCCTTTTGCTTATTTATTATTATTAAATTGCTTCTACCTTATAAGTGGCCTTTGTTATATTTTTTCCCCTCTCCCCTGCCCATTTAAGAGGGGGAGTGATAGAGTGACTCTCATGGGCATTTGGCCCCCAGCTGGGGCAAAACCACCACAAGATCTCAACATTAATAGAGGAGGGATGAGCAACTGACATCATCTGCAAGGACGTGAGCAAAGCCTTATACGCTGCACTTCATGATATCCTGGTCTCCAAGCTGGTAAAACATGAGTTCAATGGATGGACAACTCAGTCGATTAAAAACTGGCTTGACAGCCTGTTACAAATTATGCAAAATTAATAATATTATTTTTTACATCCTGTTGAAGATTGTTAAGAACTATGAAAATTGTTTATGAAACATTAAATCTCACAAGAAAAAAAAACTTACTTACAATATTTGAAACGCAGGGTTTGGATACTCATACACACAGGGAACAGGCAAAACTAAAACAATTAAACAAATAAGTAGCAAATGCAAATAGTAAAACTGGCAAGAGGGTCTTAGTTTCAAATATACCTCTTGCCCACCAGGGGACTCGAGAGGCTCCCTTCTGCTACTAAAGCAGAAATGCACAATAGAGTCTAGTTACAGAGTTTCTTAGAGAGAGGCTTTGAAATATTTACTCACAAAATTGCATCAGACAGTACCCAAAGCTCGAAGGGAATTCTGTCAGTATCTTGAAGGTCGTGGCAGGCAGAGCATGTAGCAGGGCAGAGCAGGCAAACCAAAAGGAGCAAAGGCACATGGCAGAAGCCTATTTATTGATTGCCCAAATGTAAATGGCCACCGTGGCCATGTCAACTGACCAATAAGAATGGCACTTTGTCAAACCTGACCATATTAGGTGAAGTCAGGAGCTTGCTTGTCCTAATTCGGGAGGAACAAGTCTTGGACCCTCAAAGTGGGTGTCTCCACATGTTTTTGTCTTCTCTCTGGGCTGTGCTTTCTCCCCCCAGCAGAGAGAAGGGAATATGGGATCATGCTTGGACAAGCCAGGATACAGCTCTTCCACGACACAGCCATACCTAAAGAGTGGCTGTCAATAGCTCCGTGTCCAAGTGGAGGCCAGTGATGAGTGAAGTCCCTCAAGGATCAATACTGGGACAAATCTCGTTCAGCATCTGTCAGTGACACAGACAGTGGCATTGAGTACATCCTTAGCATATTCACCAATGACACCAAACTGTGTGGTATGGCTGACAGGCTGGAGGGAAGGGATACACCCAAAGAGACCGGGACAGGCTGCAGAGCTGGGCCCAAGCCAACCTCACATAGTTCAACAAGAAGTGCAAGGTCCTGCGTGTGGGGTTAAGGGTCATCCAAAGCACCGATAGAGACTGGCTTGAGAGTAGCCCTAGGGAAAGGGACTCAGGGGTGCTGGTGGATGAGAAGCTCAACATGGCCCACCAGTCTGCACTTGCAGCCCAGAGAGCCAACCAGATCCTGGGTTGCATCTACTGCACTCTGATGAGACCCCACCTAGAATACTGTGTCCAGTAGTTGAGCCACCATTACAAGAACAATTTAGACATGCTGGAAGGTGTTCAGAGAGGGGTCACAAGGATGAACAGAGGGCTGGAGCTCCTCTCCTGTGAAGACAGAGAGTTTGGGCTGTTCATTCTGGAGAGAAAGCTCCAAGGAGACCTTATTTTCGCCTTTCAGTGTCTGAAGGGGGCCTACAAGAAGGCTGGGTAGGGACTTTTTGGGGTGTTGGATAGCGATAGGACTGGAGGCAATGGACCAAAACAAAAAGTGGGTAGAATCAGACTGGATGTTAGGAAGCTCTTCACCATGAGAGTAGTGAGACACTGGAACAGGTTACCCAGAGAGGTGGTGGAAGCCACATCCCTGGAGGTGTTTAAGGCCAGGCTGGATGAGGCTCTAGGGAGCTGAGTTAGCGTGAGGTGTCCCTGCCCGTGGCAGAGGGGGTTAGAACTAGATGATACTCAGTCCCTTCCATCCCTGACAATTCTATGAGCAACCACAGCCTTCACCTTTCCCAAGTAGCTCCTGCACCTCCCCGCCCCCATACCGCTCACCTACCCCAAGCAGCTCCTGCTCCTCCATCACCACCATTCACCTGCCCAAAGCAGCTCCTGCTCCACTCACCTTCATCTTCCCAAAGCAGCTCCTACTCCCCCCACCTTCATCTTCCCAAAGCAGCTCCTACTCCCCCCTCCCCTTTCTCTCTGCCTAAACAGCTCCTGCTCCACTGCCACCATTTTTGCAACCATCTCAGAGACTGAAGCAAGAGGCTCAACCAGCTAAAATACCACACAGAGGAGCTCATCTCCAGTAAGGACACCCAGCCAGTACCCATGGATGATGTTGCAGTTATCATTAACCCTATTCCTAGCTAGCCGGGGGGCCACCAGGCCCCCCGGCCTTTGTTCCCACTCCCATTCACCCAGTGTGCACCAGGGGTACTCACCAGCAGTGACAGGAGGAGGATTCCTCTGCCCAGATGGGCACAGCTTGGGGCTTCTGCCTTTCCTGGGGTGAATTAAAAGGGGAAGGTCAAAGTGGCCACACCTGGGGTGGGAGGAGACTCCAACAGAGCCCACACCAGGTGCTCTGGGATCTGGGGGGAAAAGGAGTGGGAAGATGGAGAGAAGGGAGATATGGCATTCCTGTGTGATTTCATACAGGTGATCCTGCTTTAGCAGGGGAGTTGGGCTCAATGATCTTTCAAGGTCTCTTCCAGCCTCTAACATTCTGTGAAAAGGTGATCAGCAAAATCATGATTTTTCTAATATCTGTTTGATACACACCTTGCTGTTTGACAGTGTGATGCCTTGTGGGGAATTAGCAATGTCACCAACTGCTACTGTAGAATTCATTTACGAGTACAGCAAAAAAATCCTAAAGTAATATTACAAGACAGCTCTGGAAGGTGTTGGTGTAGTACACAGGGTTAAACTCTAATGTTGTCCCTTGATTTCTGCTCAGGTCAGGAGAATGGCTCTGAAGGATGAGAGATTTATGATTACTGTTTAGCAATTGCATCACATAGTGACACCATTCAAAGACTTGAGAATGTAACAATTGTAGGAATTAGACTCACAGCATCCCCTCCTATGATCAGGGAGCTTCTTCAAAAAGGCTGTCAGAAGTATGGCCCTGCTCTGGCAGGGGAGTTGGACTCGATGGTCTCCTTGGGTCCCTTCCACGTAGAATCATAGAATGGTTTAGGTTGGAAAGGACCTCAAGGATCATCCAGTTCCAACCCCCCTCCCATAGGCAGGGACACCTCCCACTAGAACAGGTCGCTCAATTCCTCATCCAACCTGGCCTTCAACACCTCCAGGGAAGGGGAAATTCTTCTTCCAACCCCTGACATCCTATGATCCAAAGCCTGCATTCCCATGTGGCAGCTAATTCAATCAACATAATTGTTCCCTGTCCTGGGATAGACATAGTTCGCTTTTCCTGTGTGAGCTACAGAATGATGACACAGATTTGAAGCAAATCACTGATTTGAATGGGGACCTTCTCCTTGTCAAGAAGCTCTTCTAAACACTGGGTTATCAGTTACTTACATACCATGTTGTTCTCCTGGAAGGCTGTTCTGAAGGTACTTGCTAGGTCATGCCCTGCTGTCATGATTATTTATGGGAATGCTTGCTTTCAAAACACCACTGACACTTAGCTTTGCAAGTTCCTCAGTTACTATGTGGAGCAAAACTAGAAGTGAGTAGATTCAGACTGGATGTTAGAAAGAAGTTCTTCACTATGAGGTTGGTGAGAAACTGGAACAGGTTGCCCAGGGAGGTGGTGGAAGCTCCATCCCTGGAGGTTTTTAAGGCTAGGCAGCGTGGTCTAGTGTGAGGTGTTCCTGAGGAGAGGCTCAAGGACCTGCGTTTTTTTAGTCCTGAAGAGAGAAGACTGAGAGGGGATTTAATAAATGTTTATAAATAGCTGAGAGCTGGGGGTCAGGAGGAGAGGGACAGACTCTGCTCACTTGCTCCCTGGGTTAGGACAAGGGGCAATGGGTGTAAGCTGCAACACCGGAGGTTCCAGCTCAATGCAAGGGGGAACTTCTTTACTGTAAGGGTCACAGAGCACTGGCACAGGCTCCCCAGAGAGGTTGTGGAGATTTTCAAAGCCTATCTGGATGTGCTCCTGTGTGACCTGAGCTAGATTGTCTGGTCCTTCTCTAGCAGGGGGGTTGGAGTCGATGATGTCTTTGGGTCCCTTCCAACCTCTGACATCCTGTGAACCTGTGATCCTGTGACCATGACACTGGTGAAACACTGGAACAAGTTGCCCAGGGAGGTGGTGGAAGCCCCATCCCTGGAGGTGTTTAAGACCAGGCTGGATGTGGCACTGAGAAGCATGATCTAGTGTGAGGTGCCCTTGACAGGGGGGTTGGAACTAAATGATTCTTGAGGTCACTTCCAGCCCTGACAATTCTGTGATTCTAACTTGCAAATGAGAGTTCATCTGAAGCTGAGCCTGTTCAGTAGCTGACTTATCTTTGTTAATCACACCAGGATAGTCTTGAGGGAGTGGTTTAATGAAAAGGGTGATGTATATGTATGTATGCTACTCCTTTGTCTGCCATTCACTGGAAGTGCTTTGACTTCTACCCTTTCCTCACCTTTCTGACCTGTTGTGGCACTTAACAAATCACATCATGCCAAGAAAATTTTGGTTTCCTTTCTGACAGTGTCGAAACTTCAGGCAATGGTGAAAGTTTCTAAGGCATCTGGATCTTCCCTCAGCAAGCCTCGCTGTATGGTGATGCACCTGGAAAAAATATTGCCTGTGGTGAGCAGAATCATAGAATCATAGAATGGTTTAGGTTGGAAGGGACGTCAAAGGTCATCCAGTTCCAACCCCCCTGCCATAGGCAGGGACACTTCCCACTAGAACAGGTCGCTCAAAGCCTCATCCAGCCTGGCCTTGAGCACTTACTTCTATCTGCTGGGCACACTCTTCTTAATACACTCCAAGATCCCATTGGCCTTCTTGGCCACAAGGGCACATTGCTGTCATATGGACAACTTGTTATCCACCACGACTCCCAGGTCCCTCTCCACAGGGCTGCTCTCCAGCAGATCACCTCCCAACCTGTACTGGTGCAGTTTGTTATTCCTCACCAGATGCAGGACTCTGCACTTGTCCTTGTTGAACGTCATTTGGTTCCTCTGTGCCTACCTCTCCAGTCTGTCCAGGTCTTGCTGGATGGCCTCACAGCCTTCAGCTGTATCAGCCAAGCTTCCCAGTTTGGTGTCATCAGCAAACTTGCTGAGCAGACTCTGTCTGTCTTTCTGTCCCCTCATCAATGTCATGAATAAAGATGTTGAACTGCACCAGACCCAGCACTGATCCCTGGGGGACTCCACTGGTTACAGCTCTCCAGCTGGACCTGGCACCATTGATCACCACTCTTTGAACTCTATCTTGTGACCCCTTCCTAATCCACCTCACTGCCTGCTCTTCCATCCCACGCTTCCTGAGCTTGCTCGCTAGGGTGTCACTAGGATCAAAGAGATTAATTTAAAACAGATATGCTTTATTTCTATTTTGTTGCTTTATCACAACTTGTTGATAAAAAGGGCACTCAGTCAGAGTGCTTAATTACAGTAACAGCTCCAAGAAACTCCAGGCATTGGTAGCTAGACCTTGATCCATCGCGCTTCACCACATTGTTCCTCTATAAATGCATCCTGTACAAAAACAAATAAAACAAAGGGGCAGTGGTGTTAAAATGTGAGTAAATTAACCCACAAAATGATCACCATTTGGAAAAAAATAATGTACCTATAAATCCCCCTGCCAATATTCTCTACAATACAGGGGGTAGTTGTTTTCTTTATTTAATCATGCCTTGGAGTGCAGCTCAAAAGTCAATATTCTGCTGTCAAATGGAAGCTTGCATGTGAGGAATAGCTAAGGATCTTAACTAGGAAGCTCAGTGAAAAGGGAATTGAATTTGCATCTAATTCACTAAGCACACATGTTTACATGACCTTTAAAAAAGGGAATTAAAGCAGTTTGGTGACGAGCTCTAGGCAATCTGACTTATCAAGGCAATTGAATCAAGAGGCTCAGGTACTTCTTCCAGAAAAGGTGAACCGGAAGAGGATTATTTTAATTTAAATATTATTTCATATCAAATTCATAGCTGCGTTAGCACGGTGAAATTAATCTAGAAGCACTGCAAATGATGGCTCAGAAGCTTCGAGGGGACCAGCAGACAGCCTTATTAGGCTGTCAGTTCAGCTGGACACCTTCTTGTTATGAAACAGAGCAGAAAGAGCATTCTGGAGATATGCTGCTGGAGGTGGCAACAATTAGTTTTATGACCAAAAAAAAAAAAAAAAGGCTGACCATTGGGAAAGGCAAACTATATCCTAAACAGAAATATACAATGTTTGGTAATGGTATCCTTGCCCAGTGATATGGAGGCAAATACCTAATGTTTACCGAGGTATGATCATAGAATCATAGAATGGCTTAGGTTAGAAGAGACCTTAAAGATCATCCAGTTCCAACCCCCCGCCATAGGCAGGGACACCTCCCCCCACTAGAGCAGGTCGCCCAAGACCTCATCCAGCCTGGCCTTGAACACCTCCAGGGAGGGAGCAGCCACAACCTCCCTGGGCAACTTGTTCCAGTGAATCATAGAATCAACCAGGTTGGAAGAGACCTCCAAGATCATCCAGTCCAACCTCCAACAACATCCAGTCCAACCTATCACCCAGCCCTATCCAATCAACTAGAGCATGGCACTAAGTGCCCTATCCAGACTTTTCTTGAACACCTCTAGGGACGGTGACTCCACCACCTCCCTGGGCAGCCCATTCCAATGCAAATCAATCTCTCTGTCAAGAACTTCCTCCTCATATCCAGACTAAACCTCCCTCAGCACAACTTGAGACTGTGTCCCCTCATTCTGTTCCTGATTGTCTGGCAGAAGAGACCAACCTCACCTGGCTACAATCTCCCTTCAGGAAGTTATACAGAGCAATGAGGTCTGCCCTGAGCCTCCTTCTCTCCAGCTTGTACACTCCCAGCTCCCTCAGCCTCTCCTCACAGGGCTGTGCTCAGGCCCCTCACCAGCTTGTTGTCCTTCTCTGGACATGTTCCAGTACCTCACCAATGTGTTATAACATCTAATTCTTGGAAGAACACAAAGACTTGTTTGAACAACAATCAGGTAGGAACATTCAATTTCTAGATTACTTTAATGCCAAACTTTCTTTAAATAACAGGTATGTGAAGTACAATTTTTATTATGTGACGTGTTCCATGCCTAAGATCCAAGCATCTCTGTCTCCATGCTTCTATGGATCTAGAGCATCGGGGTTTGAAATACAGAAATACTTCTCAAGAGGCAGAAGGGTACAAGAATTTCATATTTGCCCTCTAAATTCCCAGCAGCATACTTTACAAAAGCATTTCAAAACTCTATTTCTCCTCAGCCCATGTGTAGGAAAGGTGTGTCAATGCGCCTCACGTTTCCAAGCAGGATAGTAGGTTACTTAACAAGGGGGAAGGGACCGTGGTAAAATACAAGTGGTCAGAAAGCCGTAAGTGTGATCTGCCTGTGTTTCAAACCTATTAGGAGCTTGAAATGTGTGTGGCTCTGGTTAGCATGGTGCTAAACTCATCTATCCATTGCCTTATTAGTCAAGCCTTGGTCCTGTATCAAGGTCGAGGCAATCCCAAGCACAAATCCAGGCTGGGCAGGGACTGGCTGGAGAGCAGCCCTGCAGAGAGGGACTTGAGGGTGCTGGTGGACGAGAAGCTCGACATGAGCCAGCAGTGTGCACTTGCTGCCCAGAGAGCCAACCAGATCCTGGGCTGCATTAGGAGAAGTGTGGCCAGCAGGTCGAGGGAGGTGATTCTCCCTCTCTACTCTGCACTGGAGAGACCCCACCTGAAGTACTGCATCCAGTTCTGGAGCCTCTATTACAAGAGGGATGTGGACATGCTGGAGCATTTCCAGAGAAAGGCCACGAGGATGCTCAGAGGGCTGCAGCACCTTTCCTATGAGAAGAGACTGAAAGAGTTGGAGCTGTTCAGTCTGGAGAAGAGGAGGCTCCCAGGTGACCTTCTTGTGCCCTTCCAGTATCTGAAGGGGGCCTACAGAAAAGCTGGGGAGAGACTATTTAGGCTATGAGGTAGTGACAGGACTAGGGGGAATGGAGCAAAGCTGGAGGTGAGGAGATTCAGATTGGATGTGAGGAGGAAGTTGTTCAACATGAGAATGATGAGAGCCTGGAATGGGTTGCTGAGGGAGGTGGTTGGGGCCACATCCCTGGAGGTGTTTAAGGCCAGGTTGGATGAGGCTCTGTCCAGCCTGATCTAGGGTAGGGTGTTCCTGCCCATGGCAGGAGGATTGGAACTACATAATCCTTGTGGTCCCTTCCAACCCTGACTGATTCTATGATTCTATTCTATGATTCTACCCATTCAGTGGCTATTTGCTTTGCATCAATCACGAAGGCACAAGTCTGGATCAGAGACTTTCTTAAAAATAAATATATATTAAATTTATTGTGATGGTCATGCTGCCCAAATATCTGTCCCCGGGGTTTTTTTGGTCTAAATAGTTTCATTTAGGACTCTGCAGCATTCAGAGCCCTTACCAAGTTGTTCTCTTCCCAGCAGAAAGCAGTGGAATCTACCTGCTCTTCCGTGCATCTCAGCCTACTTAGAAGGGGAACAGAGAGTCACACATTCACTCTTCTGTCCTTTATCTGACAGATGATACATACATTGCACCAGTCTTCAGTCTTGCCCAAGACCTTTATCAAACAGCCAGAATCCTTCTTAGAAGAGGAAGAATGAAGATTTCCCACTCTTTTTATCCTCTGAAACTGGGCTCATTTTTCCCCTCTTCTTTTCCCAACGGTCAGGGGGATTTTTATCTCTAGCTTTCAGGGCTTGCAGATATTCCAGGCTCCACAAGAAGGGAGGTTTGTCTACAACAATGTCCCCTGCAAGGACAAGATATCTTCATTATCACATCTGGGAAGAGCCACACTTCCTACAGAGCAGCTAACTGAAGGCTGGGGAAGGACTATTCACAAAGTCTTGTAATGACAAGATGAGGGATAATGGGTTCAAACTGTCAGAGGGGAGATTTAAACGGGATCTTAGGAGAAAGTTCTTCACAGTGAGGGTGTCGAGACACTGGAAAAGGTTGCCCAGGAAGGTTGTGTCTGCTCCCTGCCTGGATGCGTTCAAGGCCAGGCTGGATGAGGTCTTGAGTGTCCTGATCTAGTGGGAGGTGTCCCTGCCTATGGCACAGGGGGGTTGGAACTGGATGACCTTTGAGGTCTCTTGCAACCTAAACCATTCTATGATTCTATGATTCTATAACCAGCCCCCAAACGAGCTGGCCCTGTCAGTTTCACACATGGCAAATACGCATTCAAGGGTCTGTAATGGATTTCCATCTCCTGTTTTGTTGGATTTTCATTTATAGAGTAACAAAACCTGGCAGGATCCTGAACAAGCCTCCAATCACTTGAATTGAGTCTGACTTACTGAAGATCTGATGCAGGATGTTCAGTCTTTTCCCTCAAGCTATTTCATCTTGGAGAACCACTGATTTTCCCTCTGATTTGGTGATGATAAAACTGAATCCATCTATCAAGGTGAGTCATCAGATTAAGTTTACTCACACCCCTCTCCCCACACACACACACAGGCACACGCACAACATTAAAATGCCAACAGGCTGCATGTTGAACATACATGCAGAACAGCTAGGATAAGTCAGAACAACCGTTAACTTATTCACAGTGCAATTCCAGTACATCTTGTACATGAGTTTCCAAAATTATTTTAATAGCAATCGTCTACACTGTTGAAGGTAGTTGGATCTCTTCCTGAAGGCACATTCCCACAGTAATATCCATGGCACATCCATTACAGTCAGTGCTGTTAGTTCTCATTAGCTAGGACAAACAAGGCAGTGAGTCACAACCTCCCTGCATAAAGGATCCCATTGTTTTAAACTGATAAACCAAAGATTCTGCTCTGTGTTGGTGTAAACCTGACATTGATTTAAGTTTCCTAGGATGTTATAAAGGCAGCCTTTGAATGGTCCTGGATGTCGCCCTGAGGCACCAGGGAGAGAAATCTCTTGGGAGGATACAGAGAGCTTTTAACAAAAGAGATTTGGCTTCACTCATTGTTGGGAGGACCTGTTATATTTGCTGCAAGTATTTTTCCCAACTCCTGGGCTCAAACCAAATAGATTGCACCAAGTGTTTCCAAAGGTTACCCAGGAAAATAAGTTGCCTGTTGCATACTTTTCAGGGAACAATCTACTTCTGGTAGGTGGCAACTGTTTTCAAAGTATGCTGAAGTGTACCTAATGTACTCTGCTATGAGAAAGTGCTCTTCCTCTTGTGCTTTGGCTCTTGTTTTGTTGTTAAGCTTTGTAAAAATCTTAGCAGTAATGGTGAAAGCCAAAGCACAGAAATATTTTTACCTGCGCATTGCCAATAACATCAAAAGAAGTGCTATTATCTCAACAGCAATTTGGACTGGTTATCAAATGATAATCTTGGAATAAGTGAGTATGATTTGTGATGGTACTTATCTTCTGTAGGTGTGGTTGGCATTTATTAAAATGTTTTTTTGTGTGTTTTTTTTTCTTTTTTTATTTTTTTTTTTTTCCCCCTCTCCCGTGCTGGATAACGTGCCAAAGACTTCAGGCAATGAGTAATTATTCCATGTAAAATATTTATTCTCTGCCAGTCATGTGTCTCTCTCAAAGATCTGACTTTGCAGCAAGCATTTAAAACCATGTAAAAGCTTAAAGAGGGGGACAGGATGAAAACTATAGAAATTTGTTTTGCGTGTGTGCTCGGCAGCTCTTCTGAGCAGAGAGCAGTTGTAATTATTTCCTGCATTTATTTGGGACTTTGGATTAGATCAGCCAACACTAGACATTCCATTTTTGTTCCAGCCACAGAACCTGTGACCCAGCTAGGAACCCACTGAGGTTTCTAAGGAGGATTTTTGTGGTTTCGACCTGCAAAATGAAATTCCTTTTCCTTTTTCTTTCTACGTTTTATGTTACTCCTTTCCAGAAAATGTTTTCTGTGTGCGTGAAGGGAAAGCTGCAGAATACACACACAACACAAAAGCAGGTTGACCACAGCAGTTCATAGCAGATGTTCTGTTTCTGAACTATAACTATGACCCTGAGCTCCACTGCAGTCACAACAGCTCATTCTGCACAGGAATGTGTGCTGCGCACCACCATGTACCAGAAAAGACTGAACTGAACACATTGGAATAAATTGCACTAGCCTGAACTTGCACTGATTTATTTAAATCTTTATTTTCTCAAATCTAATGCTAAGAACTGAACTCATAACCTAAAACACACTTCGCCCTTCCAAAATCATGCAAAAGGCACAGTCAACAAAGCAAGTGGAGTAATAAATGTGCATGTACAGTCTGTGTTATCTGTGCTCTAAAAGAAAAAAAAAAAGAAAAAAAAAAAAAGAAAAGAAATCACTTCAACATTTACATTTCTACATCATTTACATCTTCTTTTCCTACCTCTGATATCAACACCTAGATTCAAAGCTGGGTTTTTGTTTTTTCTTTCTCTCTCTCTAATTCCTTGAAAGAGTAAGGAGCCAGCCAGCTGCTGCTGCATTGGTGCTTGCCTGCAGGACTGGCAGGTGGTTGTACTTCTCAGGCTTTTCAGGGCACATCTCCTCTTGCTCTTGAGTAATGCTGAAGGTCACAAACTTCTCCTCCAAAATCAGAGGAAGAAGCTTCAGGAGGTGAAATGGATTTCTGAAAGAGCCAAACTGTAAAGTGAACCACAGTGGCAGTGGTAGCAGACATCGCTCTTTATTATTGTGACTCTTCAGTATGCTATTCTCATTAATGAAGTGCACCTAGAATCTCTTTCTATTTATTAACCATGTCCTGGGCTGCATTAAGAGCAGTGAGGCCAGCAGGACAAGGGAGGGGATTCTTCCCCTTTTCTCTCCTCTCATAAGACCCCACTGTGTGCAGTTCTGGAGCCCCCAACAGAAAAAGGACATGGAACTGCTGGAGAGAGTCCAGAGGAGGGCCACGAAGATGATCAGAGGGCTGCAGCAGCTCTGCTATGAGGACAGGCTGAGAGAGTTGGGGCTTTTCAGCCTGGAGAAGAGAAGGCTTCCAGGAGACCTTAGAGCAACCTTCCAGTATCTGAAGGGGGACTACAGGAAGGCTGGGAAGGGACTATTCACAAGGTCTTGTAATGACAGGATGAGGGGTAATGGGTTCAAACTGGCAGAGGGGAGATTTAAACTGGATCTTAAGAGAAAGTTCTTCACAGTGAGGGTGTCGAGACACTGGAATAGGTTGCCCAGGGAGGTTGTGGCTGCTCCCTCCCTGGAGGGGTTCAAGGACAGGCTGGATGAGGGCTTGAGTGTCCTGATCTAGTGGGAGTGTCCCTGCCTATGGTGGGGGGTTGGAACTGGATGATCTTTGAGGTCTCTTCCAACCTAAACCATTCTATGATTCTATTTAAATTTTTCACCAGGGAGCAATTTTCTGTTAATTTTAGCGTAATTTCAGCTACTTCCACCTGTTCACCATGAGAATGCTGAGACCCTGGAATGTGTTGCCCAGGGGGGTGGTTGGGGCCACATCCCTGGAGGTGTTTAAGGCCAGGCTGGATGAGGCTGTGGGCAGCCTAATCTAGGGTAGGGTGTCCCTGGGCATGGCAGGGTAGTTGGAACTAGATGATCTTTGTGGTCCCTTCCAACCCTGACTGATTCTATGATATATGCTGGTGTAACAGGTAATTCAGATCCTTGGACACAGCTTGTGTTGGGTTTTTTTGTCTCCTCTGTGGTGATTACGAAGGGACATTCACTAACAATTAAATCTCTGGGTAATTAGAAGCCAATCCCTGTCCTTATTGCACAGTTCATCTCTTGCTAAACTTTTATTATGCTATTAGATTTCATCAAAGTTTTTTTTTTTTTCTTCCAGTGCTGAAAACCACTCTGCATAAGTAGCTCCCATTCATAACAATGGAGAGATACAGATTATTTACAAAATATTCTTTTCCTTTGTAAACACAGCCACACTGTTAGAAATGTCACCTTGAACTTTTTCACTTTCTTAAATGGCCTCTTAACGTTGGAAAACCCTGAGGAGCAACTGAGGAAGCTGGTGATGGTTAGCTTGAAAAACAGGAGGCTGAGGGGAGACCTCTTTGCTGTCTACCTGAAGGGAAGTTGTGGAGAGGCTGCTGCTGGTCTCTTCTCACGTGTAATTGCAGATAGAACAAGGGAAAATGTCCTCAAGCTGAGACAAGGAACATTTAGATTGGACATTAAGAAAAAGTCTTTCACAAAGAGTGTGGTCAGGCACTGGAATGAGCTGCCCAGGGAGGTGGTAGAGTGACCCACCCTGGATGTGTTTAAGGGTTGTTTGGGTGTTGTGTTTAGGGATATGGTCTAAAGTGAATCTTGTAGAGTAGGGTTATAAGTTGGATTTGGTGATCCTGAGGGTCTTTTCCAACCTGGATATTTCTGTGATTCTGTGAAAATAGCACCTCAGTCTTAGAGTAACCTTGCCTGTTCTTGCATCTCTTTATAAGATCCATCTTTAGATATTTTGCTCTAGGAGGTGGCCACTATCAGGCACTTCACAAGGGAAGGGTAAGTATATGGCACTTTTTCTTGGTATTCATCCAGCAGAGAAGAGGTTCCTGTGAGAATAATTAGGGTAGCTAATGAACTTCCAAAGAACATTGCTGTTGGAACCTATTGATAAATCTAGATCTTCCTACATTGCCAATATTTATTAACAGTATTTGAACACTGAGTTATTCTTGAAAGAAGGGAATGATCACTGCTGATTTAATGCTATTAGACTAATGGAATGTGGTGTGAAACTTCGTAGCTATAGGAGCCTGAAGGTTGTGTCCATCTGTAGCAAGCAGTGATTTGTCTTGAAAGTAAAAAAAAAAAAAGAACAAATGAACCCTGAAAAGTTTATTTTATTTTTATAGTGCTGCCTCTAATATCAAGCAGACAAAACCTTTGTTTTGGTCAGAAAATACTCAAAGTCAGAACAGCAAAAGGAGCTGCAAGACAGAGCATATTCTAAAAACAAAGCAAAATCTCTACTAGCTCGTTTAGCATACATGGAATAAAAATAATTATTTATTCTTTAAAAAGGTGAGACATTCAATATTTCTCCAATGCAACTCTAATAAAGCCTAAACCAGAAAATCAAGTTAGCAGAAAGGCTGGTGTAGAAATATTGATATGGTGTAAAAGCATATCCCTGTGTCTTACTCTGAGAATTTGACAGGCATGTATTTTGTCGATCATCTTTTAAAACTGGTTTCTAATTTGGGGATCTCATTAATATGTTAATTGCAGCTTCTGAAGTGAAGCTGATAATGTCATTTATATATCAGTATAAAACTGGTAGATCGACAAGACCTAAATTCTGAATTGCACATAAGTAGCCATAGCCAGACACAGCTAGACATAGAGAGGAACAGAAGTTGGAAACACAGCGAAAGAGGTGGCAACAGAATGAGCAGACACAGTCTCAAGTTGTGCCAGGGGAGGTATAGGCTGGATATTAGGAAGAAGTTCTTGACAGAGAGAGTGATTGGCATTGGAATGGGCTGCCCAGGGAGGTGGTGGAGTCACCATTCCTGGAGGTGTTCAAGAAAAGACTGGATGGGGCACTTAGTGCCATGCTCTAGTTGATTGGACAGGGCTGGGTGATAGGTTGGACTGGATGATCTTGGAGGTCTCTTTGGACCTGGTTGATTCTGTGATTCTATGATTCTATGACTATGCCAGACTGGACCTTTGGTATTATTAGAAGGATTGCCTGTTATTTCAGTGCTGAGCATGCACAGATAAAACTAGTTCATTCTTGAAATTACTGCTTTGCTATTACAGAACTGAACACTTTCTATCTGCTGCTGAATTTCAGCCTTGTGTTTTCCAACAACTTAAGCTACCCAAGGTGTTGCTGCCTCAGACCCGTTTTTGCACATAGAAAAGTAACAGGCCTGTACTTGCTCAGGAACATGAAGGACCTCCTGGATTTGTTTTTCCTAGGAGGGCACCCTGAATTTCCATCAGCATATGTGACTTAACCATCATGTGAATGTCACTGCTGCATAATTCTACAAGGAAATGACACTTTCACAGATCAATCTGTATCTGATTTGGCCTGAAACCCTCCTATTATCTCTCACTTCTGATCGCTTGACTGTGGAAACGTTTCTGGGCTCCAAACATTTTGAAAGGGATTGCAGATGAACACAAAAAAGCAATATTCAAAGTGGAAAGTTTCAGCTTGACTTTTAAAAGTGTTTGGCAAGGGACATTCAGCCAGTTAGAAGGGCTGGGAGTTCCAGACGGAAGGAACAGGGTATGCAAATATTCAATTAGCAGCAGTATGAGGGTGAGACTTTGGAAGAAACAGAACAATCTAGAGATGAATCTCTAGGAGAATTGGCAGGAATGTAGGTGACAAGGAAGTCTTATAAATCATGTCATGTAAAAAGCATGGAATGTTTGATAGCAAGGAACGAAATGTCATATAAAAACAGTGCAGAACATTACCCAATTAGAAGCAACTGCAATGAGAACATTTCAGAGCAATGCAGGGATTGGCTTACTTCTAGGCAAGAGTCCAGCTCACACATTTTAGAGTGGCTACCGTGGAAGCAAAGTGTGTGTATAGGAAAGTAGGCGTGAAGATGATTAAAATAACCAGGCCTGCTCATGATTGCATGGGATGAAGACAGTGTAATTAACTTGGCTAAAGGAGTGTCTTATCCTTGGCGATATATGTAAACTGATAAGAAGCTAAACAAGTGGAGGCAGCCGAAAATTGAATGAGATGGAACAGAGACTTCAGCACAGCTCCAAGAAGCTTGCCTCATTTTGAGCTGTAAAACATGTCCATTTGATCTGCAACATGGAAAGATCACTCAGCTTGGTCTCCGTCCGGAAGCAATTCACATTATAGCGACATTCGGGTCCAAGTAGGACTTTCATAAGGTAACTTTATCTGTGCTCAGAGCCAACTGAAGAGTGGTTTGCAACAGATTACCATGGAGCATTTGGAAATATTTTCTTATGAAAAATGATTTTCCAGAAGACAGATAGACAGGATGGAGACAGTGGTTAGCAGGGCGAAAAGAAGTAAAGAATATTATGCAGATCCTACTATCTGAACAGAAGTGAAAGCTCAACATTGATCCACTACTAGAACTTTTAGAAAAGTTATTGATGATTGGAAAGAAACTACAAGTTAAAGAATAAAGGCAGTGGCCAAGATTTCAAGGAAGAGCTAAGGAAACAAAAAGTTATTGATGATTGGAAAGAAACTACAAATTAAGGAACAAAGGCAGTGGGCAAGATTTCAAGGAAGAGCTAAGGAAACAAAAAGTTATTGATGATTGGAAAGAAACTACAAATTAAGGAACAAAGGCAGTGGGCAAGATTTCAAGGAAGAGCTAAGGAAACAAAAAGTTATTGATGATTAGAAAGAAACTACAAATTAAGGAATAAAGGCAGTGGCCAAGATTTCAAGAAAGAGCTAAGGAAACAAAAAGTTTTTGATGATTAGAAAGAAACTACAAGTTAAAGAATAAAGGCAATTGCCAAGATTTCAAGGAAGAGCTAAGGAAACAACTGTTTAGGACACCTTGAATAACTGCAGTGTTCAGCTGGAGCTGCTTTTTGCTTTGTATTTTCTATCTAAAATGCACAAAATCAGCCACTACCAAACCACAAAGAAACAAACAACACCAGAAGAGTTTATTTCACACTGAGCAAAAGTTTTTGTATGATCTGGAATGCAATTTTTACTCTAATCAGTCATAGGAAACATGAATGAAACCAGACTTTCAAAGAAAGTCAAGCAGGGTATCACCTGACCCTCCACACCATGTACTCACATCAGATGAAGTACTCAAAGGAGAAGTTCTGAGTCATGCAAACTGGGCTGTGGTACCATGACCTTTATCATTCCTACCATGCTTCATTCTGATGTCCTGAATGTGTATCTGAACAAATCCTTTTAAAAAAGAGTCCAGCTAAACAATAAGTCTATAAAAATGCCTACAAAAGCAATGCTTTTTGGTGTCCTTAGATATGCAGTTAAAATTCCCAGGTAACAGCAATCTAAAATTCAAAAACAGGTTTTTGGTTTTTTTTTCCAAAAGCAGTTTCAGTTCTTTGAATGATTACTTAACAGAGGATGGGAGAGTTAGGAGTGGCTTCATTTTTGTGCAGACACATTAGATTGTACTTCCTTTTTTTTTTGTTCCTATCATTGGCAATTTATTTTTTATAATTATTTTTAATTACTTTTAAATTATTTGATTATATCTTTTCAGAGGGTTTGTTGTGTCCAGTGCAACACGAAAATATAAGGCTGAAAAAGTGAAGTAGAATCATAGAATCAGTCAGGATTGGAAGGGGACACAAGGATCATCTTGTTCCAACCACCCTGCCATGCCCAGGGACACCCTACCCTAGATCAAGCTGCCCACAGCCTCATCCAGCCTGGCCTTAAACACTTCCAGAGATGTGGCCTCAACCACCCCCTGGGCAACCCATTCCATTCACTCACCACTCCCATGGTAAAGAACTTCCTCCTCACATCCAATCTGAATCTCCCCACCTCCAGCTTTGCTCCATTCCCCCTAGTCCTGTCACCACCTGATAGCCTAAAAAGTCCCTCCCCAGCTTTTCTGTAGGCCCCCTTCAGATATTGGAAGGCCATAATAAGGTCACCTGAGAGCCTCCTCCTCTCCAGGCTGAACAGCCCCAACTCTTTCAGTCTGTCCTCATAGCAGAGGTGCTGCAGCCCTCTGAGCATCCTCGAGGCTCTTCTCTGGACACACTCCAGCATGTCCACATCGGTCTTGGAATAGGGTCTCCAGAAATGGATGCAGCACTCCAGTGGGGTCTCACTAGAGCAGAGTAGAGGGGGAGAATCACCTCCCTCGACCTGCTGGCCACACTTCTCCTGATGCAGCCCAGGATCTGGTTGGCTCTCTGGACTGCAAGTGCACACTGCTGACTCATGTTGAGCTTCTCATCCACCAGCACCCCCAAGTCCCTCTCCTCAGGGTTGCTCTCAGGCCAGTCCCTGCCCAGCCTGGATTTGTGCTTGGGATTGCCTCAACCAAGACCACAGCCCAAACATTAAGTACCCTTTTTATTTCATGATGCAACACAAATGGTGCTTAGAGGTTTTGACATGGTGTAACTGAAAATGAAACAACAGGACCTATCTCTCTAAAATTAATACCTTCACTTGCTGGTTTTAAAACTGAAGGACAGCACCTTTCCTTAGAATCATGATGCAGAACAGTTACAATCAAACTTGTACCTTTGGTCAGAAAAAATACTACAGGTTTGGGGTTTTTTGTTTTTTTTCTTTCAATGCTATTAACTGTACTAGTGAATTTATTCAAAATTAAGGAGCTCACAGTACCTGTGCAAGACCAGTACAAATAACTATTCCAGAGTCTATTCCTCCAAAATACTAATATTAGAGACTGCTCAAGAGATTCCTGGCGGTACAAACTACAATGCTTTTCAATGCTTGTCAAGCTTTCTGACCATGAAAATCTATTATTGTGAGCTCTAAAAAGTAATGCTTCTTCCTTAGACACTTAGATATATATATTTAGGCAAGACTGTAAATCTTCCCTTCTTTTGTACACTTTCTGGCAATGAAGGCAGAGGAGATGAGGATCTTGGGCTTTGTTTCAGAATTTTGTATGGCAGTTGCTGAATTATTTGGATTTTTGAAAGAGTCAGAGCTGTGAACAAACAAACAAACAAAAAAAAAAAAAAGAGTCAAATCTATTGGGAGAAGGAATTTTAAACAGAAAGCTATATAATTGTTAGAGACTAGTAGAGAATATTTTAGTAGAGATCCAAAAGCCACAATCAATAAAGAAAGACAACTGATCTGGTAATAAGGCAAGCTGCCTTAGATAGGAAATGAAAGCTATTCTTAAGAATACACATGAATATAGTATTTGTATACTCATGTGTATTAAAAGCACATAAACTGAACAAGATATAAGAACTAAAATCAGGGGGGGGAAAACAATGAGTAGGTAATTGATAATGGAAGCAGAAGGACAAATACAAAGTAAATATCCTGCATCTGGGTCCAGGCAGTACATTTACTGACCAAAGATAATAGTTTGATTGTAACTCTTCTGCATCATGATTCAGAGAGCTGGAGCACCTCTGCTATGAGGACAGACTGAAAGAGTTGGGGCTGTTCAGTCTGGAGAAGAGGAGGCTCCCAGGTGACCTTCTTGTGGCCTTCCAGTATCTGAATGGGGCCTACAGAAAAGCTGGGGAGGGAATTTTGAGGCTCTCAGGCAGTGCCAGGACTAGCAGGAATGAAACACAGCTGGAGGTGGGGAGATTCAGACTGGATGTGAGGAGGAAGTTCTTGTGCATGAGAGTGTGGAGAGACTGGAATGGGTTGCTCAGGGAGGTGGTTGGAGCCACTTTCCTGGAGGTGTTTGCAACCAGGCTGGATGAGGCTGTGGCCAGCCTGATCTAGCCTAGGATAGGGTGTCCCTGGGCATGGCAGGGATATCGGAACTAAATGATCCTTGTGGTCCCTTCCAACCCTGACTATGATTCTAAAAGCTAAAACATAATCAGAAGTGCTCTATAACACACAAACAGCACTTCATGCCTTAACCCTGGAACACAGAGGAGGAGATGAGGTAATGGTACCACATTATTTCACTGCTTGATAAATTGAGTACAAATGAAAAGCACGAGGTTTCATACAGTCAAATATTAATTTGGCTATATTTGAATATTCAGTATATTAAACATTAATATCAGAATGAAGAACACAGACTACAGGAGCATCCTCCTTCTGGGAACAGTACAGAGCCTGGAATAGAAGAATCCAATTCTCATTTTAACAGTGGCTCCTGTCAGAATTAATAAAATTATTAATTGTTGCAACCCGAAGTGCTTCTGTTCCCTTATTGCTATATTGCTAAGGGTTGGGGCATTATTGCAGCTCGAATGAAATCCAAGGCTGGTACTCATAATTTAAAAGAAGGATTTATAAATTACAGTGGCATCTAAAAGTATCTGTAGGAAAGATTAGAAGACTGGAAAGGAGGCCAATACTGAAAGAATCAGAATTATCTTTCTTTAGCTGAAAAGTGAAAAGGTGAAGGAGATTTAAAAAAAAAAAAAAAAAAAAAGCCATGGGATATGTATTTATAGACACAGCTGGATACAGGTGGTGGGGTAACTTATTTATCCCTAGTCACCATTCGATCTGCTCTTCTTACTCCAAAGAAAATACAATCCAAGCTATACTATCCTATGAACATCCTACACTGATTCAGGTACAGAAGTCAGACTGAAGGCAAACACAGTGATTCCTTCCAGTTTCAAATCTGCAGCTGCAATGTGAGTTTTGCCTGGTCTCGAGAATCGTGCGGGGAGAAAGGAGAATGTCTGATTTGCGAGCCTGCAGTGGAAATGCTCAACCAAGAACTGAAGTTATTTATTGCCATCGGCTCTTTTATCTAAAAGTGAACCAGTTCTGGAATCCGTACACCCACAATGTGAACAAGATGGTTAATATAAATACGAGGCTGGGGAAATTAAGTTTTCATCAGTTCCCCCCCAAAAGTGCTCAATCTGAAGAGGCAGGAGAGTGCAGGGTGGGAATGAGCTGTGTTGAGGGAGGGCGGACTGTTGGCAGTGCTGGTTACTTGTATGATCAAGACAAGAGGTAAAATGTTCTGTTCATAAATGGCTATTGATTAGGAAGAAACTCTCTGCAAAGGAGCATTTTTTTTTTTTCACCCAGAGAGCCCCCTGAAATTCATATTAGCTGCTTGTAGGCACAACCTCCAAGCCGAAAATCCTAATTTAAAGCATCAAAACATCAATAATAGACAATTTTTGCTACAACAAAAAGGGAGCTTTTTTTAATTCCCATCTCAATTTTTAAAACATGAGTTCTTTGGAGAAGCAATCAGTCTTTTAACAAGTTCAGAAACCATTAGGAGTAATGCCTTTCTCTCCCTCAAAACCCCTCTGTATAACTTGCATTATTGCCATAACCAACTTTTGTACCACTTGGGTTTTTTTCTTCCTTTTAGATGTAAAAGAGAAAATTAATATTAAAACCTTGAGCTCAAGAAGAGTGTGATTATTCCTGTGAAGTACTGAGCACCTTTACTTCTCAGCAAGGTCAGCGAGAGCTCTGAATTGGAAACATCTAATGGTAAATCAAATTTCTATTCTATAGCAAGTGTGAAGGTCTGGAGCAAAATGTGCACATTCAGAAGCAAAAATATGTTATTTTTGAAATAAGATACTGAAACAGTTGAATTTACAGACCTGGAAAACTATAATATGCACTTCCTAATTCATAGAGCTTCAAACCAAGTTTAAACACACAAACAAAAGTAAATATCAGACTGTAAGTATTTATTCAGTTTTTATTCAAAGAACACGACATTTATATCACTTTTTTTTTTTTTCAGTATCAACTTAATCATGCATAACATTTTGGTTTCACAGAAGGAACATTTGAATGGATTTATTTTTCCCCATGGGAAATTAGTTGCTCGTCTCTGCCTCTCCCATGAAATGTTTATGCCACTTAAACTAACTTTGACTGGACCTTGAAAACTGTTATATTCCATTAATGTGACAATACTACAAACATGGAACAAATCAGAAAAGAAAAGAAAAGAAAAGAAAGAAAAGAAAAGAAAAGAAAAGAAAAGAAAAGAAAAGAAAAGAAAAGAAAAGAAAAGAAAAGAAAAGAAAAGAAAAGAAAAGAAAAAAGTTTGCATGCTGTCTGAATTAAAACCTTCATTAATTACTCAGAGTATTGCGCCTACATATAGATTTTCAATCCTATTTGACTCCTGACATAATCTGGAAGAAAGTAACTTTCAAGGTATCTCACACAAGAGAATTGTTTGTCTAATGAGCTTGATTTATACATACTACGGTAATAAAACTCAGAAATGTTATGGGGTTTGGGGTTTTTTTTGGTTGGTTTTGTTTGTTTGTTTTCCCTACCTTTCACTTAATTTCAGGGTTTTTTTGGTGTTTTGTTTCCTTTTTTAATAAAAATCAAGAGGCAGAGCTTTACAGAACTCTTTTTTAATGTTACAATCATATTGAAATAGTGATAATTTCAGTGATACTCCACAGTATATGCAATACTTTCCTAATCTGACGTCTTTCTTTGTCACTCAGTGCAAATCCCAAAGATACATGACTGAGATCATACCTTTTAATAATCATAGAATCATAGAATGGTTTAGGTTGGAAGGGACCTCAAAGATCATCCAATTCCAACCCCCTGCCATAGACAGGAACACCTCCCACTAGAACAGGGATAACCTTCTATTATTTATTACTTAGGACAAACTTTTTGATTAATTATTCTATAACATGAATCCGTGGAATAAACTTGTAATTCAGGCTGCAGTGGTTAAGTTTCTCTTGGATGATTAGATTCTTCCAGGAGAGTCTAGGAGAAAGAGTAGATTTAATGCTAGAGAACATTCTTTCCAGACAGGCTGCTAGATAATGTTGTGACTCTGGAGGAAAGCAAACAAAATCTGAGAGAAAAACCAGAAAAAAATTCGAGAAGTCTTGGGTGACAACATTCTAGTGTCTTTTTCAGTCTTTAATATTTGGAAAGAAAAAAAAGAGACTCGAACTATTTACTCTTATTCCTACTAATTGAAAACATTGTGACATGGCCTGTGTGTCTATTGAATATGAAAACCTAAAAGTGTTTAAACTCAACCAGAAAAAAAAAAATCTTGATACTGCCAGTGCCTAGTTAAGTCATACAGCATAAGGAAAAGTGAAATTCAGATGAAAAGATATTTGTCTTGGGTCTTGAAAGTCTTCAAAGTTAAAGGTGGCATCTTCCATATCTGGACTGCTGAGATCTACCTAACGAGGCAATACTGACAGTGAATCCCTGGAACAAGCTTATTAGTATTTTCTTGCATGTCCCTCATTCTGCTATGGTATAGCCCAACAAAGCAAATTCCTCCCTACAAGCAGCAATTCTTAAAATCTCAGTGTTAGGTAGATAGCTACCCTGGAGCTCACTCTGTCATGGATTGTCTAAGCAGGGAAGAGTTATTTCTCCAAGGGGGCAAGTTATGTGGATTCCAGGGAAGCTAATCAATCTTCATCAAAGGGCTATATCTTTCAGAAACCTGGCTAAAAACAAACCTATTCAGAAACAGATGGCTTGGAATGAGGGTATTAAGCAATTTTTTATTCTCATGGTAACATTTGGAAGGCCATCCAGTCCTCAGGAATAAGGTGATGAAGTCGTATATGAATAACAGGAATTGTTACCATATTGTGTAGCATGCAAAAAACAGTGTTAGGTTGGAGGCTGGGCAATCACACGGGCTTGTTCAAGCTCCTGTCTTCAGTAGTTAACATTTCCTTCATGCTACTTGAGTGCCATAAGTGATCTGTTGTGAAAAATACCACCCCAAGGACCTTGAGCAGATGCAAACCTGCTTGGGCACTATATGGTCTAAAAGGTACTTGTATTCTTTTGTGGAGAAGCAGTAGCATAAAATATCATAAAAGTGCCAGACAAAGAAGATATCAGATGAAAACAGGTGATGGCTAAAGTATGTTCCTGGGAATAGGTAAGAAGCAAAGACCATGGACATTACTTGCACACAGAGAGTGCTGTGTGCAAGGTCTCCATGCTCTTTGTATTCCTGCTACTTCCAATGAAGCTGGGGTATATGCATCTTACTTTAACTGAAAATGATCTCATCAAAGAAGTATCTAACCTCAATATTAAGCTTCTCTTCATGAGATATAATCATACAGAATCACAGAATGTCAGGGGCTGGAAGTGACCTCATAAGCTCATCCAGTCCAATCCCCCTGCCAGCGCAGAATCACCTAGAGCAGATCACACAGGAACGCATTGCAGGCAGGTTTTGAATATCTCCAGAGAGGGAGAATTCACAACTCCCCTGGGTGGCCTGTTCCAGTGATCAGTCAACCTCACAGTGAAAAAATTCTTCCTGTGCCTTAGTTTCCACCCACTGCCCCTTGTCCTGTCATCAGGCATCACCGAGCAGAGCCTGGCTCCATCCTCCTGGCACTCACTCATTACATATTTATAAGCATTGATGAGGTCATTATTATTAACAGCAATATTTTTGCATTAATATACTGCAATATACAGTAAATGCTTTCTATAAACTCCCCCCTATTCCCAGAAAATCCTTCCCCAGCTCTGTACACTCCAAGAGCTCAACAAAATCAAGGATATTTGGTACATCTGCCTTTCCCGTGGCAGCTGGTGAGTGAGATAATTTTTCTCCCAATGGAGGTGGTACACTCCACTTCATGATTTCATGCCTTTCAGATTGGAAAAAGTACCTCAGGAAAATAAGGCTGCTTTGAGAAACCAGACTCCAGATGTCTAGCACCTACATGTAATGCTGGATCATAACCTACCCGAGTGCCAGAAGCAGTCAGCAAAAATATCACAAACTGAGTTTGATGCAGAGAAATGCCAGATCTGACAACAATAAACCTGCAAGTGATACATAACCTTATCAGCAGTGAAGCATTCAGTAGAGTCTACATCATCAAGAGCGGGCTGTGTGCAGCTGTAGAAAGAAGCTAAGCATTTTCATAGAATCATAGAATGGTTTAGGCTGGAAGAGACCTCAAAGATCATCCAGTTCCAACCCCCCGCCATAGGCAGGGACATCTCCCACTAGATCAGGATGCTCAAGGCCTCATCCAGCCTGGCCTTGAACACCTCCAGGGAGTGAGCAGCCACAACCTCCCTTGGCAGTTTTAGCAGTTTAGAAGCACTCTTAATTTCCCCCTTCCTTGTTTGCTATTGGAACTTTCTCTGCCTGGCATGCCTTTTCTTCAATATATCTGCACTCAATGGGAGTCCCATGCAACTCCCTGCAGTCCTCTCAAAAATTACACTGTGACTCCCTTAGTTAGAATCATAGAATGGTTTGGGTTGGAAGAGACCTCAAAGATCACCCAGTTCCAACCCCCTGCCATAGGCAGGGACACCTCCCACTAGAACAGGTCACTCAAGGCCTCATCCAGCCTGACCTTGAACACCTCCAGGGACGGAGCAGCCACAGCCTCCCTGGTTGTTATGGATACCTGTCTAGCTGCTAATACAGTTTAGCCCCTGTTATTGTGACAGGTAGAGAAGGTTTGGAGCAGAAACCTGAAGCATTAATCCAATCAATATCTACCATCCTGCTTAGAGGATCCCTTTGCACAAGGAATAAGGTGTTGCAGGAAACAGCAGTGGGAAGAATGGAGGCTTTCCCTGCCCATGGCATCCAACTATTGGTCATGTTTCTGCCATCTTGGGCACCAATGAGACCTTTTAGAATAGCATTCTTTTAAAACTGTAGATTTTGCTACTATTTCTATGTTTGCCATTCCTTTTCCTTACAAAGACTTAAGTTTCTGAGCTCCTTAGGAAAAGCACTGGGTAGAGAAGGACTGATTACAACCTCAACCATCATCAGTATTTCACTTTTCTTAGTTGTAACTCTTCTACTGTAGGAAGGATAAAAACACCCAAACCAAACCAAAACCATGATCAGATGGTCTGTTTTTCCTTAATTACCATATATGGGTTTAAACTGGTGGAGGGGGGATGTTAGAAGTTTTTCACAATGATGGTGGTGAGACGCTGGAATGGATTGGCCAGGGAGGTTGTGGCTGCTCCCTCCCTGAATGTGTTCAAGGCCAGGCTGGATCAGGTCTTGAGCGACCTGTTCTAGTGGGAGATGTCCCTGCCTATGGCAGGGCATTGGAACTGGATGATCTTTGAGGCCTCTTCCAACCTAAACCATTCTATATCCAAGATTCAAAATATGCTAAAACTCAAGCAGTACAAAAGCAAAGTTTTACTAATTATTGAACAATTGATAAATTACCTCCCAAGTGGGTGTCTCAGCTGGCAATCTTCGCTGTTATCTTGGAGTTTTAGTTTTCATACAACTTGTCTGAGTGTGACAGATCAAGTTTTGTTTTGTGAAAACACTTCTGTTTGGCAGACATATCTACATTAATACTGCTAGACACCTCTAGCAACACCTTGAAAAGGCTTGGGCCACTTCCCCTGGACAAAAATCAACCCAGTAACTCTAAGTGTGAAGATCCAGTCATACCAAGACCAGGGGGGATTCCTTGTAGCTGTGCCAGCAGAAAATGAAATTACATCAGTAATTCTGCAATGTCTTCCTAACCTAGATCTCCAAACAAACCTCACTCAGCAGCTCCAACTCAGCCTTACACCAGACACTCACCAATCAGACAATCTGACAGAAGAAATGACCTTGCGTGTTTGTAACTGGCTAAAACAATATTACCATTTAATATGTTCTGAGGAAGATAAATCATGACATCCTGAGTCCAGCAGGTCCAGAGGAGGGTCACAAAAATGATCAGAGGGCTGCAATATCTCTTCTGTGATGAAAGGCTAAGAGGGCCTTTCATCACATCCTGGAGAAGAAAAGATTGTGAGGAGACCTTATTGCAACCTTTCAGTATTTAAAGGGAGCTTATAAAAAAAGGTGGTGATCATCATCAAGCACAAACACAGGCTGGGCAGTGACTGGCTGGAGAGCAACCCTGAGGAGAGGGACTTGGGAGTGCTGGTGTACAAGCACAATATGAGGCAGCAGTGTGCACTTGCTGCCCAGAAAGCCAACCAGAGCCTTGGCTGCATCAGGAGAAGTGTGGCCAGCAGGGCCAGGGAGGTGATTCTTCCCCTCTACTCTGCCCTGCTGAAACCCCACCTGGAGTACTCCAGTTTTGGAGCCCCTGTTGAAAGAGGGATGTGGACATACTGGAGCATGTCCAGAGAAGGGCCACGAGGATGCTCAGAGGGCTGCAGCACCTCTCCTATGGGGACACACAGAAAGAGTTGGGGCTGTTCAGTTTGGAGAAGAGGAGGCTCCCAGGTGACTTTCTTGTGGCCTTCCAATATCTGAAGGGGGCCTACAGAAAAGCTGGGGAGGGAATTTTGAGGCTCTCAGGCAGTGCCAGGACTAGCAGGAATGAAACACAGCTGGAGGTGGGGAGATTCAGACTGGATGTGAGGAGGAAGTTCTTCACCATGAAAGTGGTGAGAGCCTGAAACGGCTTGCTCAGGGAGGTGGTTGGGGCCCCATCCCTGTAGGTGTTTGCAGCCAGGCTGGATGAGGCTGTGGCCAGCCTGATGTAGGGTAGGGTAGACACCCATGTCAGGGTGGTTGGAACAAGATGATCCTTGTGGTCCCTTCCAACCCTGACAGATTCTATGATTTTATTAGGACCTGTTGTGATAGGATAAAGGGTAATGATTCTAAACCAGGGTAGGTTTATACAAAGTGTAAGGAAGACATTTTTGACAATAAGGGTGATGAAAGACTGGAATAGGTTGTTCCACAAGGCGGTAGATGTTCCGTCTCTGGAAACATTTAGTGTCAGGTTGGATGAGAGGCTGAGCAACCTATATGGATGAAGATGTACTTGTTCACTGAAGAGGAGTTGGACTAGATGACCTTTAAAGCTACTTTTGAACTCAAAACATTCTATGATTCTATGATTCATTGACGATATCATAACAGACCTCAGGAGCAGAGGATAGCACAAAACTGCTGGCAAAGCTGATAAAAATTCCTTCAGAATTAATAGTGCCAAAATTCAGAAGACTTGACTTAAGGAAGAAGCCAGTATATGGCAAGTAGTAATCATAGAATCATAGAATGGTTTAGGTTGGAAGAGACCTCAAAGATCATCCAGTTCCAACCCCCTGCCACAGGCAGGGACACCTCCCACTAGATCAGGTCACTCAAGACCTCATCCAGCCTGGCCTTGAACACATCCAGGGAGGGAGCAGCCACAACCCCCCTGGGCAACCCATTCCAGTGTCTTGCCACCCTCACTGTGAAGAACTTCCTCCTGAAGTTCTCCTAAAGTAATGGTGGAGGGCGAATGGTAACAGGAAGCAATGAAAGCAGCACCAGGTGAATGAGCTGCCTAATCCATCTAGGAAACTGGACATGACAGTCAAAACCAACTTTAAGAACTGCTCAACAATAAAAATCTTTGAGACAGAATAAAAATGTTTGACCTCTCCAGGAAGGATGTGAAATTAGGTGCTATTGCCAGTAGTAGAAATATGGTAGAATAACTACTTTCAGTGGAAAATACACCACAGAGGGAAGAGCTTTAAATAAATATCACGGTAGTGAGGTGGAATTGTCTAACATTATATGACAGTCCATAAAGAAGAGAAGGTGGAGTGCATAATAGTCTGCTCATTTGATCATCCTTTTCAGGAGAGTGATGAAACAGACTCCAGCAGACAATTCTCAGGGGCGAGGCTGTCAAGCTGTTACACAGGAAAGAGAAAGGCACATTCATCCAGAACTTTACCCCTTCGTGGTAAAAGCACTCTCTGGAGCTGAGGGCTGAAATTCCCATGGGTCCAGATGAGACACTGCTGTCTAAAATTTCTTGGGAGAAAATCCACAAAGAAAAACAAATGTTTTAGCCATAAAGGAAACAAAAACTGAAGCTTGGAATGAGAAGAAAGTTTCTAGTCATCACATCTTCGAATCAAAAATAGGGACAAAATGGTTGTCTGAATTTACAGGGGTTTCCTTCTTATCTCAACTCTTCTTGCATTTTCCTCTTTCTTCCCCTGTGAATTTGGTGGTCAAGAAGCAACCAGAATTATGTTGGGTTTTTAAAATGAAAATAAAACACTTTAAAAGTGAAGTGAAGAGAAGAGAAGAGAAGAGAAGAGAAGAGAAGAGAAGAGAAGAGAAGAGAAGAGAAGAGAAGAGAAGAGAAGAGAAGAGAAGAGAAGAGAAGAGAAGCGAAGCGAAGAGAAGAGAAGAGAAGAGAAGCGAAGCGAAGCGAAGCGAAGCGAAGAGAAGAGAAGAGAAGAGAAGAGAAGAGAAGAGAAGAGAATCATAGAGTGGTTTAGGTTGGAAGAGACCTCAAAGATCATCCAGTTCCAACCCCACGCCATAGACAGGGACACCTCCCACTAGAACAGGTTGCTCAAGGCCTCATCCAGCCTGGCCTTGAACACCTCCAGGGAGGGAGCAGCCACAAAGGAAAACAAACATTTTAACCATAAAGAAAATATAAATTGAAGCTTCGAATGAGAAGAAAGTTTCTACTCATCACATCTTCGAATCAAAAATAGAGACAAGATGGCTGTCTGAATTTACAGGGGTTTCCTTCCTATATCAACTCTTCTTGCATTTTCCTCATTCTTCCCTTCTGAATTTGGTGGTCAAGAAGCAACCAGATTAATGTTGGCTCTTTTAAATGAAAATAAAACACTTGAAAAGTGAACAGAATAGAATAGAATAGAATAGAATAGAATAGAATAGAATAGAATAGAATAGAATAGAATAGAATAGAATAGAATAGAATAGAATAGAATAGAATAGAAGTAGAATAGAGTAGAATAGAATAGAGTAGAATAGAACAAGCCAGGTCAGAAGAGAACTCCAAGATCATCATAGAATCATAGAATCATAGAATGGTTTAGGTTGGAAGAGACCTCAAAGGTCAAACTCCAACCTATCACCCAGCCCTAACAAATGTCACTAAGTGCCCCATCCAGTCTTTTCTTGAACACCTCCAGTGATGGAGATTCCACCACCTCCCTGGGCAGCCCATTCCAATGGCAAATCACTCTCTCTGTGAAGGACTTCTTCCTGGGGAGCAGAAAACAGATTCTCTTCCCAAACTTTTACTTTGGATTAAATTTACCCCACAATTTTTCGATTGGACTAAGTAAATGAAGGGGGAAAGTGCCATATGGAAAGAGACTAACTACTATCACTTGATAGAGATAAATTGCTTCAGTGTTAGGAGAAATGACTGAGATAGAAGCCATTTCGCTTCCCGAGGCATTATTAACAAAGCAGCTCTTACAGGAGACTAGCAAAAAAAAAAAATGCTTCAAGTAACTTACCTTAAGCTTTTGGTGTATAATTTATCTAAGCATTTCCTTAGAGATCCTTTATTCTTCTTTTTAAGCCACGTGAAAAATCATGGTGTCACTTAATGCTTTTTTTTTTTTCCTAATACATAAAATATTTTATTGTTAGCTAGGTAGCAGGGCAAGGGAGGGGATTCTCCCCCTTTATTCTGCTTTCATCAGACCCCACATGGAGTACTGTGTGCAGTTCTGGAGCCCCCAGCACAAAATGGAACTGATGGAGTGAGTCCAAAGTAGGGCCAAGAAGATGCTCAGAGGGCTGCAGCACCTCTGCAATGAGGATAGGCTATGAGAGTTGGGGCTTTGCAGCTTGAAGAAGTGAAGTCTTCAAGGACACCTTGAAGTGGCCTTCCAGTATCTGAAGGGAGCCTACAGGAAGGTTGGGGAAGGGCTATTGACGAGGTCTTATAATGGCAGGATGAGGGGTAATGGGTTTAAACTGAAGAGGGGACATTTAAATGGGATGTTAGGAGGAAGTCGTTTGCAGTGAGAGTGGTGAGACACTGGCACAGGTTGCCCAAGGATGTTGTGGCTGCTCCATCCCTGGAGGTTGGCCCTCCAAGGCCAGCTTGGATGACTTGAGCGACCTAGTGGGAGCAATCTAGTGGGAGGTGTTCCTGCCTATCGTGGGAGGTTGGAACTGGATGAGCTTTGAGGTCACTTCCAACCTAAACCATTCTATGATTCTATGTAAGGTAGTTTGTTTCACATGGTCGTAACTATTCTGTTCTTTTCAAATTGCAAAGGCTCATTACCTCGGATCCAATGAAATGTAAGCAGCTAGACCACCAGCCTCCAAAACTGATGGATCCATATTCTCTCCCATTCTGCATTCAACAGGAGTTTTCTCAATGACATCATCAAGAAGCACAGAGTTGGTGATCAGATTTTCCATGAGATTAGACGAGTGCTTTAGTGAGAACCAACCCATTCCAAAAGCAGAGCTCACAGAACATGTCAGCAAAAGTGGAAATTNNNNGGTGAAGAAAGAGTGAAAATTTGAGGGGGGGGGGGAGGAGGGAATTTCCCTTGTCTCTAGCACAGAAAGTATTACCATAATTCCTCAAGTGCACACTATCTAAGATACCTGTGAGTTATTTATTAATAGTTAAAGAAGTTATTTGGCATCCGGCATCAAATGCAATGCTTGAAAAGGGCTGACAGCAGAATACATTTGTTAACTAGAGATATGCCCAAACTTTGCCAAGAGAAATAAGGTGCACTCAGTGAAGGAGAGTGTGTCCTCTTAGGGTTGAACTCCCTGTTTACAAAGTTTCCTTTTTCACCTTGTCATACTTCTCTAAATTTAGATTGATAATAGCAGCACAGGGAATAAGCTGAAACGGACTGAAGAATTTTGCCTGTTGCAACATTCGAAGCTTATCTCTTTCTGCAGCATTCTCTTCACCAACCTCGTGATACCCTAAACATTGGGTTGTCTGTATTTTGTTCCTTTCCCTTAGTTTAATGAGGTGATAAATAAACGAGCTTCTCAAGGAATGAGGGATTGTCAGGGCTGGAAACTGAAGTTCCCTATTAATTCACAGGCCAGGCAGCGTGCAAAGGGGTCTGTCAGTAATCAGGCAGCTGGCCTGAGGGAACAAGACTTGTAAGCTGCTGCTTAGTAATGCAACTCCTTGCTGCTTCAAGGTTGAGACCCTTTCCTCGGCTGAGATGGCCCAAGCTATCTACCCAAGGAATCCAAACAGGCAAAACTAAGATAAGGATTGACAAGTAGAGTGTTCTCCCACGGACCTCATGTACTCCTCTCTTCTAACATGTTTTCCATATGAATTTTTTTTAAAAAACCTAATAATAACCAAAAAAAGAGTGAAATCTGATCTCTCTAACACGGTAATTCATATAAAACTTGTGGTATGGTGAAATTGCTCAAGCAGAGCAGTCTCTGGAGCACCCTCAGCAGAGGCATGCTGCGCGGCTGTTTAGCTCCTCTCTCTTTGGCTGTCTCTCAGACAGACTGCTTCTCAATCAACCTGTAGGCTGTTTATCTGGGCACACTTGGTAGGGAATTAATCTACCTGGCATGCTTGGACATGTAGAGTCCCATGTGCTCTGAAGGGTACTCTCCAGCATGTCTGAGCCCATGCTCGGAAGATCACTGTCTAGTCTTGATGATGTTTTTGGCTCCTGGAACGCCCATCAAACAGCAACACAGATAGTCTCTTGGAGTCCATCACTACCGAAGAGCCTTGGAAGTATTCCCGCTGACAGCCTAGCAGATAGAATCACAGAATCATAGAGCATCTCAAGTTGGAAGGGACCCATAATGATCACTGAGTCCAACTCCCTCTCTCTCTTTGCAGGGATGATGAAGAACCTTGAGATTTTTTGTGTGAGTCAATGCAAGTACCAAGATCTATTGTGTATAAATATGGCCAAGAAGAACAACACAGGAAGTTTTGAAAGGTTTTAGCCTGGCTTGTAGATGCTGGGAAAACGCTTAAAAAACTTCTGAAGCAGAACCACTGATGTCAAAGGTTCAATATTTTCAAATTATAATCTCACATATCAAGTAGTTTGTTTATTTTACTTTTTTAAAACTAATTTTTGCAAGCCTACTGGCAGTAGATTGCATTTCACTTGTAACTGCTCTTCTGTTGGTGAAAAAAAAGTGATCCAGATCAGGAGGAATTCTGCACACATATGCACACATAAAAATCTTCTCTGTACATTGCTGTAAACTTTTTTTTTTGTTTCCTTCCTAATACTTAGCAGTCATTGAAGCTGCCTGTGAAACAGATATCTGAGTACCGATGAAAATTTGTCTTGCTTTATTTTAAATTTTAAAATGCAGAAATATTTCTATACATTTGGGCAATAGCAGTCACATGGATATTTTTGCAAGGAATGCATGCTAGTTGGGATATTGCTAAGGCATTACAGGGGGGAGAAAGGGAGACAAAATCCTATTTATATATTATAATGTAAATTTCTGTTTGTTTTGGTTTTTGTTTTTTTTTTTAAAGCCCTATAATTGGCAATATAAATGCTCTGTTAATCAGATGTTGTTCTGGTGTTCTT
>VWZI01001012.1:54831-65791 GCA_013396835.1 Psilopogon haemacephalus
AAAAAAAAAAAAAAGCTGTCTGTGGTTAGAGCTCTTTAATGCTTTCCTTTTAAAGCTGAAAACAAAGGCACATATGATTTTATTAGAGATACGCAGAAAGTCATAATTATGTAGTCACAGGGATTAGTGTCTCCTTAAGGTAACTTTTAAGATGGATTTTTCCACCAAGTTCAAGCATAGGGACTGGAAAGAACCCTCTGTCTGTTCCCCATTCCAAGTGCACTGATGAAGAGCCCAGTCACACAATTAGCATCTGAATGTAAACTGAGCTTTTTTCTTTCTTTCTTTTTTTTTTTTTTTTAAACTGTCATTTTTACCTATCACTTTTGACATTCTGTCCAGAAGGACAAAATAGGCTGGGAAAAAGAATAATTCTCTAGTGCACAAATTCAATCTCCCCATTGTCAACTGCCCTCTTTGAACAGATTAAGGCAACCGTTTCTATGTCCAGAGGTCTAGTTCAATTTTTTTTTTACACGGGCATAAGTGCAAGAAGAAGATACTCACATGGGATTTATTATTGCATTTTCTCTTGAAATTTATGTATACTCAATTAAGTGCATGCCAGGTTATTTGTATGTATTTGCTGTTTCTTTGCTGCATGCAAACACCCATTTGCGAATTCAAATTGCTCTAATTTCATGGCAGCAGCTAAGTGCTTGGTATTATCATCAGAGATAAACTTTTGTTTTTTAAATTGCCTACCCCTTCCAGGCAATTGGTATGGTGAAGAAGACAATGAAAATCCACAAAAAAATACACACACACAGAGGCACATAAACACAAAGTCGTAGGGAAAACAAATGGCTAAGAAATTGCAGACTTGAGGAGTTTTGTTTGCTTTGAGTGCTCACAGCTTTCCACTTAGCTGGGCAGTGTATAACCTTTGGTAGAAATCAGCTCTGTGGCTGCCAGAAAGATGCACTGCCCACCACTCCCAAAAGTAAACATCAGTAGGATCATTTAAATGCAGGACCTACTTTCTGACATATCAGGTACCTTGTAACTACGCTTCCCTGCCACCTTAGGAAGTGTCAGTGGTTTGTCACCAAGCAAGTTTTAAATGCACCATCCAGTCTGCTTTGCTCAGTGAAATGGCACAGGAACTATTACCACAAGAGACTGAAAGGAATTTATTGTTTTACAGATTTTGAAACAGTGCATATGTGGGTTGTGGAGGTAATGTGTTGCTGAAACAAGTGTGTATTCCAGCTGGCTCAAAGGCTAGACATGCCTCCTGACTTTTTTATGTTCCCTAGCATTTAAATGTGCCAAGAGAAGCTCCTGGGCATCTTCAGAAGCAAACCCAGTTCTTTGCCTGCTGACAGCATGTCTAAACCTGAACCTGGTCCTATTTTGAACACACTGGAAGCTTGAGAGCACACCTTGAGACTTAGCTTTTAAATTAAGCTTTCCACAGATTGCCAGCTGCAAAGCCCTGGATGATAAGTTCACTGGTGAGGTTTGTGTTTCTTTGCTGAACGCAGTGCCTCGGGGCAATAAGATGGTGCCGATTCTTCGTCCTTTTGCCCTAACTATTACTTGATCTTCAGGTATCTTGTGCAAGATCTGCCGTTACAGGTCCACGAAGAGCAATTTAAAATATGCTCGCTGTGTTACATGATAGACCTATGCATTTTTTTTTTTTCTCTCTGTGATACAATATGAGCCTCAGCTCTTCATAACACTTCATTTCTGTTTATTTTGGTGAATTCTGTCTATCATTCTATTTGCAGGTCGCACCTGAAAACAGATAGCTGCTTTCCCTTACACGTATCTACCACTCAAATTCTGACTAGATGCTTCAGAACCTACTTGTGTATACCTGCTAGAAGTACTTTTGTAACAAGCACCAAGTTGCTAGAACTGTTTCCCCTGAAAATAAGCAATAGTGAAATGGTCATGGTGCTTAAATCACTCTTGTGGGGTAAATACAATTATGAATGTCAACTTTGGCTTTCTGCTCGTGCTCTGTAGTGATGAATTGACACCCTGATGAATAGATCCACTATGATATTTCATAGAATTAGTCAGGGTTGGAAGGGACCACAAGGAACATCTAATTCTAACCCCGATCAAGGGCAGGGACACCCTACCCTAGATCAGGCTGGACAGAGCCTCAGCCAGCCTGGCCTTAAACACTTCCAGGGATGGGCCCCAACCACCCCTCTGGGCAACCTGTTCCAGGCTCTCACCACTCTCACGCTGAACAACTTCCTCCTCATGTCCACTCTGAATCTCCCTACCTTCAGCTTTGCTCTATTCCCTCTAGTCCTGTCACTCCCTGATAGCTTCAAAAGTCCCTCCCCAGCTTTTTTGTAGACCTTCTTCAGATACTGGAAGGCCACAATAAGGTCACCTGGGAGCCTCCTCTTCTTCAAACTGAATAGCCCCAACTCTATTTAATATACTTAGCAAGAGAGCAGCAGTGCTTTATGAATTAAGGAAGTGCCTTTTGTGTCACCCCACAGTCAGCTTACAGCAAAACTCAGATTTGGCCAAAACTGAGAAGCAGAGAGCTAAATGACGTGGCCCTGCAGGGTAATTGTGCCCTCTGGAAGTTGCATATAGCTGCTGAGTGTTCCCCTGGAGGCTTTTCTGCTGCTTTCAGTAAGGGAGCTGTATGTGCAGAGATAGAAGGATACAATGGAGCGGTTGGGCATGATGGTGACTGTGGTAAAAGATGACTGGGGAGCGGTTGTGTCTGCCTGGGTGTGTATGTGAATCCCTGTGAGTGACTCCTGCTCTCATGATCAAAGGGGAAAAGATACTGATGCACCTTGGGAAGAGCCTATCCGCCTCATTTCTGCACTGTCATGTGCATGCTATGCTAGTGGTAGGGTACTGAGATTGTTAGAAGCTAGAGGGGAGATGTGTGTGGTCTGTGGGTTTACAGACTGGTTAAGTGAAAGAAAAGGGCTAAACTGAGTCATCTGCAGAGGGATGAAAGCACTGTAAATAACATCTCTTTTAGAAGTCGTTGATGTTAGACTCTTTCTGTGGAGCTGAGTAAGTGCTTGAGTGGAGGGCAGATGGAGGTAAACTAAAACCTGAGTTTCTGCGATTTCATAAATTTAAACTCAGATCTTCCCATCCATTCCTTGCTTTTCAGAAGCTTTGGATTTGCAACAACTGACTCTTATGAAAGGAAGCAGTACGCTTCTAAGCAAACCTAAATTGGTTTTAACAAATGGTCTGGGTTTTTTTCACTTTTTTTTCTCTCACTTGGTCTGAGTTACTTTTTGCTGCTTTTTTTTTTTAAATGACATGAGAGGGTTTTAGTCGCTTGAATAATAATCCAGTGCATTTGTCTTGTCCTGTGGGCAGTCTGGCCCACTATATTTTACCTCCCTCTTTATCCAGTTTTCTTTAACTCTCATTGCAGCATTTCACAATACATCAGATCCTAAAAAAGACATTCTTAAATGTCAATCACACTCTGTTGCATACTTACAAGTTGAAGCACTTCCAGCTTCACACATGCACACACAAACATGCGATGTTCTTCATCTCTCTGGGATTTCAGCTCTAATAGGAAGACTTGTGCTAATGGTTCTCCCATCTGGATGTTGCTATGCCACCTCCTTGTTTCCCACCTCTAAAGGAATTCTCTCCCGGCATAAAGAGTAGTTCAGTGTTCACTGGAATTGACTGGAGGAGGGACAGATTGCTGGCTTCCTTAATGAACCTTTTTGGCCACCCTACCTGAATGTAAATCACTCATCTGTGCAAGATAATCCTTCCCAAACAAACACAGTACTTTGCCAAAAGCTCAAGTCTGCTGAAACTAAACACTTTCTTCCTTGAAAAAAACAGAAAACCACTTACTGACTAAGAAAAACATGGAGTGACTGAGGTCACTTATGGTGTAACTGTAGCTCCAGCATGATCCTCACATAGAATCAGTCAGAGTTGGAAGGGACCACAAGGATCATCTTGTTCCAATATGTCTGCCATGCCCAGGGACACCCTACCCTAGATCAGGCTGGACACAGCCTCATCCAGCCTGGCTGCAAAAAACTCAAGGGATGTGGCCCCAACAACCACCCTGGGCAACCCATTCCAGGGCCTCACCACTCTCATGCTGAACAACTTCCTCCTCACATCCAATCTGAATCTCCCCACCTCCAGCTTTGCTCCATTCCCCCTAGTCCTGTCACCACCTGATAGCCTAAAAAGTCCCTCCCCAGCTTTTCTGTAGGCATCCTTCAGATACTTTGAGGCCACAAGAAGGTCACCTGGGAGCCTCCTCTTTTCCAGGCTGAACAGCTCCAACTCTCTTCAGTCTGTCCTCATAGCAGAGGTGCTGCAGCCCTATGAGCATCCTCGTGGCCTTTCTCTGAACACGCTGCAGCATGTCCACATCCCTCTTGTAATAGGGGCTCCAGAACTGGACACAGTACTCCAGGTGGGGTCTCACCAGTGCAGAGTAGAGGGGGAGAATCACCTCCCTCGACCTGCTGGCCACACTTCTCCTGATGCAGCCCAGGATCTGGTTGGCTTTCTGGGCTGCAAGTGCACACTGCTGACTCATGTTGAGCTTCTTGTCCACCAGCATCTACATGCATGGAAAAAAAACCTGCTGAGAATTTCTCCTTTTCAATGAAGGGTAAATTCCCCCCCACCCCCCACCCCCCATCCCTTTGAGGCAAAGATAGCTAAATCTTTAGAAATTCTGATTCAACTATGATTATGCTTGAAGCACTAAATGTATCCAACATTCCTATTAGGGTTGTCTGAATTTTAGTTTGATTGGAAAAATGTGCATAAAATTTAAGACACCATAGGTAAGTTAGAGGGGAAAAAAAAAAGGCATTTAGAGTCTCAGCTCCAATACAACTGCCATGTGACTCTGAGGACAACTATAAAAACAGAAGACCCCTACAGCTGAAGGTTATTTCACCTCTAATTTGTAATCCATCACATCATAATCACATGGGACACTCAGCAGGGCAAATAAAGATAGATTACTTGGCCAGAATAGCTTGTAAAGTCCTGATATTTTAAACACTTTCATAGGGTGTGGTGTTTACACTATGAAGAGTGCCATTAACTGCACTGTAACTACTCCTGGAAGAAAGCATTGCCATTGACATCAATGAGACTACTCACAGTAATAAGCACTGTGCTCATTGGTAAGAGTCTGGAGACTATTATTATTTCTAGCTACATGCCCTTCATGTTGCAGTAGCCTCTAGAAGTAAAGTCATGGACCTGGGCTCCACTGGATCAATCAGTACAGGGCCCAAAGTTGGTAATGGAGTAGGTTGCCCAGGGAGGTGGTTGGGGCCACATCCCTGGAGGTGTTTAAGGCCAGGGTGGATGAGGCTCTGGGCAGCCTGATCTAAGGTAGGGTGTCCATGGGTATGGAAGGGGGTTTGGAACTAGATGATCCTTGTGGTCCCTTCCAACCCTGACTGATTCTATGATTCTATAATGAAGCAAGAGGTAAAACTAGAATGAAAGGGAGAACAGGAAACTAGTGTTACTTGGCAAGTTATATATTTCAGATGTTTTAGTTTAAAAACAAACAAAAAAAAGTAATGTCTCTGTTTAATCAGAGCTACATTTAGTACATTCATTATTTACATCCTTTAACAGACTCTGAAGGGCTTCTTCTGTCAGAACTGGAGTACTGTGTGCAGTTCTGGAGCCCCCAGCACAAGAAGGACATGGAACTGCTGGAAAGAGTCCAGAGGAGGGCCAAGAAAATGATCAGAGGGATGAAGCAGCTCTGCTATGAGGACAGGCTGGGGGGGTTGGGACTTTTCAGCCTGGAGGAGACCTTATAGCAACCTTCCAGTATCTGAAGGGGGACTACAGGAAGGCTGGGGAGGGACTATTCACAAGGTCTTGTAATGGCAGGATGAGGGGGAATGGGTTCAAACTGGCAGAGGGGAGATTTGAACGGGATCTCAGGAGAAAGTTCTTCACAGAGAGGGTGACAAGACACTGGCACAGGTTGCCCAGGGAGGTCGTGACTGCTCCCTCCCTGGATGTGTTCAAGGCCTGGCTGGATGAGGTCTTGAGTGTCCTGATCTAGTGGGAGGTGTCCCTGCCTATGGTTGGAGGTTGGAACTGGATGATCTTTGAGGTCTCCTGGAACCTAAACCATTCTGTGATTCTATGATTCTAACTTAAGTAGCGCTTTTCCCATCCTTTTTTTGCCCACCTCAGATTTTGCAAGCAGAACCCACAGCAGTATAAGCTTTCTGCAGCAATCAAAATTAAAGATGCATATTTTGTTCTCGTGGTGGTGAAAAACCATATACAGACCTTTTCTTTGACTCTGTTGTTCGAAACTTTGTTAGTTCCTTTCTTTTCTCACTTCCTCTTACTTGTACTTGTGCTGCCTGAGAGACATTAAACGTTTTCTGTGTTTGATCAGTCACAGACTGTGAGAACCCCCTGGAAATCAATGTTTTCTGCAAGCTGAGTTTTGTAACTATCTGCATCTGAATGTGTGAATAAGTGCATATGATTAATTGCTAAGAATGTACAAGTGTGGTGTGGTAATTCCTTTTCCTTCATTTGTGGCCTTTTCAAAAGAGAAAACATGAAATTGATATAGAGGGGGGGAAAAAAAAAAAGTATATAATGAAAATATCCTTAAAAACTGTAATTTCCTAAACCAAATACCAACCAGAATATTGTGAGGGGTGGGAGGTTAACAGTGCTGTAGCAGTTACAGAACTGGAAAAAAAAAAAAAAAGGGCATAATTCTTTACAAATACATGCAGTGTGGGAGGAAGGAAGGACTTGTGGTTTTGGCACTTGACTGGTGCTCACAAGAGTTATATTCTGTTTCCAGCTCTGCCACAGACTCTGTTCTTAGATACTATCACAGTGCAAATAACAAATAATAATAATAGTCATGAGCACTTCTGCAAATTATTATCACCTCTCTGCTTGTAAAAAGGGAATAAGGACTGCACTTCCCTTCTCGTGTGTTTTTAACATGCTGGTATGGGAAGAAGACTACAGATGTCCAAAGTGGTGCTGTGCAGGGATCCTCTAGCCAGCTGAGATACCTGAAGCAGCACACAGCATGTGAGCCTTGGTGTTTTGCCAGCCCTGGTAGCTGTGTCTGAGGCATGTAGCTATGAGGTACAGCATTATGGCTAAATGATTAACCAGCATGTATCACCATGGAAATTAACTTCTGAGTAGGCTCAGGTAATAGTTGGGTTGTTGTTTTTTGATTGTTTTTTTTTTTTTTTTTCCTGAAATTCTAAAAGATTGTGAAAGAGTAATAGGAGATGCAAACGGCATGCTAAAGTGCTCATTTCAGTGGGTTTAGTTTAAAATATTTTCTGTGCTACTAAATGAACGAAGGGTCTGGTATCAATGCTTGCTTCTTTCTGCTACCCGGCTTGGGTTATTTTCCCTGACTCAAAGAGAATGTAGGAGCTAAAGAGGAAGGAAAACCCTTGTCACTGAAGGGAAAGCAAGGGATTTATAATAATAATTACAAAGAAAATCTTTGGGAATGATGATAGTCGTCTACATGTGCGCCATTAAACTCGAAAAGCTTTTTGAGCAGTTGACACAAAAGGTTTAATTAAATTAAAGAATTACAGTTCTCCTTGGCCCAGCTTTGCTTCCATTAGAAAGTGTCATATCTACAAAGGCACTGAGTTTTTCAACTGGTTTCAGAGAACATTGGGCCAAGGATTGCCTTTGATATTTCGGCCCCAAAGCTCTCCCCATCCGAACCTACTTTTCTACTTTACCTTTAGTATAACAGTTTGTTCTAAAACCTTTTCTGCCTTCACCACATAGTAGGCAATCTTCATTAGTAAGACATCATTTTATAAATGACAGCATTTTTTAAAAGTGTCAAATGGATTTTCTAGAAAATTACAACCTCCAAAGCAAAACTAAACTGTAGTAAAAATACACCCCCCCCACTACTTTCCTGAAATTTAAGTTGATTTTCCTTCACGTTGTTCCCAAATGCTTCCTCAGTATTTGGAGTTTGGAATTCCCTTGCATTCATCACTTTTCCTTCCTTCCTTCCTTCCTTCCTTCCTTCCTTCCTTCCTTCCTTCCTTCCTTCCTTCCTTCCTTCCTTCCTTCCTNCCTTTCCTTCCCTTCCTTTCCTTCCTTCCTTTCCTTGCTTTCTTTCCTTTCCTTCTTTCCTCTCCTCTTTCTCTCTTTCTCTCTCTCTCATCTTCCAGAGAATGATAATGAGTAACTTTCTTATTTTTCTCTAGGATATTTACAGAGTCCATCAAAAACTATTTGACTCTTAGTATCCTCTGACAATGAAGTGATTAAATAACAGCCTAACTTTGGGCTCTCGTATCTAACCTTAACTACTTTAATAAGAGTAATGCTATTATTTTTTACCATTACTATTACTTTTCTTAGATGCTAATTTCAAACACACACACACACACAAAAAAAACCCAAACTAGAATATCTGCTTTCCTGCATAACTTAGACCATACAGACCTAGACAGCTTATTCCTGTGTTAGGCTTAAGGATTTAAAATAGAATTGGAAAATTCCTTCTAATAAGATATCGCAGCCTTGACTTAAAAATCCCTAATTATGAAAAATTTACCACATCCTTGGAAACCTGATTCACAGGATGATTACTCTCACCTCTATAAATGTGTCAGTTTGAACTCTGCCAGTTTCAGCAACTTTTTATTTATTATTCTAAAACCAGAGCCATACTGTAATGTGCCTTGAGAAATGGCAACTTTCTCAAAGGAAAAAAATACATATATATATATATATACATGAAGAATTTGTCTTAGGATGTTGGGGAAGATGGCATTTTATATTACTACTGGCATCCATATTTAACCTTATTGTGCATTTTAGACTATAGATGTGCCTGTCTGTGGCAGATAGGTAAAGTGCAAGCATACTGTCTTATGGCCTGAAAAAAAGATACAGTATGACAGGACACCTGGCAGAGCAGATATAGGGGAGTGACTGAGATAGGGAAAAGAAGGAATCTCATGCTCGTTCCTTGTGTGGGCAGCAGGACAAGGGAGGGGATTCTGCCCCTTTGCTCTGCTCTCGTCAGACCCTACCTGCAGTACTGTGTGCAGTTCTGGAGCCCCCAGCACAAGCGGAGCATGGAACTGCTGGAGAGAGTCCAGAGGAGGGCCACAAAGATGCTCAGAGGGCTGCAGCAGCTCTGCTATGAGGACAGACTGAGAGAGTTAGGGCTTTTCAGCCTGGAGAAGAGAAGGCTTTGAGAAGACCTTATAGTAGCCTTCCAGTATCTGAAAAGGAAGGCTGGGGAGGGACTATTCACAAGGTCTTGTAATGACTGGCAGAGGGAAGATTTAAGTGGGATGTAAGGAGGAAGCTCTTCACAGTGAGGGTGGTGAGACACTGGCACAGGTTGCCCAGGGAGGTTGTGGCTGCTCCCTCCCTGGAGGTGTTCAGGGCCAGGTTGGATGAGGCCTTGAGTGACCTGTTCTAGTGGGAGGTGTCCCTGTCTATGGTGGGGGGTTGGAACTGGATGATCTTTGAGGTCTCTTCCAGCCTAAACCATTCTATGATTTTATGATTCTGAAGTTACATTTTTTGAATGCATACTGTTGATTGCATTCTCTTTCTTTTCCCCCGTTTCATTCACACAGTTTAACTTCAGTTAATTCACATAGGAATGGTGGCTGGGGCTGAGGAGAGTGGAATAGATTCATATTCCTCATAGACCTAACATGCTGAGCAGTGTCTAGTCTAATTTTGTAAAGACTCCTCATGATATTTGATATGAAGCTACAAGTCACGAAATGTATTGTTGCAACTTGTGCAACAACCTAAATAGTTTTGAATTGGCTTGAGTTCAGTTCTTGTGATTTTTTTTTTTTTTGCTTCCTTTTTCTAATGTACATAAATTATTCTTCCCAATCTCATTAATGCTAAATATGCTTGATGAGTTGTCTTCCAAGAACTTTTTCTTTAAACAGAGTCTACCCGAGATAAATGACTTTTTAAAGAGAAAAAAAAAAATAATTAAAGGAACCCTTACAACACCTGAGTAAAAGACCTTTGGGGCTTTCTGTCTTTGTATTATGATTTATTTGTGGATGCAAAAAGATCACACTGTGTAACAGGTCTACTTTTCTCCCTCCTCCTGCACTGATACAGCTACTCTTACATGGCCACATATCAAGGGCCACGAGGATGATCAGGAAGCTGCAGCACCTCTTCTATGAGGACAGACTGAAAGAGTTGGGGCTGTTCGGTCTGGAGAAGAGGAGGCTCCCAGGTGACCTTCTTGTGGCCTTCCAGTATCTGAAGGGGACCTACAAGAAAAGCTGGGGAGGGACTTTTTAGGCTATGAGGTAGTGACAGGACTAGGGGGAATGGAGCAAAGCTGGAGATGGGGAGATTCAGATTGGATGTGAGGAGGAAGTTCTTCCCCATGAGAGTGGTGAGGCCCTGGAATGGGTTGCCCAGGTGGGTGGTTGAGGCCACTTTCCTGGAGGTGTTTGCAGCCAGGCTGGATGAGGCTGTGTCTAGCCTGATGTAGGGTAGGGTGTCCCTAGGCATGGCAGGGGTGTTGGAACTAGATCCTTGTGGTCCCTTCCAACCCTGACTGATTCTATGATTCTATGGTTCTAAATCCTGCCCAAACAGATGAGAGGAGAGCCCTGACCAGTTTCCTATCCACCCCTTCTGATCCTGGTTCCAATCACACCACCATCTCTTCACTGATTTCCTTATATATAGCAGTTTCCAGAGAATTTAGCCCTGCAGAAGCACCTTGTTCCTGGCTCTGGACACCTCTGGGTTTTTGCCAACACATAGAGAGAGTGAGAGCACCCAATGGTTGTTGGTGAACATCAGACACTCCACACCTTGCAAGCAGCAGTAGGGAATGGGGAATACCAGCCACCTGCAGTGGAATAGAGAGGTACAAGCTTTTTCTTTTTCTCCTTATATATAAGGCAAACATGCTCCTTCCACAAAAAAAAAAAAAAAAAAA
>VWZI01001012.1:68763-90519 GCA_013396835.1 Psilopogon haemacephalus
AAAAAAAAGGAGGGGGGAGGTGTCTCTTAAAAAGAGAGGTGGAAAAACTGAGTGAACTGCAGGTTATTAGTTTTTAGGGAATACTTTTCCTGTGCTCCTCACTCATCCAAAAGAATGTAGATGTGGAGAACTGAAGGCTCTTTCACCTCAAAGATTAGATGAGAAGTCAACTTATAAATGAAAATTTATATAATCTGTTTCTCCTCCAAAAAGTTGAGAGTATAAAAGCTGCTGGAGAGGGTCCAGCAGAGGGCTACGAGGATGATTAGGGGACTGGAGGGCATGTCTCATGAGGAGAGGATGAGGGACCTGAGACTTTTTAGTCTGGAGAAGACTGAGAGGGGATTTAATAAATGTTGAGGAGGAAGTTTTTCACCATAAGAGTGGTGAGAGCCTGGAATGGGTTGCCCAGGGGGGTGGTTGGGGCTATATCCCTGGAAGTGTTTAAGGCAAGGCTGGATGAGGCTCTGAGCAGCCTGATCTAGGGTAGAGTGCCCCTGCCCATGGCAGTGGAATTGGAACTTGATGATCCTTGTGGTCCCTTCCAACCCTGACTGATTCTATGAATCTGAGGGCTGGGGGTCAGGAGAGGGGAGGACAGGCTCTGCTCACTTGCTGCCTGGGACAGGACACGGAGCAACGGGTGTAAATTGCAGCACAGAAGGTTCCACCTCAACAAAACTGTAAGGGTCACAGAGCAGTGGAACAGGCTCCCCAGAGAGGTTGTGGAGTCTCCTTCTCTGGAGGCTTTCAAGGCCTGTCTGGATGTGTTCCTCTGTGATCTGTGCTAGATTGTATGGTCCTGCTGTGGCAGGGGGGGTTGGACTCAGTGATCTCCTTGGGTCCCTTCTAACCCCTAACATCCTGTGTGATCCTGTGATCCTGTTCATTTATAATGCAGCCACTAAAATCCAGTTGGACTCCTTTATTTTTTATTTTTTTTCCTTTCAGGTGATTGCATAATTTACACAGCAGTAAAAATAATGTCTTGATTTTTTTTTTTAATCATAGATGAGTATCCATTAAATGTTCCTTCCTCAGTTAGAGGAGGAAGCTTGGCTTCCTTCTGCTGACAGCTGCTTCATTAGGATCTGCAGTTCTTTTATCAGCTGAAGATATTTCTTCATCTTCTTGATACATCCTTTCTTATACATAAGGGGGCAAATTCTCCACCTAATGAAACAGACAAGGACTGGATGGACAGGGTGAGGGAATTTTTTTTTTTCCTTGGTTGCTGTTAAATCTTCTACCATTATTTACAGAAGAAAGAGATGGAAAAGTCTAATAGATCAGTCAGGCCAACTCCTCCTTAGTGCAAGATGATTCCCTGTGCTACACTTCATATTTTTACTTCGAAAAAAAAATTTAAGGGTTTGCATTAGCTCCCATATGAGCTTATTTCAGAGCAGTGTTTCATGCTGTAACTTCTGCTCGGGGATTCCTAAATAATTTCTGTCCATCCTTTCCATTATACCTGCCAGATATTTGTAGGGTGTTATGTTTTCCCCTAAGCCATTGTGCTGCCAGTTCTTTTTAGGCAGGGCTGTTAGACCCATCTACAGTTATGGCTGCCCATCACTTCTTGTTACAGAGTCTTGCTTCATGCTGCTAAGTTGAACTTTGATCATTTGGACAGAATTTTAACTCTCTCCATGAATGCTGAGAGCTTATTTTTTTTGGGGGGGTAGTACTGAATAGCACAAGTCAGCCTCCTCTGAGACTGGGATTAAGGGGAGAACATTTACCACAAGAGAGGAAGCAAATCCATTCTTTTCTCTTGAGGAGCTGTAACAGGCACATGCCTTGCAGTACACACATGACTTTTTGTTTCTTGGGCACCTCTAGACACTAGGCCTATAATTTTGCCATCTCTATCAAATTGTGCCATTTCAGGGGGGGAATAAAAATCCACCACGTACACAGATTTTAACAGACCCTTTTTATGCGGATCACATCCTTTGAAATTTCTACCCTAAGTGAGCAAGCTCAACAACAGCTGTGCCTCCCCTTCAGCGACTGAGCTCACTTTAAAAGGGCTGAAAGCACAGAAAAAGCCTTTACAATTGTTGTCCCAACTTCATGCCTTTGTGGGACTGAGTATCATGCACGAGAGCAGGAAATTGGGCATTTCTGTGTTCTTAACATCCCCTTTCCTATGAAGGTAAAACGATGATCTGACTAATGCAGACATATGAGGAAGGTGGGAACTGAACTACCAAGAGAACGCTAAAAGAAGGAAGAGGTACGAGCCAAAAAAACAGGCTCAGGGAGCAAGGATATGGGCAAGCTCTGGAGAGATCCCACCTGGAGTTATGGAGCCCCTATTACAAGAGGGATGTGGACATGCTGCAGCGTGTTCAGAGAAGGGCCACGAGGATGCTCAGAGGGCTGCAGCACCTCTGCTATGAGGACAGACTGAAAGAGTTGGGGCTGTTCAGTCTGGAGAAGAGGAGGCTCCCAGGTGACCTTCTCGTGGCTTTTCAGTATACGAAGAGGGCCTACAAGAAAGCTGGGGAGGGACTTTTTAGGCTATCAGGTGGTGACAGGACTAGGGGGAATGGAGCAAAGCTGGAGGTGGGCAGATTCAGATTGGACATGAGGAGGAAGTTCTTCCCCATAAGAGTGGTGAGAGTCTGGAATGGGTTGGGGGTGGTTGGGGCCCCAGGGGAGTGGTTGGGGCCCCATCCCTGGAAGTGTTTAAGGCCAGGCTGGATGAGGCTTTGGCCAACCTGATCTAGGGTAGGGTGTCCCTGGGCATGGCAGGGGTGTTGGAACTAGATGATGCTTGTGGTCCCTTCCAGCCCTGACTGATTCTATGATTCTAAGAAGGCTTAGGCAGAGGACAGTGGAGAAAGTAAGACACAGAGGAAGCTGAAGCTGTGGAAAGCAGAAGACCCAAAGCAGGAGTCAGCAAGAAGAGGTAAACATGAACCAGGATGTATGAGAAAACACATTGTTGATGGATCATACAGCTACAGGCTGCACCATCATGAATATTCACAAAGGGACTGCATTAGAATTGCACAGGCATTTCCTACCACTTGAATGCTTGATTTTGCAACCTGAACATTCTTTTAACATAAATTTTTAAATGTAGCTCTCTGCAGATACATAGTCCAGAGTAATGCATTTAGATTGTGTTGCATACATATAATTATGCTTACCTCCTTTGTGTGGAGATGCAATGGTACAACTTGCTCCAGGCTCAAGCCTTGAGCTCTTTTCACGTGCCCATAGCCTCAGTCTTACTCGATCAACATATATAATCACTTTTGTCACTCCTCTCTGAATTCCTCCTAAATTACTAAGGAGATACCCAAGACTGAATATAATAATTTGTCCACGGTCAGACTAGATCTGTAGGGAAATAATCTTACATTATGTGGCCCCTTGCATACTTGACACTTCTGCCAGTTACACTCTTCTGCTGCCATACTACACTGCAAGTTCACACCTAATTATATGTTCTGTATCATGCCTCTGTTTCATCAGAACATCCATAGGTTCCCCTGAGCTTCCACATGGAAAGTGTGTTTGAAGGTGGGGTGGGGGTGGAAGTAAACAGAAGAATACAAATAATCATTCAGAAGAAGCAGTAGAAGTTGACCTACTATTCCAGAAGTTGTTCTACTGGTTGAATCTACTAATTGTTCCATCACTCTCCAGGTTGAAAAGAAAGTCTAGAGGACTAGACAGTCTTGAAAGAAAAATTAATCTTCTGTGAAAATCCATAATAATACAAAATATTCCTTTTATTTCTTTATTTTTTTTTTTTTAATCTCAGCTTGTATGTATCTACAGCTGCCTATCTGCTTATACAAACATATAGAAAAAATTATGGCAGTGACAATAAACGAGTTAGGAATTATTCAAATACGAGACAAGAAACCTGTCCTGAGAAAAATGGGTCAGCACAGTGAAAAGGTAACAAAAAATAATGTGTTATGAGTCTTGAGGGCAAGCAGAATCAAAATTACAGGGCTGACTGGTTGCTGACAGAACTGATCAATGAAGAAAGAGCAAAAATGCTAAATAAGTCCGTATAGTTAATATTTGAAGAGGGAAAAAATGTGATAGGATTCGAGTGCACCCTGAGCAAGTTTGCAGATGGCACCAAGCTGTGTGGCACAGTCGACTTGCTAGAGGGCAGGGATCCATCCAGAGGGACCTGGACAGGCTGCAGAGGTGTGCCCAGGCCAACCTCATGACATTCAACAAGGCCAAGTGTAAGGTTCTGCACCTGGGTTGCCACAATCCCAAGCACAACTCCAGGCTGAGTGGTGAGTGGCTGAGAGCAGCCCTGAGGAAAAGGATCTGGGGGTATGGAGTGATGAAAAGCTCAACATGAGCCTGCAGTGTGCACACACAGCCCAGACAGCAACCGTGTGCTGGGCTGCAGCAAGAGCAGTGTGAGCAGCAGGGCAAGGGAGGGGATTCTCCCCCTTTACTCTGCCCTTGTCAGACCCCACCTGGAGTACTGTGTGCAGTGCTGGAGCCCTCAGCACAGGAAGGACATGGAACTGTTGGAGAGAGTCCAGAGGAGGGCCACGAAGATGATCAGAGGGCTGGAGCACCTCTGCTATGAGGACAGGCTGAGAGAGATGGGGCTATTAAGCCTGGAGAAGAGAAGGCTTCCAGGAGACCTTATAGTACCTTCCAGTATCTGAAGGGGGCTACAGGAGGGCTGTGGAGGTCTTGTAATGACAGGATGAGGAGTAATGGGTTCAAACTGGCAGAGGGGAGGTTTAAATGGGATGTTAGGAGAAAGTTCTTCATAGTGAGGGTGGTGAGACACTGGAACAGGTTGTCCAGGGAGGTTGTGGCTGCTCCCTCCCTGGAGGTGTTCAAGGCCAGATTGGATGAGTCCTTGAGCGACCTGTTCTAGTGGGAGGTGTCCCTGCCTATGTTGGGGGGTTGGAACTGGATGATCTTTGAGGTCCCTTCCGACCTAAACCATTCTATGATTCTATGATTTTATGATTTATTAATGGGATGTTTTCTACTGCAAGACTGGGGGAAAATGACAATAAAGAGAGCTACTAGAATTAGGCATTTTAAAACCAGTGAGTCAAAACAATATGCATATCACTTTTAAGGAGTCAGCTTATAAACACTGGAAAAAAAAAAAAGGAGAAAGCTAAATTAAAGGTAATACTGTGTTAACAAATCAGACAACTCTGATTTATACTGAGTCTTTGCAACCTTCATTCATCTTGCCCTGCTCCTTATAATGCTTTTAGTGATTTCTTGGGTGGGATATGAAAGTTACACAGTTTGGATGGTGCAAGGATGGGAAGGAAGACAAATAACACAGCCACTGGTACAGAATGACCTAGTAAGCTAGTGGTGGTGAATCAAAATGTTTCAGGATGAGAAAATGCAATGCTGTGAAACACAAGAACAAGGGAAGTAATCCATAAAGAATTGAGGTCATGGGCTGAAAACATCTCAGATGGTTGCGTGGGATAGTCAGCTTAATATGAGTTGGGACAGCAATGTTGTAGTCAAAAAGCCATTTTCTAAGTCTTCATTTGCCAAGGTTAAATTGCCACTCCTCTGGAATTATGGTACCCAGTTATGCTGCTCATGATTAGTGGAGACAAGAACAGCTCACAGGTTGTAGGGTATTAAGATATATATAGGATAACATAAAGGGCCTGACTTGATAGAAATACATATACAGATAGGAACAAAATTTGACAATAAAGGGTTTTGCAGTCTAGCAGACATAACACGATCCGCTGGCTGGAAGGAGAAGCTAAACAAATTCCATGAGAAATATGGAACATTAGAACAAAGTTCCAAGTGTTGTGGTATAGCCTCTATCACAGGAATTATTTTTATCAGGCTTGGACACTTTACCAAACCACAGCTGTTGGAGATGAAGCAAGAATTAAATCAGAAAAAAAAACCAACAGAACAAAACAAAAAAACATTTAAGCCCAAGTTGCCACTGTATACCAGACAATCAGTTATTTAATGCTGTTCTTAAACTCTATAACTATTTTACCCTAGATGCACAAATTTGAGTATTGCCAGGTTTAACATGCATAGGTGACTTCTGCTTTCCTGTATCTGACTCTGCAAAGTGGCAATACCTAATATTTGTACTCTTGTGACAACTCTGAAACGTAGTAATTAAAATACCATGACACAGGCATGATCCAGGCATGTATCAGTAGCACCTTCCCAGATCTTAGAAGCCTGAGTAGAGAAATCAAGGGGTTTTTTAATTATTTAATTCAGTGTTTGCTTCTACAGCCTATGAAATTCAAGTCTGAAGTATCTTAAGGGAGACTACAAGAAAGCTGGGGAGGGACTTTTTAGGCTGGCAGGTAGCGACAGGACTAGGGGGAATGGAACAAACCTAGAAATGGGTAGATGCAGACTGGATGTTAGGAAGAAGCTCTTCAGCATGAGGGTGTTGAGACCCTGGAAGGGGCTGCTCAGGGAGGAGGTGGAAGCCTCATCCCTGGAGGTGTTTAAGGCCAGGCTGGAGGAGGCTCTAGACAGCCTGATCTAGTGTGAGGTGTCCCTGCCCAGGGCAGGGGGGTTGGAACTAGATGATCCTTGTGGTCCCTTCCAACCCTGACTGATTCTATGATTCTAAGTCCCAATCACTACCTCTGGTCACTGTCTGATCGCTTTTTCACTTTAAAAATGTTATTCTTCCCCCTATATGGAAAAAAAAAAAACCAAAAAAACAACAAACCAAAAAACACACTGGCTGCAATTCCAGAAGCTCAGTAAAACAGATGAGGCTGAGCTTATCTGTCAATTTAAGCTCATGTGTACTCCAGGATGAAAATGTCCATAATTACACAGGAAGCACATTCACATAAACAAGGTAAACACATTGAAAAATGTATTGAGAAGTGTTTACATTTACTCTTTGAGGTATAATAATGCAAGCTACAATGATTACAGGCAAACTCACATGTTATGCTCTTAATAAGCACATTGACATAATGTGATACCAGGTAAATAGCAGCAGGAACCCTTTCAAAAGCCTCTTTAACACTGGGTCATGTATATCAGGCAGGCACATCACAGTGCTCTTCTGAGAAACCCCAATGAGTTATTTTCTTCTCATGAGGTTAAAAACACCATAGTGTCTTATGCCTGTCTCCTGTCTCTCTAGCCAGTTTGAATATTCAGTTAAATAAGATACAAGCTAAAACATTAGTGGCAGCAAAATGCACTGATTCTCCCCCTCTACTCCGCCCTGGTGAGACCCCACCTGGAGTACTGCATCCAGTTCTGAAGTCCCTATTACAAGAGGGATTTGGACATGCTGGAGTGTGTCCAGAGAAGGGCCACGAGGATGGCCAGAGGGCTGCAGCACCTCTCCTGTGAGGACAGGCTGAAAAAGTTGGGGCTGTTGAGTCTGGAGAAGAGGAGGCTCCCAGGTGACCTTCTTGTGGCCTTCCAGTATCTGAAGGGAGCCAACAGAAAAGCTGGGGAGGGACTATTTAGGCTATCAGGGAGTTACAGGACTAGGGGGAATGGAGAAAAGCTGGAGGTGGGGAGATTCAGATTGGATGTGAGGAGGAAGTTCTTCCCCATGAGAGTGGTGAGGCCCTGGAATGGGTTGCCCAGGTGGGTGTTTGGGGCCCCATCCCTGGAGGTGTTTAAGGCCAGGCTGGCTGAGGCTGTGTCCAGCCTGACCTAGGGTAGGGTATGCCTGCCTATGCCAGGGGGGTTGGAACTAGATGATCCTTGTGGTCCCTTCCAGCCCTGACTGATTCTGTGATTCTATGATTCTTCTATATTTGACTAACGCAGGAAAGTTTGTAGCAGCAGGACACCACAAACGTGCCTGTTCCAGGACATTTCTAGGAAACAAGAATACAATAGGAGGGTGATGATCCACTTAAATTACCATATGCGAAGGATACAGAACAAACCAGTTATTCAACATGCTGCTGCTGTTTTCTTTGACGTTGAGTGCTGCATGGCCCTCACGATCCTGAGCACTCCTGAGTGTAGATATCTGTTCCTTCCCTCTGAAACTCTGTGTGCAAATCCTGTTGGGGTGGGGCACCAGAGATAAAGATATTGCAACCTGAAAACGGTGACACTTGCTGAGCTCACATCATGCACCTGAGAGGAGTGCCCAAAAGCACTTTATCAACCCTTTGCTCCTCATACTTAAAAAAAAGTTTTAGAATGGCTGTGGTTTGACTCAGAGATCTTTAGGATGGTAGTTGTAAAAGGGTTCTGGAGCACATTCAAGCACTGCTAATGCATACACGCTAAAAGGTTGGGGGCCACCGGCTGCCAGGCTGCTGTTTTGTTTGAAGCGGCAGCTCCTGACATGGCTTGTGTTGAGGTTTGAACTTTTTTTCCCCCAGTTTTCAGAAAAATGTAGCTCATGGCCAACAAATTTGCAAGTCTGGACCCTCCTACGCTAACAGCCACTGGGCAGCGTCTTGCACATGGTGAACAGAACCAGCACCTCGCGACTACCTCTTGTGAAGGACTTTACAAACTCCTTCTAGTAGGGGACTTTTCAGCCTGGACAAGAGAAGGCTTCGAGGAGACCTTATAGTAACCTTCCAGTATCTGAAGGGGGCCTACAGGAAGGCTGGGGAGGGACTGTTCACAGGGTCTTGTAATGACAGGACCAGGGGGAATGGGTTCAAACTGGCAAAGGGGAGATTTAAACGGGATGTTAGGAGAAAGTTCTTCACAGTGAGGGAGGTGAGACACTGGCACAGGTTTCCCAGGGAGGTTGTGGCTGCTCCCTCCCTGGAGATGTTCAAGGCCAGGCTGGATGAGGCTTTGAGTGACCTGATCTAGTGGGAGGTGTCCCTGCCTATGGCGTGGGGTTGGAACTGGATGATCTTTGAGGTCTCTTCCAACCTAAACCATTCTATGATTCTATAGTACCCCATGGAGGTGGTGAAATTCAGTGTTTGCCTTTGGAAAAATCCAAGGCAGAGAGGTAAATTTAACTCTTTCACCCTCGGACCTGAGTTATTGCCCTCCCAGCATGGAGGGAAGCCCACAAACTCACAAGCCTTCTTCAATTCCTACTCAGAAGCTGATTACTGCTGGGTGGAACTGGCCACACAGCGGGTGCGGCCAAGGCACTGACCCAAAAGAAGCTGATTCAGCTCATTCCCAGATAATTTTCACTGTCTTTCCCTGCTGGAACTCATGAGAGGGTTGCAGCTGCAACAGCAGCAGCATCAGATCTTCCTCCAGCTTGCTGGGTTGCATTGAGTAGCAAAGGCAGAGTGGTAACTCCTGCACCAGTGGGTGCGGTTTTGGAAGCTCCAGAGGAAGTCTAAGTGTTAGAGCTGTGTTGGGAATGCTGACCTCTCTCCTCCCCTCCCTGTGCTTCGGTTACTCAGCTATTTCACAACGCTCCTAATGGTCTCTTCTCCAGAGGCTGGAACAAGGCTTGCAGCTACTTAGTGACCAGTCTAAATAGCAGTCTTGCACAGCTACAAATTAGATTAGAGGAGGCTCCGAAATGCTGACAGATCTTTGCCTATGGTCTTCAAGACTACCACTGACCCTTCAGGGAATAAAACATTGTAAATAATAATCTTGGAGGGTAATCACTGGCAAAACTCCTACCATTCAGCTCTGTGCCAAGTGAGCAGTTTCAAAGTTCTCCTATGTTGGGGGTCTTTGGTAATGTCTGTGTATCTGTGATGCCTGAGAGTCATCATTGCAATGAAGATGGAAGTTAGGGCTAGATGGTACAGAGCATGCACGTGAAGATGCATTTGAATGGTTAAGAGAGAAAAGTTAAATAAAACAGAGTGTGGTTAGAAGAAGCCATTGATTAGGATAGCTCTGTACTCCAAAGTGCCAAAATAATGTTTGATGGACTCTGAATCTAGGCCCTTTCTGTGAGTTGATAGAAGATATATATCAGCTAGCAGGTAAAAATGTGGCATGACAAGTGGTACAAGTGTAAACAAATAGAAGAGCAATGTCCAGTATTTCACGAGGCAGTTAACAGAGAACAAAACCTATGCAGTTCTTGTTTCTGTCCTTCTGGTTCTTCTGTACTTCTGTTCAGCAGAGGCTATCAGGCTGTACTTATAAACTCAGCTGCTTTGCCTCCTTTTTATTTCTAGTTGCTAAACTGCATTTAAAAAAAAAAAACAAACACCAGGTAACAATGTCTTTTCCTTTGTGTTACTTGCAAGTAAGCAACTGTTATAATTGCTAAGGATTTGTTATGTGACTTTGAATAGGAGGTTATTTATATACTCATAAACACAAGTAGGTCTGAAGAAATACTACCGAGTGGTGACCTGCATGACAGCAAAATTGAGTAATATTATGCTGTATCCGAGTGTTCCCAGATATTTCTACTTAAGACCTGTTCAGTTGACAACTTCCTCAGTTAAAATGTTTGCCATTATCAAAGAAGCTAAATTTCAGTGTATGGAAGACCTGTCAGTCCAGTCTAGCAGAAGTAAAAGCATTAAATTATTTACGAGTAAACTCTGCTTCTTCCTAAAACAAGGGTGTAAGAACTGTTCCCAGAGGGAGTTTGTTTTCTAATTCCTCTGCTTCAGTTAACATTAGTATATTGTCTCACATAAAATAGTAATTTACTGTATTTATTGCCCTTCATTGTTTGTGAGAACTTGTAACTAAGCTCTTTGTTTCTCTCTCTAAGCAGGTTGTGAGATAAAATAGGCTTTTTCGCCTCTTTAATGTCGAAGGGCTGGTTGAAATACACACGGTGTTTAAAATAAGTCACATTTTATATTGGCATTTAAACAATTCAATTTAAAAATTTCTTAAGATGCCTGCCCAAACAAAGAAAAGAAAAGAAAAAAAAAGCATGGAAACAAATGTGCCACTGAAAGTGCCACAGTGCCAGCAGGACACCCTCTTGAATGTGAATGGAGGCGCTCAAGATGCTGTCGCAAACTTGTCATTAGCTTAGAGGAACGGTTTATTTTGCTGTTCAAATACTTCCCAGTCCCACTCTGACCTGCCTATCTATCATATTCAAGGTTAAATGCAGAGTGTAATAGCCACTAACCCAGTTAGTGCCCACAGATTTGTTGTGCCCTGGGAATAGTTATTAGCTTGGCTTCATTTGAAAGGCGTCTCAGCAGGTAGAATCCTTCCTAGGATCTCCTTGTTAAAGTCCCAGTAATAATACCAAGTATAAAAAAAAAAAAATCACTCTATATTATTTAGTGGCATTGCTGTCCAGGCTTAAAACAGAAATTACCACAAATGACTGATTATTTCTTACCATTAGGAAGGAAATCCTTTATTTTTAGGACCTCTGGTAAATTATACTTGAGTGAATTTTGCCACAAGAAGTCAGCAGATGAAGTATACTGTGCTCATTTCAGTAATTTTCAAAGTCTTGGAAGCTTTTCTTCCAGTTTCAACACATAAATCAAGCAAACCAAATCACAAAAACCTTCTGATTTGTTTAACAAAAAAAAACCCCTGACATCCAAAATCAAGCAAGCAACCAAAATCCCCCCAAAAGCCAAAGCACAAATCAGCTTTCTACAGAGTGAGAAGTGGTTTTTAAACCTTATTTGCTGATCAATAAATATGGCTAAATTAAAAAAAAAAATCCTAGGCACTTGCTTGGATGTTCATGTTTATATTTCTGATATGTGNGTAATGTTTCAACTTCAAAAAGTATTTAAATGAATGATAAAAGACTCAGAAAAAAGTAGCTGAAGTTATCCAGGATGACAGATGAAAGAACCTTCATCTGCGTGCTTCATGGGAAAGAAGGGTAATTCATGATGAAAGCAAGGTCTACAAGTTTGCTGAGGAGAATATCTCATTTGGATAAACCAGATAAATAAAATAAAATAATAAAATAAAAAATAAAATAATATAAAATAATATAATATAAAATAATATAAAATAAAATAAAAGAAAGTAAAATATAATATAATGAAATGAAATGAAATGAAATGACATGACATGAAATAAACCAAAGCAAAATTGGAAGCTGAAGTTATACTAAATTAGCTTTGGGGCATTTTTAAGAGTAATGGTAATTAAACACTGGAACAACTTACCTAGAAGTGCAGTGAATCCTTCATAATTGGAAATCTTTAAATGAAGAGGGAGACCTTTAGAGAGATATACTATCTTTGCACTGCAGTTACAGCCCTGACACAGACAGTATTGAGCGTTCTGGGGCTAAAGTTAAGCGTGAAGGCAAAACTGCACTTGGCAATGCTTTCTTCCAGTTCTGTGACCTGTCTTTGTGAGATGTACTTTCCCAATATTTAAACATTTATTTGCCAAGTATCATTGCAGTTACACAGCACATGGGAGCAAAGCTCAGATCGAACTTTTAAAACTGAAAGGTGGGGAGGCTGTGATTAATCACGCAGCTCTGGGTGTGTAGCTGTATCACATGAATAACATCCCCAGTTCCTTAAACTAAGAGGCTGGGCTTCTTCAGTAGTTAGAGATGAAGAGAGAGAAACTCCTTCAGAGAGTCATTGATGATAGTCATCACTTTCTCCATTGCTCATACAGGTGGCTCTGGAAACATGCCTCCAAAGGTTGGCCATTGCTTCACAACAAAGTCCTGTCAAAAGAAAAAAAAAAGGAAGTCTTACCCTTTTCCCTGTCCCAGATACTGTATGTTTGAACTGGCAATTAATAAAAGATATTTTAAAAGATCATTTTTCTATCTTGGAGCAGTTCCCTTTTCTGGCATGCAGTGCAGTTCCATGATTTTTGGCACTATGTGAGCAAAGGAATGTGGATGTGTGGTTGGGGGAAGAAGGACAGCATGGTAGGCCTGGACTTCTGGCACCAGCCCAGTTTTGGATGGTCACACACAGGTCCAGAAACTTGAGTCTTAGGGGCTCATGTCTGGAAGTGTGATCATGATTTCTTTTTACATCAGAGGATTAGGTAGGGGTATGGAGTCATAATCCTTCCAGTAACCTCATGGGGTTTTTTTTATCAGACTATAAAAGAACATAACCTACTGGTTTCATTTTCCTGTGGTCACCAGAGAATATCTTGTTTTGCTTTTTGATTTTCCTAAAGCACTCTGTGATCTGGGGACTTCCTGCAGTTCAAAAGGACTGGATAAGTGTAAAGGAGGTGAGAGACAAATGCAGCCTCCATTGTTATATCGTTTCCTGTGCTTAAGATGCACCTTCATCAGGAATTAAAATAAAATTCCTGCTGCTCTGAAGAAGTTGATAGCAGCATTTGTCTAGGAGCTTTAGAACAGATAAGATTCTTGAGGTTTCTGTGTCTTCTACATCCATAAAGAGATGTTAAGTGCCATCTCTCTATTGAAATTAATGAGAATTAAGCACCCAAATATGTTTGTGGATTTGAGTCCTCATGTTCTAATTGCTATGGCAATTAAATATGCTGAAAAACAGGTTCAGCCACAGGAACCTGGTCTACACTAAGGCCCGGTGAAATATTTATGTAAATTTTCTTTCTAGACATGGCTTGAGTTTGTACTGATGACTGTGCAAAACTTCTCTGGTTGTGGAGGGCATGCACAACAGTATGGAAGGCCTTGAAACTGAACTTGTGTGTTTGCCATAGAAAAGTTGATAAGAAAGATATTCATCAGCTATCTGCCCTTCTGGATGACACAAGACAATTACAAATGAAATAGTAACAGATAAAAATGGCCAGCTCTTATAGAATGCCAATAGCAGAATGCAGAAATGGCTGATAACTTCCCAAATCACGTCTGCAGAAGATCCTCAGATCCTGTGTTGATTTCTGGAGTCCACAGGACTCTATATCAAACATTTCATGTAATAGCATGTAAATCTGAATTCTTTTTTATTTCTTTCATAGAGAAAGAAGGAAGTAAGGTGACTGCCTGTTTAATTTGCAGTCTTAACTGTTTGGGGGCAGTCTAATTACTAAGATGATTCTTATGCATATACACACCAGTGAAGCAGTGACGTTAGAGGAGACACCTTCATTTTGAATTTCGAACTTCAAAGTAATGAAATCCTTAACTTCAATAACACAATAATGTACTTTTCAATGTTAAGTACCTAGGCCTAGTGTCAGCATATAGAACAACCTTGGCCAAAAAAGCCCAATTAGGTCATGTAAATGAAGTGCATTTTCAGCCAGTCCTACTGGGAAAACCAGCTTTGTCTGAATGGGTGTAATTACAGTTGATGGGGAAGGGGGGAAACAAATTTGCTATGCATGAGCCCTTCCCGAGTAGCCTTTTTTTTTTCTTCCAGTGCTTGCATGTATCAAATAATGGCATTACTGAGGAAGGAGGTAAAAAGACATTCTCCTTACAAGAATTGTGTTAAAATGCTTCTCTTCAGGAGTCTGAACGATACTTTGAGTTTGCTATAAGAGAAGTACTACTTTCTCTGACGCATCCTTTTGTTTACTTCTCTCTACCTGACAGCCCTATTGGACTGCTTGCCATAATCAGCAGCCCAGGCGTATGTCTATCCCTAAAAGCTGCCCTTCATATCTTATTTCGCATGAGCACTTCCAAACTTTAGTCCTTTCTTTTGATTCACACCTTCAGCTAGGCCTGTGAAAATCAAATTAGCAATGTGCAGAATTCCCAAAAGTGCTTGTTTTGGGGTTTTTTTGGGTTTTTTTTTCTTTCTAAGGTGTTACTCTCTTCTCTGTACCTACTCTTGAGAACATACACTCCATCGCTGCTCTGGATTCACTCTGTGTGTTGCATCACCTCAGGAGTTCCTTTTTTTCAGTGCACTGAATTTATTCATCTGAATTTGCATCATAGTGTGCTTGCTTGTTGGGCTGTCTGTAACTCCTAACAAGGAGAAATAAGGCACCAGTACAATTACCTTCAGGGAGGCTTCTTATGTGCAAGGCATTCTGGCTTCTCTGACTAAGGGGTCATGAAGGTCATGTAACCCTTTCTTAGATATGTCTTTCGAATTTTCCCTATTTGCTTTCACTGTTTTGATTCCTACACAGGGGACATTCAAAAAGATGCCTCTTATCCACAAATGTAAATCTGCTAATCACAAATGTTCTATTTAAAAGCCACCGTATGACTTACTATCATATAATAGCCCTAATATAATATGCAGCTTTATTCCCTTCATTTAAAAATAGTTAATGGTCCTTCGTGCAATATGTATATGTCAATAATATCAATGCATTATGCCATGCTAAAGAACTAAGGCAGAGGAGGTTGGTCAAGGACGAGTTACTTGGTTTGAGCTGTTTTTTTTGGTTGGGTTTAGGGTTTTTTTGTCCCATTGATGCATACATTTGGTGAGGGAGAACAAAAAAAGAAAAGTAGAACATATATATCAAAATTGCCAAAACTATACAGGTTTTTCACCAGCCTATTAAAAGTATTTCTGGCCACTGTTAAATAAGAAGTCTAAGACATAAATATTTTAGTATGTCATAAGGTATCTGTCTTCTTTATGTGAGCAATGAAAGGAACAGAAATGAGTGAAGTTAAGAAGGTTGGGGGGGAGGGTGGAAATCAAAGTAGTAAGGACTATTTTTTCACCCTCTGTAGGATCAGTTTGTCCAGGCACTGAAGCAGAGAGGGACACACATGTTTTCTGGGTCATGATCCGCACTCCACCACATCAAGATCCTAAGTGTAAATGAATGTTTGATCCATCAGCATTATTTTCTCCTGATTCATGTTGTGCTTTGTAAAACCTTGTGTACAGGCCTGTGATCCAGCTCCTGAAGAGAGGTGTCAACAGAAATGTGGTTTCTAAGTGAGAGAGCAGAACCAAGAGACCCAAGGCTGCTGCTGCTTTTGTAGGGTGATGTGCTTTTCCTTAAAGAAATTACTGTTTCAAAAGAAAATCTCTTTCAAGACTGATAACCACTGATGAAAATTAAGCAAGATCTAGAATAATGTTAAAAGAATGCCCACAGCTGTTCCACATTTTTCAGCCAAGACAGTGGCACTGCCATTTCACAGCTAAAGGACATGGTTCGTATTAATAAAGCCTGAGTGCTAGCTAAAGTGGCATTCTTGTTCAGTTACCTGTTTCCAAAGAGTAATTGTTAAAAGAGGTATCATATTTAAACTTCAGAGTTGTGGATGTGTATTTATGCAGAGGTCAAACAGAAAGTGGGTCAGGGTGCGCTTACTCAGATTAGAAAGCTCCTATGAGTTGTTTCAGTTCAGGAACAAGTCGGAGCAGTTACTGCGAGGTCTTCAAATGGGCAAAGTCCTTGGCAATTGGCTATAGGTGGCTCTGCCTATGTAGAAGGATTGGATAAGATGATCTTCATGGGACCCTTCCAGCCTCAGCCATTATATGATGCTCTGATTCTGTGAACATGCTGACCTGTCTTCTTTCTCTCTAAAAATGCCCCTGCCCAAGTTCAGAAGATGATGCAAGGCAAATTCCGACCTATCAGTAATCACTCCTGTCACACACTGGTTTGTCAGATCACATCTTTGCAAGACCGACTGGCTCATCAAACAAAGAGTAAGGCCAGATTAAGGTTAAACCCTTCCTTACACAAAGCATTGCACACTTTGAAAGTTAGATGTGTTAGTTGGTTTGAATGTAATTATTTATGTGTTCTTGTGAGTGCTTGAAAGAGCTTCATAGGAGACCGATAAAGACCACTGAAGACCATGTGTCATAATGCCACATTTACATTCATTATGTGCCTTTACTTCCACTTCAAATTGGAAATAGTGACAGCATCTTGATAATTTGATCAATGCACTGTGTATCTGAAAATCCCAATAGCTACTGCAGCACCTCTTAGGTCATATATTATGGGTATCCATTTAAAGTTCATATTGGAATGGAAAGTGTACTTTTTTTTTTTTCAAGGTGAAATTGATATCTATTTGAAAGATACTTCCTTTTCCTAAACTTAATCAGAGACCTCAGATAAGCATTCATCTAAGTAAATCTTTCCTGCAATAAAAACATGAGGCTTGTAGCCTGCCATATTAAAATAAAGATTTGAACACAGTGAGAAGTCATAAATGGAAAAAAAAAAGATTCCAAGAAATCAAACAAAGGAAAACTCCTTTTGAGCCAAACACCTCAACTGTACAGAACAGTTGCTTGATATTAGGAGATACTGTTGTGAGTTTTAATACTGCTATGTTCAGGACACAGAAATGTCATAACAACGAACTTTCGGAACAAGACTGAAAATTCCTTGCATATAGGAGCTAGTGTACATTTCATTACAAAATTAATTAATTCATACTTTTTTTTTTTTTTTTTCCCCCCATTGAGTTCAGTGCACTTTGAACCAGTCCAGCTCAACCTTCCCAGAAATGCCAGAAATGCTGGAGGGAAGATGAATATGGAATTGAGACGGGGAGAGCTAGTGGCTCTGTCTGGCAAGGGCTGGATTACAGGACAGGGGGCTCAGGTTGTCCCAATTTGCTGAGCTTGTGGTTGAAATGCGGGAAGAAAATCTGCCACCTTTTTTATTGATACTTTTTGGGAGATACTCATTATATATTACTCCATATGTATGTGCATTTGCATGAGAGGTTTTTTTTTTTTTGCTCCAGAGCTTTGGATGAATGCCTTTTACACAGCATTTTTAAGATCAAAATCTATACAATTATGTGGATTCCTGCATGTAAATGATTTCAAGGAGTCTGGTGTTTTAGCATTTTTAATTTTCTAGTAGATTTTATGATAGTCTAAAGTGATAAATTATCTTTTGTGGCTTCCAGAGTTATTTAACTATCTGCAGACATGCCATTAGCAGGAGCAGTCTATGCCCGGTAGGTGTTCCTCATCCCTCCCTGGCAGACTGCTCATAGGGAAAAAGGTTTCCAGGCATTTCCACGCAAGGCCCTTTTACTGGAATTGCCACTGCGGCACTGGGGAGTCCTGGGCCAGCCTTGGTGTGCTATGGTCAGGAGGACATTCTTCTACCATGCAGCAGCGAAAGCTACCACACAAGCATTGGGGATATTGGTGACTTTCCATCACTACTGGCCTCTGCTACAACCAGTGACATAGAAGGGAAAGGTTCCATTTCCCATTACCAGATATCCAATCCCCCTAGAAAACATCTGTTGAATCTGGGATGATGCCATGGTATTAGCTCTTCTGTTGCATGCTGTTTCATTGGCTGTTCTCAGCGCTGCCTTGTCTATCACAATGCATAGTCTCTTTTCAGAGAAGTTTCAACTACATCATTAGGGTCCCCAGCCCCGTTTCTTTGAAAATCAGTGGTAGTTTTTTTTTTGCCTTTGGCGCACAACTTGATGTTTAGAAACTTGACTCTGTGCAGGGTGTAAGAAAGGGAACAAAAGTTTCCCGATGATTTCATGTGACAAAAGTTGTGCAAGGAAAAGAAGCGGGTCTGCAATAATCCTGCAAGTTGCTGTGTTTATATTCCCAAGAAACTCACACTGGAGTGCCTCAGACACATAACTAAACGCTCCTCAAAACGCTCATTATTGAAGACAGCGTAAGAAAATGGTCTTTAGAATCCATGTGATATACTACCAACTGCAGGGAGAATAATGCAGAAATATTTTCTTGATGATGTGTACTAAAGCAGCAGGCATTTAAGAGCAGGGGATGTCAATTTCTGAGGGTTTTTGTAAAGAATTGCAATTTATGACGTGTTCGGGTAAACAGTTGGATTATATTTCTGAAATGCATGTTCCATCAGGTAAAATCATTGTGATTATAGGCTCTAGTACTTTAAGTAAGTAAGTTATGCACTAAAAGGTTGAAATTGTAAAACAAGTATGCTTATGCTTAGCTGCTAATCCCTCTTTGTATCTTTGCTGAGTAAACTACAAGAAAAGAGAAACTGCATTAAACAATAAAGGCATAAATGGCATGTTATGTCATCTTGATAAACAATGACTGTTATACTGTTATCCTTCAAGAAGCAACTGTGACTGGCCTCTGTATTCTCTCTCAATGGAGAATGTGCCTGAGTGTAAAACAATTAAAAAAATAAAAAGGATTATTTAGAAGTTACTTTGTTCATGTCTCTCAGTGAAAGCGACGCTTTCTCTGCATCTTCTCGCTTTGGTTTTTCTTCGTTTCCTCAACTCTTATCTATTACAGAAAGCTAAAGTCGTTATTTCAACCACACCTACTATCATACAGAATATGAGTATGGAACAAATTGAAATAAACCCCTCTTTAAGTGGTTTTGCAAGTGTTTGACAGTAGAAGATAATAAATTAAATTAAATCTCCGATATTTCTGCTAATGCAATTTGTGGCATGTCAGCGTCAAAGGATTCTAACAACAAACCAACAAATATTTGAATGAAAACAGTATACATAACTTATTTTTCTCTATTAGAAACAACTGTGAAGCAATTACCATATGACTTCATGAATTAGTTGGTTGTTTTGAAATATTCCTGCTATGATAAAAAAAAAAAAGGGGGAGAAAAGAGAAAAGAAAAGGCTGTATGGGCCTTTGAGCCTCAACATATTGCGTCAATCACAAGCATATGCAATGTATCTAAGCCATGAGGTAAAAATTTTCTTTGTAAATTATTTCATAAATAAATAATTCGCCTGAAAAAAAAAAATCTATGAAAATATTTTTTTGCCTTTATTAAAGTTCTCTACAGTTCTTTTGTGGTGAATATAAACAGATTGATACTGACGTCTTCTTGATCTGCTTTATTTTAACTTGAAACGCAGAATGCATCGTGCAGGCATTTTTTATAAAGATATGGTAACTTTTTTTTTTTTTTTTTTTTTTGAGATACAGCATTTCATTAGAGCTGTCTGCCTGAAACTACGAAGACATGATTTTGTCCTTCTCGTCTTTGTTCACGAACAGCTTTTGTGGTTTCATTTTAAAACGAAGTGCACAGAGAAGCTTATGTCTTTTAAAAATACATCCCCCTAAAATCATTCCACAGGTGAAAAAAAAAAAAAAGGTGAGGTGTGCTTGTTATCAAAGTTTACATGAGTTGAAACCATTGTTTCATTGTTATCCATCTTCTTCATGGTTTGTTTGGTAGACGGTGAATAAAATCTGGGAAAGCTGCAGGCACATATGGACTGGCTGGGATTTAAGGTGTGGGGGCATCATTTCCTGGTTTAAAATAAAGAGACATTAATAAGTCTCTCTAGAGCAGAGAAGCAAAGGGGAATAGTCCTTGTTTAAATATTTTCCACTCAAGCTCTGCTTGTAGGATGCTTAGCCAAGTCATCGGACAAAATACCTGCTGATTTTAACCCTTCACATGAAAGACATCTGCTAACTGAACAGCGTGTAGGGGTGACATACACCGTAGCAATAATAAAATATATACTGCAGAGAAAAAACACGTTTGAATTACTGTGAATGGGACAAGAATACTTGCTTTTTAGAACTCTGCATTCACCACAATTCGTGAAAGTGGTTTCTCTCTTTGACTGTGATTCAGCCATGGCATTTGCAGTTCGAGAAAAAAAAGTATAGGTTTATAAAGTCAGGACAGGTTCTCTGTGTGCCCGAGTGAGGTGCAATCAAACATGGCCCCGTTTTTAAAGTATCGAGGCAGACTTTGTAAGAAACTTTAAATTCAGGTACTACTTTCCTTTGCACTCCATATATAATAAACATCTCTCCTGCTCTGAACTCGTTTTCTGGGTGTAAGAGGGAGTTCCACAATCTCTCGGCATTCCTGTCTTACTGTGTGTCTCATCGTGCAACTGTATTTTACCTTCCATTTTCAACGTGGTGAAGTCCACCTCTTGTACGTGAATTCCTGCTTTCCTATTCAGAAAGCACTTTATCGGACCATCCTACAATAAAACTTAAGGGGGAAAATGTGTTATTGGGTGATGTACACGAGCAATTACTTCAGAAATCTGCCAGCGGATTACACTGAACATAGATGAGGAATGTTTAAGTTTGGAGAGAAGGCTGCAAACGCCACATGTTTTACAGTAGGGTTTCATTTGCGTCAGCGTGTATCTCTGAAGGTTTCAGGCTTTACATTTCACCATGTCTTCGAGAATAAAATCGTAAGGAAAAAGTTATGTCACTTCAAATATTTGGGAAGAAGCAGCTTCATCTCTCGCGCTGTAGTGATTTAACTCTTTTCCAGCTTCCCCCCCCGAATAATGTGTTATTAGTTGCAAGCAACCAGAACACATCTACTTTAATGTGAAATCAGTTTTAAATGACTTGCGTGGGAGGAAAACCATGCCATATAAAGTCACCTAACTGCAGAAAAATTGTGTCCAAATGCTCAACAAATGTTTACATAGTTTTTAACGCCTACTATATTTGGGATTTAAAAACCCTTTCACAGGAACCTTTTATGTACTGCTTCTCCTTGGAGAGTGTTTTCACATTAACATACAGACTCCTGGCAATTCGTAGCACGGGAGAAATCACAGCATTTTCAATCAAAAAGCGAAGAACAAGTAACAAAAAAGTTGTAAGGTTTTTCTCGGAGCGGCTTGGGACTGTTTTGCGATTGGTACCGAAGAGCAGGCAGTAACAGGAAAATTTCATTCGCAAACCTGGGAAGTGCCTATCTGCCTCAGCACTCACAGAGAAACAGGGTGGGGGTCAGGAGGGACGAGGGATGACACCAAATCTGCGTTTCTCCAAGCCATCCCCATGCCCTGTGCAGAGCTCGGTTCTCCCGCGGGGGACAGCTACTGTCGCGCGTGGGTCGCTCCTTTTATTTCCCCCCCATCTTTTCTTTCATCTCGCAGGACAGCAGCGGGTCCAAATGACGGCAGAAGAACCTCCCGCGGGCCGTGCTCGGGCTGCGGCTGTGGCCTGCGGGCTATTCCTGCACCAACTTAGCCCAAGTCCCCTCAGCCGCGGGGCAACGCGGCCC
>VWZI01001012.1:91481-111178 GCA_013396835.1 Psilopogon haemacephalus
AGGGGGAGCAGCCCCCTGGCCCGGAGGCGGGGAGGGGAACCGCGGCGGCGGGCTGGTGCAGCTCAGCCCTCCCCTCCGCGTCTCTCCGCGCCTTATCTCCGCGTCCGCCGATTCCCCGGCACCGGGGTGCTCCGGGAGGAGGGGTAGGGAGACGCGGGGGGTGGAAGTAGAAGACGAGCAAAGAGGGTTTGCATCCGATGAGCTGCAGTCGCACAGTCGTGCTGCTCCTGGCGCTGCTGGAAGTTTTAATGGGGATCATGACAAGCGGGGCACTGAGACACCATCATGAAGAGTAGTAAGTTTGGGGAAAAGTTTGGGTGGTGGTTGTTTTTTTTTATTATTATTATTTTTTCCTCCTTTTTTTCTTCCTTGCCCGGGGACACACCAGGAGAGGCCGGGTGAGGAGCTTGTGTTGCGCCGGGAGGGGAGCTCTGGGTTCCTCCCGGTCACACCGGGGCAAAAAAGGACGTGGTGCTGGTGATTTTTTAGAATTTACTTTAATTTTTTGTTTGTTTGGATTTTTGAGGCTTTTTAATTTTTTTTTTTTCAATCAGGGCGCAGAAACGTAAAACTTTTCCCTCTTGAAGGCAAAACTCTGCGCTCAGCACTGCATCCGCACGCTCGGCTCTCCCCTGTCTGCCACAATTTTATGGAGCGTCTCACTTTTTTACCCTCTTCCCTCGACCTCGGGGGCTGTTGGCTGGGGGCCGCTCACCGCCGGAGTTTTCCTCGTGTTTGCTTTTCGGAAGAGAGGAAAGAAGGGAGGCGAGGCCGGGGATGAAGGGGCAGCGCGGGGGGCAGCCGGGGTGAGCGGCCGTGGGGCCAGGCAGGGTCGGGGGCGGGCAGGGTCGGGCCCTGGGGGCTGCCCGCCGGCGCGCTGCGCTGGGACGCAAACGGCGCCCCAAGAGGGCTTGACATTTAGGGGGCTTTGTTTATCTGCCTCCCTGCTGCAAATCAAGGCGCTCAGACATCCCGGCACTCCTACGCGGTTTCTAGTGGGGCCCGCTACCTTCCTTTTATATTGTATCTTCNAAAGGGCAAACTTTTTACGTGCACTGACTGAGCTGTGAGAACGAAGTGATGAGTTGGAGAGACGCCTCTCCTCCATCACTCCTTCCTCTGCCAGTGCGAGTACCTTGTCTGGTAGGACTTGGGCCAAGGGCACCTCAGCACACTCGGGGAACCAACAAGACTTTATCCTCCGAGGGGAAAATATTTTCTAGTAAAGAGTGTAGGCTGTTATGCGGACCTTGCCTTCACTGCTTTTACGATGTGCAGCAAATTTTGATTGCTGATGGAAGCAAACAGTAATACTCTTCAGGTTTTATTTGATCGAGTTCAGTAAGACGTTCAAGGAACCATCAAACTTCTTTACCATCCAGGCAGTCTTCTTCAGCTACACAGCTGAATCCTATGGATGATGTTGGCATCATGTTACTTTCCTGTTGGTTTTAGGAAAAGTTGAACATGTAGAGAAGACTGCCAGAGTTAAAAATGCAAGGGGCAGCAAAGGAAAGTGGTGGTGAGAGCCAGTTCCTGACGTGGACAAAATGAGAATAAAAGTTACAGTAGTCTTCTGAACTGCAATTTGTGTGCCTCGTGTTCACAATATGCGTGTTGGGTTAGACAGCTCTCAGATATTCCGTCAGAGTGACATTTTATAAAAAGCCCTCCAAAAGAGTGAGAAATTATATATTATTTTTAAGTACTCTGTGTCTATGAGTCAATACAGGGTTTGTTTGAGAACATCAACTGTTTCCTGTAAATTGTGATGCTGACAAGACTGTCTGGAAATGATATCAACATTTTGAAAGAATTTTTTTTTTTTTAGGACCTTTTTAACCACTGAATGAAAGTCTGTTAGTGACATGGTAAAACCCAACAAGTGGAACCTTTCTCTTTGTGGGGGGGAGCCTTTTTCTTTTTTCCTGTTGAAACCTGTTTGAGGTTTGCCACATAGAATCAGTAATGCTGGAGTTCAGCAGTGCATCAGTACCTGTATTCAAGTTGAGCCTCAGACTATTTCTGACAACAGACGTCTGCTTCACCTTTTTAAAACCAAAAGAGATTAGGTATGCGTAGTCAGTTCCTAATCTGTCGTCTTCTGTCTGATTATCGTGATTTTTGCTGTTGTTACATATAATAACTTCTGGTTTTGGAATGTTGCATATACATAGTCACAACAAAGTAAGTAAGGGGCAAAGTTGCATCAGCTTTTAAGTTTGCATGTTTTGCCTATGATCCTCTAGAACAAACTCTACATAACACTGGGCAATCTTTGCCTGTGAAAGGATGACTTTATTGTCTTCTTTATTTCATAGTGCTCTTAATAAAGGAAAGCAACGTAAATGACAACTTCAGAGATCTGAGACTTCTTTGGGCGTCAAACATGATGTAGCAACGTTATCCTCCTATATTTTAAATTAATTTTCAGCATAATTCCTATGGTAGCTGTGTGGGTTGCCTCATGTTTCTATCGGTGATCGAGTAAACACAGTATTAATTTATGAATCTCTAGCAAGATTATTTTTCGATCGTGTTGCATATTGTTTGTAGCAAACTTTCATAATGCACACTGTTGATCATGCATGCTCTGGCTGGATGTAAAGAACATTACTGTTCACATATCTTGATTATGCATTAATAACAGCATAGTGCTGGTTCCTGTGTGAATGTCTGTGAGATGCAGTGGTTGCCTGTTAAATGTCTATATTTCAGTCATACTATATTTTAATGCCAGTTGACACATAGGGGTTTTATATTTTCAAAGCATTGTGCAAACAATGACTAATTACTTTCTGTTCATGTGAATTACCTCTTTTAGCACTTATCAGGCAGTTGCTTTGAAACAAAAAAGTATTTTACATTACAGTGCGAAAGAGTTAAAAAATTAGCGAAGATGCTTAGGAAAACCCCAAAATCTTAATTACAAACAGGTAACTTTGGGCATGTATTTAAATTTTTCTTTTTATGTGGAACTGTACCTATGAGGTTGGGGGTGGGGGGAGCATATGTGTATGAGTATATGTGTCTCTTGCAACCTCTTGACGATAATTTAATGTAATGATATTCTTAATAGAAACATTCTCAGATCTTAACTGCAGCCACACTGGCAGTATCGCTTTAATAAAGGTTTGTGGGTAACACCAAATATAACATTGTGAGAAAGTTTATGGCTAAATATTTTTGAACATGACAGGCTGGGAATCTGACAACCCTTTTTGTTAGGCAAAAGCAAAGTGGAAATAAATTACGTTTTTAATACAGTTTCAGTTAAAACAAACTGCCACCTGGTTGTAAAAGTATTGGCCTTGAACAGAAATATATTCTGATTAAGGTATTCTAACTGGTCTGTAAAATGAAGCCATTCATTCAGTAAACTGACAGCTTTCCAGTTGGTGTTTGCCCTTGCTTAATTTAGTTTCCTCAGCACAACTAGTGAGGTAGTCTGGGTCTGTTTTTGGCAGTCCTGGACGACTGTAAGCACATGAATTTTTGTCCCAAATGCTACAGCTCTTGAGTTAAAAAGCAACTGGCTAAAAAGAATAGCAGGCAGGTATGAGGCAAAAAAAAAAAAAAGTTTCTTTTTTTGTTCCTGAAACTTTCTAAAGTTCTTCCTTAGTAAGAAAACAATTGTATCTTCAAATACTGATGATTAATACTATAACCAGCATAGTCTGCAGCCATCTATTGTATAAATACGATTGCCTGTTGACCTTTGGATACATTAATTACAGCATATCTGGTCTAGGTTCTGCTATTTTTGTCTGTCCAGAAGATAAATAAAAATGCCCTTTCCAGTCCTCCTGGAGAAGAAGAACTTCTTTTTTTCTTGGTTCTGTCATGAATTAAGGAGCTCTTTTTCCTACCTTATGCCAATGAAGTTCTCTTCTGACTTTAAAAAGATAAGCCTGCATCCAAAGAGACAATATTTTGTTACTTTTAAGACTATTTCTGCTTCCTTTTCTGTGGTATGTGTAAACCTTCTGGGCTTTTTTTTTTTTTTTTTTTTTTTTTTTTTTCTTTTTTTTGATCATGCATTTGCTAATGAAAAGAAAAATGCAGAATGAGTTATAGTAGATGATGTGAAGGATTAAAGTGCAATTACACCATTAAATAGTCAATGTTTACAAGGGCAAGACATGCGCCTATATTTTTCAGATTATGCTTATTATTCACCTCTTGATGTTGTTTTGTACCCAATCAATATAGGGCCTTCTAGAACACAGCTCTTTAGCCAGTTGTATACATGCCCAGAACATAAGAAAAGCTGCTGGGGCAGAGGGGCACAGTGGGGAAGAGAAGTGGCGGCAGATTATTCTGACTTCTTGTCATGCAGACCAAAGCGCAAACGAGACGTGGAGCACTGGGAGAGTAACTCCCATGGTCTCTGTTTAAGTCCCTGGTGGACATTTTGTCACACCTCAAAATCTGTTGCACAACTGTACACCATTCCACTTGATGTGTCGTCTGGAGTCAGAGGAGTTTGATTTGGCGTCACGGGCTTTAGAAGACTGTGATTTAGGTGAACGGGCAGAGCTGCGTGTAAGAAACATTGTTTAATAGCCACGTATGTTTTATTCATATTCTGTGCTATCAGTTTCTTATTTTCTACTACTTTTAAAGTGGTTCTTTAGTAACGCCACCAACAGTGGAAAATGCATTTGATAGAAATTGATAATCTTCCCATTGGTGATTTTTTTTTTTATTCCCCATCCCCTCCCCTTATTTTTTTATTATGGTCTTGCTGCATTAACTCAGGAAACTTACTGCTGCATATCTCCGTACATGGATTAAAAAAGCTATATAGAGAAAATTCTACGCTGTATTGCATAGCTGCCACAAGTGGCATTTCTTTAAGATGTTCCTACGGAACCCAGTTGGGTCCATCCTGTAAAGTTTGGTGGAACTTTTCCATGCTTGTGGGGGTTGCATGCAAGTAGAGCAGCTGCAGTAGGTCGTTTTCTGTCTTGGTAATAATTTTTTCTTAAATTGAAAGGTTTAGTCCTGCTAGTCATTTTTACTGCCTTAGCTGCATTTCATGCAGGTCTTAATTTCTCATAAGTCTGCTTTCTTTCTAGGCTCAACCTGACTTCAATTTTTTTTTTGTTTTCACCTCAAATTTATTTTAAAATATTTAATTTTTAAAATGTTACTATCCCTTTAAAAACCTGTAATAAATGCTTTACAAGTGGCTAGACACCTTCCCTGGTGGTTTAATTTATACAAGCAGGAAACTTTCTCTCCTTCTTTCTCTCTCTCTTTCTTGTTTTCTTTAAACCAACTGACGTAATGCCAAACTTTGCTTTAAAAGAACAGACAGAAGTAATTGGTAGCTTTTAACTTTTAATAATGTTCTGGATTGGTTTTAGTGGCCGAACTGCCATTTTAAAAAAAAATCAAGTAAAAACGGGCTTGTGGCCTGAGGAAGAAAGGCCCTGTTGATGCAGTTATTTTTATTCTTGTTTTTCAATCTGTTATTAAAAATCTTTCCTGCTGAGCTCTGCTGGATTTCTCCAATTGCTCTTTGTGATGGCTGGTGCATTTCAGGTTACGGTAACTTAAACTGTTTTCTGATTTTTATTTATTTATTTTTCCCATGGGCATTTTTAGATGCCTTTTTTTTTGTTGTTGTTGTTTTTTTGGTTTCTTTTCTCTCTCTCTCTCTCTCTTTTTTTTTTTTAGGTTTGATTCTCACCCACTCTTTCTCTCTTACCCGATATCCAAAGCTTTCCTTTGGATAAACAAATATAATTTGATTCAGAAAGCAGTAATATGTTAGCCATACTTTTGGTGAAAGTCGAGTGAATGTTATTTTCCTAGTATGAGAAAGTTTTACACCTGTTAGTGACATTGATTCGCAAGATACTCACTGCCCATTGCAGAGTGGCCACTTTCTGTTGCGCTCTCTGCTCTATATTGTAAAGCTAAACCAGATCTGTATGTGTTTGTATTAAGCTGATGCTAGAAACAAGAAGCCCCCATCAAAAGGATTTTTAAAAATGTGACTATAGTTAAGAAAAATCCAGTCTACTCTCTTTTCTTTTCCAATTTCTTTATTCTGTTGAGAGTTTTCTGGCTTATCTCCTCAAGTTCTCTTTAATTCTGCTGGGGTTTCGAACACAAGCAAACTTTTCTACGGTAAAAGATGAAGTTGGGCAATAGACTTTCTTGATGAAGTTGACGTCAGGACGACTTCATAAGTTGGCAAGTAGGGAAATTGTTCAAAGACCAAGTTGGCTTGTGCCAGTTTTCCCTTCCTTTAGGGGAGACACTCCACCCAGTAGGAGGTGACCCCACCCAATGTGGAGAGCTATAATTCAGTGGCAACACTTTAAATGTCAATCCTCCCTAGGGTTTAAACCCCAGACTTGTCTTGCCTCAATCTTTATATTTAATCTGACATTCAATCTGTTGAAGTAACATCTCATCTTCATAAGCACTTTTTGGGCCTGATCCTGCAATTCTTATTCTTGAAAACTACTCATTGACGTCAGGGAGACTTTGAATTCAATAAGGGCTGCAGGATTGGCCTCTGCAGAACTGTGTGTCTGTGTCTGAACTGTGTGTGTAAGACTGTGTCTGCTTGATGAATATTGTATCGTGCATGTTTATAAAGATGAAATTGTGGAATATTTCCTTTGTAGTCTTAAAAATCTGAAGAAGTCCTGGAGTCATAGTGCTGTAAAACAGATTTTCCTCAATAAGTGAAGTGTACTTTATTTAGCATTTTCTCAGGTGAAAATAGGAGTTTAAAAAGTTTAATCTCCAAAGAACTAAGTGTTTCTGCCATTTCTCTATATCATGCTGTAGGCATATATTTTAATGCTGCTTTTGGCAGGTTTTAAATCTCTAATGGAAAGTGAACATTACAGCCTAAAGCTTAGTGTCTGCAGTAACCAGTATGGTACTTGGGTAATACTGCAAACTCTCAAGGAAAAAAAAAAATTGTTTTGGGGTACATCTTAAAGTCAATCTGTAACTTTTATAGGTATGCTTTACTTTCATGTATCATCTGTTCTCAGCTGTCTTCTGCAGCTCACCCATTCTGTATATATGTATTAGTGAGGCTGACAGTGCAGGAGGGAATATATAATTTGATATTATAAAAATGTTACAGAAAAAGCACTGGTCTCTGGATTTTGAAAGAATGCCAGCATTTTTAGCTTACTAATATGTCTGGGAAAAAAAAGGTCTGTAAAAGATTATATTAAAAAGTCATCGATGTGCTTATGTTTCTCAGCAAGATTTACTTAAACAATACGCTTCAGTTTTGCCTCAAACCATTTCAAGCCACCTCTGATCCAAGAATGTACCAGTTCTTGGTTCCTTGAAGATTAAGCATGACAGTTTCTATTATATAATGAACAGCAGTATTGTTTGAACAAAGGTAACATATTTTGATTTGTGTACTTCTTTTCTGGCAGCTGGCACTAGTGTAGGTCTAAAAATGAGTGGTGATCTAACAGTGTAAATATCTGAATGTTCTTGAAGCGCACAGTATAGATGTAATGTGTTTAAATCATTGAATCTATCTACCTATATTATAGAGAATGTGTATGTATGTGTATATACAAAGCCGTAAATGGTGTGTTCTGCTATCTGTAGCCTTCAAATGTGTATCCTTTGGGTATTCCTGACCTACTTTGCAAAGTCTGCAAGTCAGAAATATGTACTGAAACTTAAAAAATTAAACATACAGCTTGGTGGTTCACCCATTAAAAAAAAAAAAAAAAAAAAAAAAGGGGGAGAAAAAAGGAATGGGGGAGTTTTTGCTAGTAGTTAATTAAGAAAAAAAAAAAGATAGCATACTCTGCTTAGACAGATACTTTGCAGACTGCTTTTGAATATCCCATTGACTTTAGTGGGGTTATTTTAAAACCCAAACTCTCAATTGATCTTAAAAAAATAAAAGCTTGAAGTAGATACTGAAGTTAAGCATTTCCTAAAATTCATACATGCACATACTTCGTTTTAATGTTTAATGGAAGTTAAACGGGTTAGGATAAAGCAATTTTCTTTGGGAGTGGAAGGTTTTCAGTATCTCTAAAGTATGATTCCTTTAGCTTTCTCGCATGCTGCTCTTCAAGCAGATGCTGTGAGTTATGTCGAACATCACTTAAAACTTACCATGTAGATGAAATGCTGCTTCGTGAATTCAGCTAATGAAAGAAAGATACCTCCAAGTTTAACTTCCTAATCTAAACATAGTTTGTTTTTCTATTTAGTATTCTCTTCTTCTAGGTGTATTAAATATGCTCATCAGTCATTCTCCAGCTGCACTTAAGAGTATAAGCCTAAAACGCTCATCACTGCTGAGCTTTCTTCCTCTGCACACAAAAATACGGACACATATGCGCGCACACATGATTAATAAAGTAAACCTTGCCCCAAATACCTGAGGCAAACACTTGTGAAAATAGATTAGCCTTACCATGTGCCTTGCAGGTAAACAGTATCTGATTCTGCTGGAGAAATGGCAGAGGAGAGCTCAAGAGTGGAGGCTGCCTGCCCACACTGTCCTGGCACACAGCTCTGAATGCTCAGGTCTGGGGGCTGTCAGTACAACTCCCACACTTCATTTCAGCTGTCACAGTGGTAGGAATGAACGAAACAGTAACACAGGTCTCCTTTCTACTGCTTATACTATTTTTTTTCTCTGTCTTGCTCGAGACATCCAAAATTTAATTAGTCTTCCACATTGTTCAGATCTGGAGTTTTCTTTCGAACTAAACTCGTATTTGCATCTTCTGTCTATTACATATATATATATATATATATACATATATATATAATGGAATATATAGAACTAAACTCCTATTTGCATTTTCTGTCTATTACCTATATATATATATATAAATATATATATTGGAAGATATATATAATGGATTAAATGAATCCTGTAATAGTTGTTTGAGCATATTGTAGGAATGTAAATAACTTGGTGGCATTGATCTGATTATTTCCAGTCTTATGAGGGACAAGATCAGAAGTTATCAACAGCATATATCTGAGTCATTCAGTTACAATAAATCTTCTAACAAATACCCACCCTTTGCATACCCACAGATACTCTCAAAGGCTGTTGAAATTCTGCACACACCTATACCTTATGTGTAAGACAGTAAACATGAATAATAGACGTATCTTCAGCTATCATCACAGATAGTATATTAGGATACAGGAGCAGCAATCAGAGTAGTCCATGGACAAGTTTTATTGCTACTTGATTGCTGCTGGCAGTGTGGTCCTCAAGGTTGTCTTCTCCCTGGAAAAAGTCCCAAAGAATTGTTAATACGAAAGAAAAACAGGCTATGATTTTGACTCCAGCTCTGCCACGATTCAGGATACAAAGCATTAAGCACTTCATATATATCAGGCCAGAAGTGATTGTGCATAATCCACTTTTATCTGGGTATGACTTTGTCATGTGTAAGGTATGCTCTGCTTGTTGTCTCTGTTACTCTGCCTCTCTCTGTTTCTTGTTTGCACATCTTGGTCTCTCTTTGGCTCCTATATGCACATACATACATTTGAAAAATACATGGAAATGGAAGTCCATCTGTGTTGCATAATTTTTTTACAAAAACACCAGTGTTTGTATTGTTCTTTCTCTGAGCCCTTAATGAGTTTAAAGAATTTAATGTGACTTAATGAGGGTTCTTATTCTATTTCTGACACAGAGACTAATGAGGGAAAAGGAGAACAAATTGAAAACCAACTTTTACTTGTGGTTAGTTTCATGATGTCATCAAATGCAGGATATTACAACTCCTGGAAAAGTTTACAAATCTAGGCAAGAATCCATTTTGCATCACTGCCCTTCAGTTGTTTATGACATTAAGTTTGCTAGTGAGAAAACAAAGTTTCGCATAACTTGATATTTTCTTTTTTATTAAACATTTGGGCTGGTTTGATTTTTGTGAAAGCAGATCTATCCTGCCTTGCCTGGCAACCTGGCAGAAACTTAGATATGACTAAAGACTAATTAAACCCGTATGATTATGCCCCTGATCTCCCCCTGTATTTTCAAGGGACAAAACTTCTGTGTCATCTAAAGTCTGATCTTCCTCAGGAGACTCTCTAGTTACGCTGCAGCTTACTCAGAAGGAACTGTGGTTTTGGGGGATCTGTGTTACACGTTGTTACAGTTTGCTTGTTTAAAGAAGTTTCCCCAGACTCAGGACACTGTAATGACAGTTTGTAAGGCTTCATCTTGCATTTTTGTTGCACCACTCAGGATGGTCAAGCAGCTTTGCGAAGCTGCCGTGCAGTAGGACCATGGTTTGGTTTCTACATCTTTAAAAGCAATTTCTTTTTTCGGTTTTAAATTAATTCACTTCCCAAAGGGGGATGAAAAATGTAGGTTTAGGTAGTGCACCTGCTTCTGAGTGCTGATGCTATTCACTGGCTTCATAGCCATGCTTTCTCGTGTTCCCCATCAACTAGTCTCTGAAAGGCTTGTAAAAATAGAAGTGGAGTGATTGCAGCACGGGTCTGGTCATGTAAGCAGGTTGCAATGCCCTCACAAAGTTGTATGCCATGCCATGGGCATCAAGATATTTCTGACAGGCCAAGGGAAGCAGTGACTTTCATCATCCGCAGAGTGTGCTTTCGATGTCACCAAAGTCCCCAAAATTGCAACACATTAAATAAAATGCTTTTCTAGACCATCTGGTTTAATATTTATTTATTTTCCCAGCAATTGTTGGTATTTTTAACAAGATATCAGATGAATTGCAGAGTGGTGTGATTTCTTAGGTTGATGGAAAACTTGGCTCCTCTGTTGTTGCTCAGCATGTCATGTCTGTACTGTGATGGATTTGATCGCTTTGCATTCTGGTTTTTTTTACAATTAGTTGTTTGTTTCATGTTGCCTGCAATATGAGACAGTTCAAATTAATAAGCATTTGAATTTAAAATAGCATTTTTAACCAACCTTTCTTGAGCATTATCATGCAAACAGAAAAAGACAAAGTGGTTTGGTTGGTTTTTCTGTATATGTATGCATGTTTATGGTTTACTTTTTTACTTAATGAAGGTTTTAATGATTGGGTAGTTTGGCAAACATGAGAATGTTCTGAAAATACTTCTCACAGATGGCAGGTCTGAGTGGATAGCTTTTAGGTAGACAGTTTTGTTAAAAAAAAAAAACGGAATGTAGAACTGAAAAACAGTTTTCTGGACTTTTATAACTATCGGAAAGGGAGATCTGTTAGACCTGAAATGTCCAATGGTGCAATTTTTTTTGTGTTCATGGCAATCTCAGCTTACTTTTCCTTATAGATTTGCTGTGGTACTGCATTATCTAGGGAACATTTGAAATGGATTTCCCTAGCTTGTTTTTTTTTCCTTCAGTTCCTCAATTTTCATTTGTACTTACAAAAACTGTTACTAACAAGGATGACCTGGCAGCTCTGATGTGCTTTCTACTGCATTTTTACCTTAATGGGACAAAATTAAGAATCTGAAAAGCTGGCAGTTTTGAAGCTTTTTCGTTTCAATCGTGGAGTGTGACAGTGACTAGATGTCAATGGGAAAAACAAAACACTCACAGGAGAAAGAAAGAGCAGCTGTGGAATTTATTTTACTGGGTGAAAGGAGACTTATGGTTAAGCGAGCTTTACCTTCTTGGGTTTTCAGAATTTATTACCCAAAATACATATGCCTGTATATAAAAAAGAGCTAGGGTATTGTAAAATCCACCGTGACATGAAGTGCATTTACTGCATATGAATACGATTTATTTATTTTTTCCCTCCATCAAACTTCCTTTCTCTTGTCAGAAAGAATTTCAGACAAGACCTTACCAGAGTAATGCTGCCATAAACCCTGCACTCCTCAGCTGTAGCTCCATGCAGCGCAACATGGTCTGGGGTAGTTTTCACCGAGCTACTGTGCTTCCTTCAGTCAGGAGTGGGATTGCGTTGTCCTGTTTTGCAGAAAAAGTAGGCTTTCTTATAAAATGCGCTATACAAAAGAAGGAAGGGCAAGAAGGAGAGCAGAGAGAGCGCTCTGATATATGAGCTGAGATTATAGATGTTGTAATGTAGGATACTACGGAAAAATCACGTTGGGACCAAAGTTCCCGTGGATTACCGTGCGATATTTATTACCATTTTCCTATGTTCTCCCTGGTTAGGATCTAATCCTTCAGTGTCTGAAGCTGCGTGGACTTAAGAGTTTGTCCATTCAGAGAGGAAATCCTTGCCAGCTACGGGATTTCGCTATTTTAGTACCTGTATTTATTTTTTTCCCCTCTCTAAAATTTCCAAGAGTGAGGGGATTGAAGGGAGAAGGCAGAGATGGGGGGTAGGTAAACTGAGGGAATAGCAAGAGCACGTATCTGCTCAGTAAATAGTATTTAGTGATTACTGTTTACTGTCAAGCAGATTACTGCAGTTGTATTTCTGTGAAGCAACCCGCATGCAGCCAATGCAAAGGAATGAAGCGAAGTCCTGTGCAATTCCGAGGTGACTAAAAGATGTGCTTGTGACATACTTCTAGCAAAAGCCATTTTTGGTTGCCTGGTGTCCTCCCCAAACGCTATAATTTTGCGGGTGACACATGTTTTTATGAGCAGTCATCAAAACCCTCATAGGCATCTTGTTTGAAAGAAGAATGTGCTCGAATTAAATATTTGCAGTCTGAACAAGACATCATTTTCTTCTTTCAGTTAGTTCTTCAGCTTCTGACCCTTTCTCTCTTTGCCCGATAGTTACTCGCTTTTGGAGTTTATGTAGCAGAGATGACAATGTATATGCTTTTGCATTCCTTACTGGGCACAGATTCCATTTGCTTCCCTGGGAGAGGTGGTCTGAGCAAGAGCTGCTGCCTGCTTTTCCCTTGATACGGGGATGTAGTTAGTATAGAGGTCCCCTCATCCTCAAAACTCTCAACTTTGCTTCCTGGGGAAGAGATTCTGATTTTTCAGTCAGGTTTTAGTGAACAGTATAAACTATCTTCTTAGAGGTGGCAGTGAGGAAAAGGAACAGAATCTGGGCACATCTCACCTCTGCTTTAAAGGGAATAAGGTACAAAAAGCCTCTGCTGATCTTGCCTGCTAATTCTTTGGTTATCATCTTCTCATGATGGCATACACACGTAGAAAAAACACAGAAGTTAATGTTTACTTTTTGGATACTTTATCGTCAAGCAAAGAGAACTGACAGTTTCATGGTTAAGTGCCTAAAGTTGTTTTTGGCTTTGCAGTTGTTGAATTAATCACTGCAAAGCTAACTAATTGTGTACCTTTTAAAGCTTCCCCTGCCTTTTAACGAAAGAAAGATAGTTTGTTCCTTCTGACTTTGGAGCCGAGTTATCCCATTAACTACTAGAAGCAAACTCTTCAGCTTTTACTTTCTTGAGTTATCTCAGGAATCATTCTGTTAGATGGTGAATTTACTTACTGACTATGACTTCCAGTTCTCATGCTGTAGAAGGGGCAAAGGCACTTTAAAAAATTGTGTAGAGAACTCTGGCTCCTTAATTCTGAGTTTGTAGATGTTGCTATTGCTGCTGTTCGATTTGTCTTGGTGTCTTACTATTTCAAAGCCAGAATTTGGAGTTTCAGGGGAATTTTTTTGTTTTTGGTGTACATTTTTTTGTTTTCCTTCTTAAATGTTAGACAGGGACAAAAAATGACAAGAATCTCATCTTTATAGCACTGTGCATCAGGGCTGATAAACAGTATGGTAGTTGCTGCCTGGTTTAAAGAAAGATGAGAAAGTCCTTGCAAAGATTAACTTAATTTCTGGCAACATTTTCATAGAATTTTATCATGGCAAAGACAGAATCAAAGGATGAATGGACAAAGTTGGGATTTTTGCCACTTTTTTTTTTCTTTTTTTTTTTTTTCTTCTGAGGCTGTGTAAACTTCCCCCCCCACCACAATTAAAAAATAATATAGAATGCAGTGTTTCCCACAAGAGCACCTTCACAGATTTAGCATAAAGAAAGTGCATTTTAATTCAGAGACACTAGTACATTTCTTAGGGCTTTGAAAGTAGTAATCCAACAGGTATGTAAAGCTGTAATGATAAATATGGTGATTTTTTTGTATCCCGTGTTGTTAAAATGCATGATTTATTTCAGTGTGTGTTCACAACAATGTTATTTGTTTAAGATACTCAGCTTATTCTGCATTTTAACTACAAGTCTCTTGGCTTCTCGGTTTGCTTTTCTTTTAAAGTCGGCCATCACATTTCAACTTGTAAACAAAAGTTCACTTCAAGAACGTTCTGTAATTTAAAAAGAAAAAAAAATCTCTAATTGCAGCTGGAAATTTTGTGTATATATAACTAAAATAACAAGTCTGTGTATTGTATGGGAGAGGCTGTAGTGATACTGTTTATCTTAAGGTCCACATTATTGGAAGGTAGGACTAATGACAGTGAGTCATACATACTGTATATTAATGTAGCCCACTTTCAGCACTATATAAATAGTATTGTAAATACACACCTGCAAAGTGTCTGCAGTTACATGGTCATTGCACAGAGTCCCTCTGTGCTCCCCTAAGTACATATCTCTGCGCATATCACATCTTGCTAACCAAGGGAGCATACTGCAGCTGCTGTTCCTCTTGAGGAGGCGTCTATAAAATGAACACTGCAAAACCAAAATTTTGGGATGACTTTCTGCAGAACACATGCTTCTACTGTTACTCAATCTTTTAATATCCACCTGGTCCTTTTCCCTTGTGCCGCGGGGTCAGCGGCACAAGATGAGCTGGGTGTTGATCTGAAATGTAGGCAGGCCCTCTGAGCAGGGCAGAAGACAAGGTGTGACTTAAAACAGCAGGAGTTTTCTTGGTTTTCCCAAAAGGGGAGGTAGTGAAGGATAGTCAGAAAAAGAAACCAAAGCGGTTCTTTTTCTGTCAAAAGTCTAAAAACACTGGAACTACACTAGCAGCAGGTTCTTTAATTCTCATCCACTGCAGTAAGTAACAAGGCCCTTGACCTAAATGTACTTCCTAAACTTTTCCTTTATTTCAGCAGGCAGCCATGCCAACATTGTCTGTTCCCCTCTTGTGTTTGCATACACACATTTGGGGTAGCCCAAAATCTAAATACATGCTGCTGGGTGCCCGCGGTAGCCGAGGCTCTTTCCCTGTGCAGCTTGGAGCCTGTTCAAGTCTGTGGTAGAAATCCTGGGCTGCTTGTGGGGCCTGATTCTTCTAAGGGGCTAGAGAGAGGCTGACTCAGGGGAGTCCAACACATCTCAAGGCAAGCTTTGCAGAGGTGTCTCTTTGCCCTAAGCAGTGTCTGCCCCTCCACGGTGGCTCCGAAGTGTCCTTTGAACAACTCAGGCTGGCTCACATCCCAGAGATGCTCCATTGGGTTTGCCGCTGGAAGTTACCCCAAGTCCAAGAGTGTGGCTGGGAGCTGGAAGCTCAGGTGCCCATTAGATCTGAAATGAGGGGGCACATGCTGGATTTTGTGCCCATAATTTCTTCTGCAGCCAGGGGTGCAGGTGGAGCCTGCTTTAGGGCTGCTGCTGCAGGCTCTGCGGTGTCCCTGGGGAGTGAAGGGAGCTCCTGTCTGGCACCTAGAATAGTGGAAAAGAGGAGAGAGAGATCTCCTTTTTAAAAGCAGTTGGTATTTTTTTCTCACCCCTATTCTTTATTCATAAACTTAATGCAGTTCCACAATTCCCAGACATGTAAAGCTGCAGGGCTTTTTTTGTTTTGTTTAAATCTTTCTGAACCAGCCAAATTTTTGGAGTTGGCACGAGGTGCAGCCAGTACCCATGGCCTTCCAGGGCTTGCTTGGTCTAGAAGTCTGCAGATGTTTTGTGCTGGATCTGGCTCTTAATGAATAACAACAAAAAAAAGATTTTAGCGTGCTTGCTTATTTATTTGTTTTCAAGGGGAAAACGTGGTTTAAAATGCTAATAGTTACGTTTCACATGAACTACTTAAAGTTTATGTGACTATATGAGAAGATGGATGGTCATCAATTAAAAAAAAAAATAAAATCCTGTATTTGTAAAGCATTCATATTTAAAGTGATCTTCCCCCCACCCCTTGTTCTTAATGAAAAGTGAGTTTGAAGGGCATTATGTATTTTATCTATTGATTTATTTTAAAATTAATTTTAAAATTACATATATAATTCTGCATCAGAGTTTTTAAAGGTGGCCCACTGTGATCTTCTGGTGAAAATAAAAGGGCTTTTCAAAAGCTTTTAATTTATCTGCTCTCACTGCTCCTCTCTTTGCAACATACACATAGGACCTGAAGAAAAGAAAAAAGAAGAAAATATTTCAGGAGGGATCCACCCACAGGTGTGCACAGGTCAAGCACGTACTTCTCATTCAGAATGATTATTTTTCTTTTTCCAGCCGTCAGGTAGTACTTGTCACCATCAAAACCTAGCTCACTCTTTCAGAGGGAATACTTATCACAAAGCTGCAGTGCATTTTAATCAAGGTTCCCAGAGTATTTTACAAGGAGTAATTGCCTCTTAAGGACAGGATGAAGTATTATACCCATTGTACTCGCTGGTGAGCCAAGGCAAAGGGAATCTAAATAGCTGGGGTGTTGAAGTGAGCCAGTGGCAAAACTGTGAACACAGCTTTGGTGCCTTTACTCCTGGATGCTGTCAGGATGCCTCCTCCACTCGTCAGTTTTCTTCTTTTTTTCTTGAATCAAAATTTCTCCAGACATCGACTTTTTTTTTCTGACACACTATATGGCAAACGCGGTACTGCTCTGGAGCTGAGGTAAATTTGTGTGCGAATGTGCTCTCTGATTTACATGTCTGTGAAGTGTGAAGGCCTGTGCGGTGGGACTTCCATTTAATTCTGGACCTTCTGTTCTGCTGCTGCCCTCTGTGGATCCAGCAGGCCATTGGATCATCCCCAAACCAGCTCTTGTTGTGTTTGTTAGTTACGTGTCTCCACACCGTAAGTGACAAAGAATTCCCTTTTCAGCACTTTGCTCACTAAATGATTCCCCAGCATGATACATGCCCTATCTTGTATTTAATTATCTTGTAATTATCAAAGCATTAATGAAGTTGTGCATAAGAAGCGTATTGATCAATAAAAACAACTCAAAATTATGAAGGCACTTTGACAGGTTATGAGCCCAGCTGTTCTTTGCATGTCCAGTTCCCATTTTTCTGAAAAGCTTTTGGCCTCCTTTTCTTAATAAAGTTAAGGGGAAAAAAAAAAAAGGATTTAAAGTTCTTACTGCTTATTCCTAACTGGTGATGATCACGCATGCATTCTCAGTACTTTGTGAGAGGCAGTGTAAGTGCTAATGAAAGTTTGTATTGGAGTGGCCCCTAAGAATATGATCATTGTTACAAATTTATTAACACCATGAAAGATTTCCTGTCCTGAAAAGTCTGCCAGCAAACGTCATAATCCTGAGTGGGCAGAACCATGGAGTAGGTTTGACTGAGCCCCTTGGACAATTATATCATTTATTTAACTGTCTATCTTTAGAAGCTGGGAGGCTAAACTTTGGTTTCAGAGGCATGGTGAAACTCTTGTGCCGCATACACAGCAAGGGCAGTGGAATACCAGAGTGCTCGCTTGGGCTTTAACTACTAAATAATGTGGTTGCACATGACACAACAAGAACAGAGGTATAATCCTGCCCTGTGAAGCAGGTCACATGTTTCAGGTTCTCTCTGTAATGCATGCAAAGTAGCTGCTTAAATCATTATGAGTTTGTAAATCATCTTCTTCATAAACAATACCATCAAGGTACAGTCAGGCAACATGTCTCTTGTGGGTTGACGGGAACTGGAATTTCTTTCAGACACTGAGGAGGTACGTCAGTGCATGTGAAGCAGATTCATCTGTTGCTGCAATGTTTTGGATTTCTACCATGCTTATTGCTAAGGCCATGTTCTTCATGCTGAACTACAGTGAAAGGAGGAGGATGTGAATGAGGCAAATGCAGGCTATATGAGCCAAGGCTTCCATGAAAATTTTGCTTCTTTTTTTTTCTTTTTTTTTTCTCTGCCTGTTTAAGTCACGCAACAGATACCCATTTATTCCTCTGCAGAAGTTTAGTAAGTATTCAGAGCTTCTGTTACTGTATGTTGTAAATTTGGGGAGGAAAAGATTTGTTGAGCAGTGTTAGACTCGTATCTTCCGGTTTAGCCATCGTTTCATGATCCTGGCTTTTCTTCCGTCTTTAACACGCTCATGTACTTTCTGGAACTCCTAAGTAACACTCCACACCTCTTTAATGCAGTCCTGAAAGCTGACTAGTTCAGTGGTGAGTGAAAACTGAAAGCAAGAGACCTAATCCCGTGAAGGACCTTGCTGTACTTCTGGATAGTATATAAATATCTGCCATTATAATTATTTATTTATTATTGTTTGTGCCTTTCTGAGGGGGGGGGGGGGGGGNACCACCAAATGTTGTACTTTGAATCATTTTAAATAGTAGTTTGGGATGTCTTTATTACAGTGAATCATATGTTCAAAGTAGATATTAAAAATGTGATTTCATACTAAGGCAGTGGAAGGAAGAAGTCTTCTCTCATTTACTGTCATGTAATGCCTCTGCAGCATGTAAAATGCCCCTGGTTTATAAATACAGACCTTCTGTGAAAAATGTCTTTCCTTCAAATACCAGATAATTTTACTCAAGAAGTGAAAGCAGACATGGTTACTCCATAAATGCAGTATATTCTCCTTTTGCTCAGTGATGTTCGCTCTGAGTTACAATTATCCAACATCAGTTTTAGAAGAAACAACAGAGAAATGGCACTGGTAGATGTATGGGATAGAAGGAAAGATGCTGGCAGCAGCTATCTGGTGTATAAGTGCTACTGAAATAATCAGCTTTGCTACTTCCTATAGCTATGCTCGCGTCCTTTAGTGGTGGGAAGAAAAACACAACCAGCACTCATCAGCGTTCAGCACATGTGGAAACAAAGCTAAAAGCGTAGGGGCATCCCCAATGCATTGGCAATTTGCTAAGCGCCTCAGGGCTTTATGTAATTTGCATTAAAAATGCGTAGATTGCTCCTGTCTTTATCTTGGTTACGGAGTGGAGGCAACAGGGCCCAATATGGCTTGCTTTACCTGGATCCCGGTGGCTTGGGGCTGGCTGGAGCGCCTCCTGAGTGGAGACGCGGTTGCCCCGAGGGCTGTGCGCTGCCCGGGCGCAGCTGCCTGGCTGCTCGCCGCAGTTCTCGCCGCCGGCCCGGCAGCAGCGGTGGGTCAGGGTGCCCGGCTACTGGCCTCGTCCTGCCCAGCCCCGGCACCTCCGGACCTCCCGAGTGTGGCAGGGTTAGGGTACCCAGCTCTTATTCTTTTTAGAAGCTAGGTGGGCCTGGATGAAACGCTTCTCGGCTGTGCGAGGATGCCCGCACCCCTTCCTTTGGGCTCAGCAGAGCTGGGTCAATCAGTGCCCTGCACAGAAACCTCTTTTTTTTTTTTTAAAGCAGTTTAGTAATGCAAGTCAAATAAAAGAGAGAGAAAAAAATCAAAACAAACCAACAAAAAAACCCCAAAAAACCCACCAAAACCAAACACCCCACCTCCCCCCCAGCTTGTGCCTTTTCAATAGAGATAACTGTTATCTCGTATAAAAGTCTACATAAGTGTAAGTAATTGCCTGCACTTGGCTCTGGTACAGTGGAAAAGCTGTGATCAGCAAACTCGTGTTGTACTGTGCATGTAAAGGGAAGTTATCGGATGATATGGGGACGTGTCGGCGTGAATGG
>VWZI01001012.1:111366-128588 GCA_013396835.1 Psilopogon haemacephalus
AAAAAGCCAGCCCAGCTGTGCTGCTCTATCAGTTCGGCTTCCTTTGTTCAGCGTTTACGTTCTGGGTCCGTGTCGTGCATGAGCATCACCGATGAAGCGCCGGCTGCGGGGCGGACTGCCGGGGGCTCTGCCCGTCTCTGCGGCAGCGAACCGGGGTGTGTGGGGGGTGTTGAGGGCTGGTTGTGTGTGTGTTCCCCTGCCTGCCCGCGCCTCCGCACCCCTCCGCGGCGTATTTGGCAAGAGCTGAAAGGAGACTCTGTGTGTGCGTGCGTGTGTGTGTCTGTCTGTCTGCTGGTCTGTCCGCGCAGGGGGCGCAGGGCTGCGGGTCACGTTCGCAGTCGCATGAGGCTTTACGCCGCGTCGCTGCCGCTCTCGCGTGTGTCCGGGTGCCAGCGCTGGCTGCCTTATCGCAGGAAGTGTTGCGGAAAGCAGTTGCTCCCGCTCTCTGCCCGCTTCCCAGAGAGCGCTGATTAACGACTCTTCCCCCCGCTCTGTCACACATGTGCTGGGCAGAAAACAGCAGTCGCGGCTGTCCCACTCCAGCTTCAGGACAAGTCTCTCTCTCTCTCTCTCCCTCTCTCTTTTTTTTCCCCCCTCTAAATAAACTTAGATGAAGCCCTTAGGATGAATACAGGCTTTTATTTAACTTTGTTTTCACCTTTCTCATAGGCTTTGCTTCTGAACGCCTTCACAGATACATGGCACATAAATATGAAACGTGATTTGTTTTATATCACAAATGTATTTGTGTGTGTATATATATAAACCTGCAGAATTCTGTTCCACATTCTGCAGTGATAAGCCTGACTTGAAGAAAGTAGAATTTTTCTTGTTCATAGGCTGATCCTTTTAAGGATACCTCTGAAAGACACTTTGTTGACCTTGCTTTATGGGTACTTCATGATAAAGAGGATGCAAATCTGGTCAGTTTGTAGGAAAAAAAACCATCCCAACAACCTAGATTAAAGATGAAATATTAGGGCAAAGAAATATTTTCTTCATACAATAATCTTGGAGTTGTCTCATGAATTTAATGAAAAAAAAAATCATGTCTCAGATGGGTATTTTTCACTTACACTATCACTATCAAACACTCAGAATGGAGATCTTAAAATAGTTGAAGGCTGTGGTACTGTGTAGTATGTCAGTATATAGAATGAGTATTCCAAGAAGCCCAGAGACGAGCATTCCCTTTGGAAACCTTTAATGTATTTGTTTCCAAATTGTGGTCTGCAGACACATATAATCATGGCATGATACTGATCTGCAGTATCATATCATCTATTTAAGGGTTTTAATTAAAAGTTTGATGTGAAGGCTGAATAGTGGTTCTCTGTTATGTTTGAAGTTTGACAGTGGTCCATGTTCCAAAAATTTAGGAACATTTTTTCAGGAGAATTATGGTCCTAGGTCATTACATTTTGCTTTCATTTCATCCTGAGATTTTTTTTTCCCCCTCTCCTTTCAAACATGATTAAAACCAATGAAAAAGGAAATATTTGAAGTGATTTGCAAAGTTACTTGATTTTTATAAATTTACATGGTGGGATATGCTCTATGTGCCAAACTGCAGACAGACTTTCAGCTTGTGAATTGACTACATTTTTTTCTTCTCGTTTAAGCCCATTGAGACTTCTTGCCAATTAGGTTTTTCTCTTCTGTGATCATCATGCATAATAGTCTGATGTTGCAGATACTTGCAGGAGCAGAGCAAAACTGGTAGCATCATGTATGTGGTTTAATTTTTAATGTATAGCATATTAAAGCATATTTTCTATCCCAAAACATATTTGAAACTACTGCAGTCTATATTAAAAGAGTTGCTGGACTCCTAATCTAATATGAATAACAAAGGTACAGAATAATTAATGCTTAAGAAAAAAGAATTCTTTGTAAAAATAGAAAAAAACTCAACCTGTATTAAAAAAAAAGAAATTGAAATACTTACCTTTAAAAAAAGGTTAAAAAAAAGGGTAAAAAAATCAGACCTTCAGATTTTGATGTGTGTTAAGGTCTAAATATACACAGCTTGATGTATGGCTTGATTGTGTTTATTTACCTTTCTGCTGCCAGGGTTTTAAGTAAAGTCACACCACAGTCCTAGCAGAAATGGCTAGCTAAACACCTGGAACCAGTTTGTGGAAGTGATTAAACTGGCTTTTGCCAGAGGCTTCCTCTGCTGGTGCAGTGTCACTACGTTCTCCATTTTACATTCTGCTCCGTAACTCTGATTTTCAAAGCTATAAGAATACCAGAAACTGGAAAAAAGACAAAACAACAGAAAGCTTAGTTGCCTTTCCCATGGATGGAAGTAGAGTGTGTAATGATGAAATGTGTTACTTGTAGGATGTGATAAACCAAAGCAATTGGATGAGCAGTTGTAGAGTGAACAAATCATATGCCACTCCATGTTTAGATTACTTGAAAATACAAACTAGGTTTTGTAAACATATCTTCTTTTTCTTTTTTTCCCCCCTTTCTTGCATACCTCAGGTATCACTGAACTGTCGAGTAATACTTTAAAGAGGTTTGATGATTTTTAATTGAATTCCAGCTTTCATAAACCATAAAACAATTTTATTCTCTACTAAATAGAAAGCATGGAATGAAATCTGTAATACGTATGAACATAATGTATAAACACATAAGATGATGTTGAGCTGTGCAACTGCTTAATTAAGTGCACATAGATATGGTGTATACAAGTCATTATCCAAAGGAAGATTCCTTCCTTTGATAAAGCAACGACATTTAGTTATGGCTGACATATTTAAATAATTATTTCCTGACTTGTCACTTTTCAGAAATAAAAGGAAAACATAAATAGTTTCTTTTAACCTTAGTGTATGTGTACATTGACGTTTTTGGCCTGTCAAGTAACGATTAAAACTGGTGATGCATAAATTGCTGTGATTAAAGTCTGTATCCTTGTAAAAAAAAGTCAGTGCAAACAGTGGAATGAATTTGAAATATACCCTATACCTGTTCCTCTTTATTTTTAGAGGGATTTGGCACAAAGTCATATTATTTCATAAATCAGTAATACACCGCATTTATTGAATGGAGCAGCAGAAATGCTAGGTGTTATTTTCAGATTAGTTAAATGTGTTTTTCTAAATATTCCCTAGTTGCATACTGTATTAAGACAAGTTGTTAGTATATAGTTATAATTTATTCTTCCTTCCTCATCCTGAAATCCTGAGCAGGTTTTTGATCCTGAGCTTCAAATTCTAGGACCTAGAGAGAGTCAGACACAATTATTTATGTAACACAAGTGAAAATGCTGGGAGGGATTGAGTCCAGGGATTGGAGTGCTTAATATCTTCAGCAAAGGCTGTGGAAATAAATACGCATGTTCATATTCATTAATTACAAAGCATTAAGAAAATAAGGCCAAATCTAGAAGACCTCTTTTAATTAATCATGGCTTTGCCAGAACAAAATCCGCCTCTGAGTTCTCCAGTGCCTCTTGCGATAAAGGCTGGAAGATGCTATTGGACTGAGTGACCAAAGCTTTGTTGTTCAGTCTACCCACAGGGTAAAACAGTGTCAGATGCAGACCCTGGGCTCCCAAGGACAAGTATTCAGCTGAGAACTATTAAAAAAAAACAAAAAATAAGTTGTCACAGCTCTATCCTTTTAAGGTCAACACCAGAAAGACTCTTGTCAAGTTGATGGAGGAAGATGACTTACTGATGTAACCCAGGGTAAAAGAGATAAGCAATAAAAATAGTCTAACATTTCTGTTTGATAGACTGACTTCTCCTGACAGCTTACAGAGAGAACCAGGCAAAAACAAAAAAAAAAAAAATGCACTGAGTTAGTTACTGTGACAGTGAAGCTCATAAATCACTGGAAATTTGATTGTGCCAATTCCACTGGGTTTTGGAGCCCGTTTTTAATATGGACTCATGTACATTGGTCAAAATACACCAGAGCTTAATGCCACTGAAATAAAACTGTAAACTACTGAGTAAAAGAGGTACACGTAAACTGATAGTTTATTTCTGTTAGTGGTGTTCATTTTTAGTTGAATTGAGATGTGAATGTTGGGAAAAAAAATCGATTAGACCTTCAGCAAGCAAGCAGGCTTTTAATTTTAGACAAAAATATCCCAATGGTAGGAGTCTTGCTCATAGATGGAAGTTCCTGGGTGGAAAGGGATTCTATTCCTTGGTGCGAATCAGTTCATCACCTTTAACATCTGGTTTCTGCATGGTATGGCTGTTTTCTTTTGTGTTTTTTAAACATATATAGAGTCAATGTGAACTAATAACTGCTTTTCTAGCCTGAACTCCTATGTAACACAATGCACAAAATTCCACCCAGAGCACATAGCTTCTGCGGTGCAATACAAAAGCAGAATGGCATTAGTGTATCTTATAGAGGTATAGTTTTAAAGCATTTTAATGACAATGAGGGCATTATAATCCTCCCTTATGTGTTCTTTAATGAATCAATTTGCTTGCCATAATGATTTTACTCTTCTGAAGTTTCCTGGCAAATTTTCACCCAAATTTTTCCTTTTTTCTCTCTGTCTCTCCCCCTTAAAAAAAAAGTTTTTCACCACTCCCTCCTTTATGGTATGGCTTATTTTCATTCACCCACATCATTTCTGATGATTTTGCTTTCCCTGTATGCTGACGAGGAGGACTGCAGACATGCAGGAGCCTGATTGTATGGGTGGGCGGCAGCGCTTGGACCGCATGCAGCCTCCTCATGGTCAGGCAGTTGAGAGGTATGGCCTCTGGCTGAGGACTTTGAGCATGGTGAACTGCCTAGTAGTGCTTCTAGGGTGAGAAGCACTAGGGTAATGGTTTGAGTTGGGCTGTGATGGAGCTTTTTCAGGTGTGTGACCTTTGTGGGACTAGCACTAGTATGGTTCTAGTGTAGTGATAAGGAGATGGGAGGTAGACGGGAGATATGTTGAATATTTGCTCTCTAGAAGAGAAATGAACTTTTTCAATCCAAGCCTGAGCTGCCACTGAAAGGGACAGTCTGACTGACCTGTTAGCTCTGGGATGTGAGCACAGTGGTTTTGACCAGAAATAGGTGCAAGTGCAGGGCAGGGCCAGGACAGGCAGGTGATGGGTGATGGGAAGGGCAGGGCTTCTTCAGGACTAATATAGCTTAAGCCTATTATGAAATTGCACCCTCTGATCCTGGCTGCTGGATCTACCTGTGGCACCCACTGCTTGACTTGGTGACAACTCTGCTCTCACTGAAATGTCACCAACCTTTGCTTTGAAATCTGTCAAGGTTACCCTTTCCTCTGTGCTTTACCTACTTAGTGAGGGAAAATCTTGAATCTCTGCTTTTTTCACAAGCATAAGCAGAAATTCCAATACATTGCCAGGGGAAAAAACCCAACTCTTCATGCAAATATATCAGGGAGAAATGAGATGTTGGAAAGAACTGCCAAATCATGGATTATTGAAGAGCCCTGCTTTTAGCAAACAGTACGTACTATAAATAAATAAGTTTAAAATCATTTTAGTATAGTAGAAAGAAAAAAAAATTAGTAGTGTTATATCATGCTATCGTGCAAAAAAACCCAGAACATTTGGCCTGATGTTTACACAGCTAAACCAGAATAATGTGTGAAGGTTGGTCAGGCTCAAATGAACCTCATGAAAAGGATTTGAGGAATTGTAAGGTTTGCATTGGTCAGTTCACCACATAAGGTTTCTTCTCTCAGTTCTTTGTTGCCATCTTTGTTTTTGCATTGTGAATTATGTGAAAACAGGGACATTGCAACAAGCTAGGGAGGTGAAATGCTCCAAGAAGAAATAGGGAGATGGGTAGCATTCTGTCCCTGTTGAATTGGAGCTAAAGTTTCTTTTTTCTTCAGTAGAGCAACAGGCATCACCTGTCATCTATTTGATTTTCCTCCATATAGATGAAGTTCAGTTGAAAACTGCAGTATGAAGATTTCAGAAAGTGTTTTGTCTTATTAAAAAAAAAAAAAATCCCTCCAACAACTTTTTAGTCCTATTTTGATGACCAGCAAGTGATAGCCTCAGAGTGCCTGAACCTGCTCTAGATGCGTCCTATCTTTTGACCTCTGTCCCACTCAGGCTCTGTGTACAGTTTCCTGAAAATAACTTTGTGTTTGGTTTTTCTGTTGTTAAAACTGTTAAGTGGAGCTATGGTGAAGCAGACAACCTGGCCTTTTGCGAACCTATGCAGAAGGCTCACAAACTGCCTTTTCATTGCCTAAAGTGTCATTAAAATACAGAAAGAGCTATACAGTGCCTCTTTGGAGTATGGCAGTCACACATATGTGTGACTAAAAGAAAGTATGGAAGTGACCTTCTGACAAAAGCTTTGGTACTGGCAAGGTTGCAGTTAATTCCTTCTGCCCAAGCAAGAAACATTACATACCGTGTGTATTCTATGGAGGTGGAAGGGATTGTCTTTCTAAGACCGTTTGCTTTATGGATTGCAGAAAGTCACTATGAAAATAATTTATTTTTGGTAAGGTTAGAGACAAAGAATAGCCTTTTCCCCGTTTGCTTTTGAGGAAAGAGTGCTCTTGGCAGGTAGATTTTTTAACAAATAGTGGTAAGACTGCCTATGTCCTGAAAAAGTGGATTTGTGTACGTTGTCCTGAATTTCTGTGGAAATTGTGAGTGGTGGTTAACTCTTTGAACATCAGCCACCATATGTAATCCCTTCTATAAAGTGACCCACCTTGATCCTAAAATTAGGTAGGGTTTTTTTTGCCTTGACTGCGTTTGATGGAAGGATGTTTCATAGCCTCACTGCTTTGTCAGTTAAAACCCTTCCTTTTCATTTTCAGGCCAGAGTTAATCATGGCTAGTCTATTTGTTCTTATGCCAACATGATCCTAAGCTTTTCCCTCCCTAATGTTTACCTCCTGCTAGCAGTTGTGTTGTTTGTCTAAAGGAACTGCATTTCATGTGTTCATATAGAGCAGAGTCCCAGCTTCTATGCCTTCTTTACTTTTAGATAAAATTAATCTTTCTTGAACTTTTGAAATAATTTGTAAATGCAGGGTCATCTGTGACATTGCCTCTTTCTGCTAAAATGCTTTTGGAGTGTGATTTAGATTGATTTATGGTTGTGGCCAACTACTTTTTTTTTGTTGTTGTTGTTTGTTTGCTTGTTTTTTTCCCCTTTGTATATCTTTTACAGTTAATAAGCTGCCAGGGATTGTTATTTCACAAAGCACTCTTCCTTACTAAATTTTATTCCGGCTTGTAATACAAGTTTTCAATAGTTTTCTGTAGGATATCTCAGTACATCTCTAGATTGAAGATACCACAAAGCTGTGTCATCATCCAGTTTCCTTAGTACTTTTTGTATAAACTCACTTGAGTATTTGTCTTGGTAGATCATCTGTGATGCAGCTGTTTGAATTGAGACTTGAGACTTTTCATGACTAGTTCAAATGGAAAGAAGTGACTTGAGAATAAAGTGAGAGTTTCAGTCTCTGCCTGGCTGTTTGGCCTCAAAACTGGACTCAGTTTTTGCTAAGCGTTACAGAACTGGTATAAACATAGTCATGATATGGGAGAAGTTAGCATATGCCTCTGCTTTCCTGAGGACACAAAAGGAGTTAGGAGACATTTCCCAGTCCTGGGCTACTCGTCTAACCATGGTACTGCCCTTCCTCTCTTTCAATGATCTACTGTTTCAGTAAAAAAAAAAAAAAAGTGAAATAGTAATGAAAAAAAAAGACTTTATAAACCAGAGCAGAAAGCAGAGTGCTTAAATGTAGCATGCTTATAAGAAGCACAAGCCCACAATGAGCAGCTGCTCTGTCTCTTGCAGGCCAGGCACTGCAATCCTCATCTGCTGGATGGTGCATGTTGCACTTTGTCTGTTCGCCTGGGTTTCTACTGATGGAGTCCAAAGTGCGTAGGAGAACGGTGCCAAACCAGATTTTCTGACGTGCAGTCAAGATGTTGCCAGGGTGTGCATTTGGAGCTGGGAGCTGCAGAAGTGTATCCTACAGTTTAGATGTACCCATGATTTGATGTTGGATTTTTCTCACGTAGCAAGAAAAGAAGTAAATGCCAGGCTGTCTGCTTCAGACATGCTGTATTACCACCGTATCTTAGGATGATAGGCTATTGGTGATTAATCTTTTGACCATTCTTAGGGAATTTATTTTCTAGGAGTGCAATTTAATAATTTTCTCATTTTAGCCTTTGTATATTTTTAATTACAGGAAGCAGTTTAGCTGATAGTAAAAAGAAATCCCTGCCTAGTGCTTTCTTGTGGGTTCACTGTTTCCAGCTTGCACAGCATCTCTGTGGTGGTGTGAGCTTGCACAATGGACTTCCTTTTGCTCATTTTGGTGTCTAAACTGTTGACATTTCCTCACTTCATGAATCTCTTACAGTATTGACATGGCAGCTGCAGCACAGGCTAAGGCATATTTCATTTTTGTCCTGTTCATGTACCAAATTGACTCATGATGCTGTGAATTCTGGGCAAAACATAGGGAACTGCAGAAACTGGGATCAGCAGGTTACCGGTATGAAGGACACAGGTTAACTTGAAGGGTCTGTGTGTACAGTTAAATGTGTGCGCTTGCCAGAAGTCATGGACTTCAAGTCTGATTTCTAATTTTCTGATTTCTCAGCTTTTGTAGTGAATGTGAGAGAAATCAACAGGTACACCAGTGTTTTTACTGTTTCTATTACCCACATTCGTATTTAAAGAAAGGGGGGAAGAGAGAAAAGTATCCCTCTTAAAATCCAGACAAGTCTTAACTCTCTCTGCATGTGCAGGGTCTACAGCATGCAATCTGTATTCTTCTACTTGCTGTTTCTCAGAGTTATAGATGATGTTTTTCTTGGTGATTATAATATTTTCAGGATGTTTCTGGAATCCAGCCACTATAATGCAGCCTCTTCTGCCATATTTCTCATTCTAGTGATTTGCAGTCGTGATTCAAATTTCAACATAATGAGACATAAGGCATCTATATGTCAAGCTCTTAGAAAGACGTAAGGGAGATGGTAATTTTCAATAGTTTTAGCTTCTAATCAAGTATGAATATGTTGCCCGGATTACAGCATCCTGTTGAATTACACAACCACCCTTAGCTCATATGCCAGTAGTGTTATAGGTAGACAAAGTTCAGTTTGGGCTGAAGAAGCCACATTTTTTTCTTCTGAGTTGTGCAGTTGCCAAGCTCACACCACTTCCTGCACTTGGGCTTGGGAAGTGAGAAGCAGCAGGTCCGTGTGTATGTGGCGTCAGAGGCGCCACAGCACAGACGTACCTGTAGCACCGCTGGTGCCATCGGTGCTGTGGGAGCGCGTTGCTCTACTCACTACAGCACTACCACCTCCGTGCCCAACCTTTAATTATCCCTGATGCTGTGTGTGTGTAATACAGACTTATTTGTGGAGTTGAAGTGAGACAAGCATGCCATCTTGTGAGCAGGCAAAATGGGAGCAATCTGCAGGTTCTACTGTGTGCGGATGAAGAGTGTTATGAGAGTAGCTGTTGGCTGTTCTTGTTTCAAACTCGAAGGAGATTGAGAGCTGTAGCGACTTGGTGTGTAATAGGATGGGAAATCAAACCAGTGCTTTGGATCTGAGAGTCATAAAGAGTAATTGTTTTTCTGTTAATGGGCCAAGACCTATCAGGATGACATGGGATTCAGTCATACAAAGGTTATTCCTTAAAAAAAATAAGACTTCAGTCTATGTTAGAACAGTGGATTCTCATGCTGGAGAAGACCTAAGTATCAGCTACTTAAATCGTAGAATCAATCTTGCTTCTTGGGGGAGGCTGACACACCTTGGGCAACTCAGTATGTGGGTTTTCCCCCCCCTGTTCTCCTCTGCCTGATCCTCAGTTATTAGCGCCCCATATCTGTTATGCAAGGGGAGCTGTTAAGACCAAGAACATTGGGAGGGGGCTCTCCTGCCCCTGCGAGGAGGTACCTGCCTCCACACCCCCCCATCACCCCCTTTACCTGTTTTAGCAGGGGAATGAGAGGAAATGCATGACTTCTTTTTGTTGCAGCTGCCCTTTATGTCACGTATGCATATATATGCTCTTGTTGTCTTCATACAAATAGTTAATGTCTTCTAACATGAGGCTTTGTTCTCAGTACAAGAAGAGAAGCCATGTACAAGTTATAAAGATAATTTCTAATTGCTTTTATGTATTCTTTCTGTACATGCCGCTTAACAAATTAATTGTTTAAGAAATACTTAAACTAAATCTCCTCCAATTTCTTTCCCATCTCCATGTAAAATAAGACATCTTTGTAGCGTAAATCCACTTGTACCACGTTTCAGGGGATAAGAAATCTACACCTCATACTCATCCCTAAAAAAACTGGCTATATCTACTGAAAAACATTCTCTACAGAATTATCAGAGTGTTTGGGCCCTGTATCAGTTAATCAAGTAATTTTAGAAGCTGCATTCTCTTCTGACTGCTAATGGTACCAAGATGGCTTTTGCAGCCTTATGTCTTGTGCCTTATCAGATCAGACTGTTACAGGAGTAATTATTTACTCTTGACTAGTCCCATTTTGGGAAGAATGTGCATGCTGATGTGCGGATGAAACATTTATCTCTCGAGTTGTTTGAAATAACAATTGTGGATATTCTCAAGCTATTCCTAGATTGGAAAATTAGAAGCAGCCCTAGCTTGGATTGATTGGCATGGGGAGAACAAACAGCAAAAGATTATTGATTGGGCAGCTGCTAGCTGAGCAGGATGACATGATCTGTACTCAGCCAACTGGCTTATATTTGGCAGTCCTTTTATTCAGTTGTGGTTATCTTGCTCCATCTCTGTTGGACTCTCAGCTTCTCCACCTAATTGGCTGTGTTAATTTGTAGCCCGCACCTTCAGATCTCAGGTACATCCCAAATTCCTTTGCACAAGTTGCAACACTACTTCAAAGAAGGTGCTGTTGTAGCCTCTGCAAATAATTTTGGGACTTTTTTTAGACTCCAAGATGCCAGTGAACCCAGAAGTTGCTTTAATAAGTTGCTTTCTTTATAAATGAAGAAAACACAGCAAAAGCTTTCCATTTTTTGTGGGATATATCCCAGTGCAGCAAATCGGCCCTGCATCACCGCTGGATATCTCTCAAAACTGGTGAGGTATTGGATTGGGAATTGAGGTGGCAAGAAGGCAGCTCTGAGGAGGAAAACAGGAGCAATGCGGTAAGGCTCACTTGTGTATAGGGGGTTTTTGAGAACAGAAGTTTCAGTGTAATCTCTGCTTGTACCTCTGTGTAACTCTTTTTTGGGGAAATTCTAGATTTTTTTTTTTTTTTTCCAAGGGAAACGTTCAGGTGTTTTGTTGATGGAAAGGAGATACAATTAAGTGACCAACTCATTTCACGATGTATCTTCAATGGGAAAAACAATTCTGCGCTTCTGTTTGTTCTGACTGCAGATTTCTACTTAACTCTTATCGGTAGTTTTAGTTCCTTTTGTACATTGTAGCGTGCTGATTCTGCAACCTGTGTTGCCCTTGTGTTTGTGGAAATTACATATTTAGGTCTCAGAATAAAAATATATCGATTTTAAAGTTTTGGGTTTTTGTTTTTATGATCCTGGCAGATTGCCAAGGTTTAAATTAAATTTCCGACATCAGTATGGTCAAAACTAATCTAAAGGCTTTTGGCACTATACCTCCATGCAATAAAGAATCAAAGCCAGTGGCATAAGAAATCTGCTATCAAAAGCCGAAGGCTAGATTCGTAAAATAGCTTATGCAGGCATTATGAGTTTTTCCCATGGAAAGTTTATGTGGGAGTTGGGCAAAAACTGATTCAAGAACAGCATTATTTGCTCTATATATATATTCATCCAACAGTCAACAGGCTGACGCTGGCACTGCTTGACAGTTTTAAAGGAATACCAATGCTCGCTAGATGAAGCTGTTGCAAAGCCACATCAGCAGACTCCTCAAGTCTTCCCCATTTCCAACCAGAATTGAAATTGGTATAACAGAAGTCGTATTCCTTAGTGAATGTGTACATTTGATTCTTATGACCTTCTGGAAAATGCTTCTGTTTTAAAGCAGTTTCATAAGAAATCATCAAGGTGGAGGCATTATAGGAGTACCTTTCTCATCAGCATTTCACTTTGTTCTGCAGCTTAAAAAGAAACATAAATAAGAGATAAAAAAGGTCAAATAATAGAAAAAAAAAACACTCCAAAGGTATCCATTTGTATTCACTTTGGTATTTTTTTTCATTTTACTTTGTTTCATTTTAAGAAAGTACCTTAGTGTTTCTGAGGACCTTATGGTATGTATTGCAATAGTCTTTCCTATTTCATAGGGATGATTCCAAAGGCAAGGTAATTCACCACGACTTTGGCTGGAGCTAATATTGGTCTCCAACATCAGTTCTCTGATTTCTGACAAATGGCCAAGATTTCTTGAATAGGCACAGCTTTCTGTTTTGTGTGGGGAACACATAATCCACTCTTTTGTTGTGGTTGCCACTGCTGTTGTTTCTCCCTCCTTCACAATGGAGAGTGGGGTTATTTGTGCTGAGTGGGAAATTGGAGCCAAAAATCTGACTTGCTGATATTTAATGTGATGTTAATTTTTGTGATAGCCTCAAAGAGCGTACGAAATGTTTGTAATACAGATCCTATTGCATCCTGACCTCTGAGTCAAGAGGGTATATTGGTGATGAAAGTTTTATCTGTCACAGGCGTATCAAGATGATTCAACCCAAATGTATAGAAATTGTTTATATAGAGGTTGCCAAACATTTTCCATTGCTTTTCATCTGAATTCTTGAATATATTACTAAATAAAATAGTCTGTGTTTGGAATGTATGGCTGTGGGATATATGGAAACTCAGAGCATGTTGGGGGAAGAGTTAGAATAAGGAAATATAATAGTTTTGTAAACTTTACGTGAATATAGGTACATCGTATATAGACTCAAGATTCAATTTGCTGATCAAAGCATCCAAATAACTTTGGATTTAATAATGTCAGCAATGAATGCTAATATATGGAAATTGAAAAGCATGGAGCAACAATAGCTAGCCACGCTTACCAGCATTAGCCTGCAGCGTGTAGATTTACATTTTTTTGTTTTGTTTTGAAATCACAGTTTGGAAAATATGTGTTCTTTCTCCCTTCTCCCATACTTCTGAATGTGGGTTCTTCTAAGCAAGCTTAGACAAGATTCAAGCTAAACAATAGGGCAACATAAGAACCTTTGAAGACTCAATTTGGATAGATACCCAAAGCCAAAGTCTGCTTTGATGTACGTGGGCTCAACTCCTGTTGCCCTTGGTTGCCCTCTCTTACCTGTGTAACTTGTGTCTGGAAACCCTTGTCAATTTGTTTTTGGGAAAAATAAAAAACAACATAACACACACCTCATTTTGCAAACTCATGTTCATCCTGGTTCTAGTCTGTCTGGAAAAGTACTACAATAATGCCCTCTCCAGAGTTTTTTTTGCCTGTACTTGGAAACAAAATTATTTGAGATTTTCTTGAATGCTAACCGAAACCATTCTTCTTCTTCCTTCCATCTTCTCCTCATCTCCCAAATAATTTTTGGTTCCATTTGACTGAAGTTTTTTGCAAGGGAGCTTTGTTGCTTATATCACAGACCTCATGTGATGGAAAGGAACAGCACATCTCAGTCTTGCTTCTCCCAGTCAGTAAGGCTTTTGCCATTAACTTCAAGGGTGAGGAGATTGGTCCATTGTATTCTTAATGCAAAAGAACAAATGAGTCACTTGTATCCATACCTGATTGCTCTTGCCTAGGAGCCAGGAGGTCAGCCTCATTCCTCACTCTTCATCTCCAGGTAGCACTGTGCTTGCCTCTGCCGGCATACTCAACTTAAATTCAGCTCTGAGTCATTTGCAAACCCTAAACTCCCACTGCCTTCAAAGGACATTTGGATTACAAAGAACATTTACTCAGGCTGAAATGAAATTGAAACAGGCGAGATTGACACACCTAGTAGAAGAGTCTGGAAAGACAATGGTTGTTTACTCTTAAAGATGAGATGAATAGAGGGAATGAGATAGATGTACCCACAGACTTAGAGGATCTTTGATTCATACTAGTGCAAGGTTGAGGGGAAACACTACTCCTTTGGCAAGAAGCAAATTCAGAGTGCTTCAGATACTTGCTCTTTTTTTTACTTTGTAATTAGATTGTAATGGGAGAATTACAAGATAACACTGATACCAGGATTAACATAATGTTCAAAAAGATATTGGACACTTCTATTGGAAGCAGGGATACGCAGACTTACTTAACAACAAATTTTAGAATGCGAGAGATAATTAAGGGCTATAAACTTTTTCTGAAAGCAAGCCACTGTCTAAGTGTGGAGGATTAGGAGCGATTTATTTCTGAGAGAGGTAGGTGATTCTGTATTTGTCCAAAGGCAGATCCTTTGAAGGATCTGGTATTGGCTGGTCTCCAAGACAGAACTCCAGACTAAATGGATCTCTGCTTTCATCTAACAGATAATGTTCTATAGCCCTATAATGTGTAGCAAAAGCAAATTAATAGAATAACCAGAAGATTGAGTGAGGATGGCAGGGGTCTCATAGAAGGTGTCAGCCATGGCAGAAGTCAGTTATTTTATTGAAGTAAGCAAATCAGGCTGAGTTCTCTCTGTGGTGCTGTAACAACAGATTGGGGAGCATGCAAAGCAGCATCAATACATATAAATTAAACTACTTTTAATACACAAAATGAGTGTAGAGATAAATGCTGAACATTTAGGTAAATGCTGAAGCAAAGGCACAATATTCTCTGGAAGTGTGGCCTTTTAATGCTGTTTTGGAGACTGATTTACATACAAATAAAATGTCAGCTTGTCCCATGACTGTCGTGATAAATTGGAGCATTTAGATTTTTGTACGAGGTGCTCTTTCTGTACCTTATTAAATTACAGGATCTTGGCCTTTTGCCAAGTGTGAGGCTGACACTGCTGAAATACATGTAGGAGAGGTGTATGGGTTGGGACATCAAGAGAAACCAGATTCAGTACCTAGCCCTGCTTGCATGTCACCTTGAACACTTTGTTTTTTGCATCTCTCCGTACATAATTTCATTTGGCTCTAACATGGCAGTGATGCCGATTTTCCTGTGTCACACTCTTCATTGATGTTTAACAGGTTGTCATGTTTACAGAGTATTTTTAGATGCTTGATTGGAAGCCAGGGTGAAGTGAATCTTTGCCTTCTTGGGTTCCCACGTGTGGATAGATGGCAGTGGAGCTCTGGTGGGAGCAAGCTCTCTGCAACAGGCTGGTAAAAAACGCAGAGCAGCAAACTGTGGTGCTCAGGGACCTTTAAATAAAAGCAGTTGTTCATTTTGGTTGTAAGATGCCAGGATATTCCACCCCATGTTGCCTCTTTTTAGGCAAATCATCTTTTGACTTCAGTTTCACCTGATACTGTCTGCATGATTACCCCAGTAGTGAGCTTGAAATGAAACAGGTGCCTGGAAGTAGGCTCAGACAGACTGTTTTGAAATGCCTCTCTAAAACTCTCTGAAATGACCAAGTGTCTGTTTTATACCCAAAAATCAGGTTAAATTTATTCCAGAGACTAGATGACTACTAATATGTGCTGTGCTCTGAAGCATATGGTAATAGAAAAGATAATTTTGAATTAATTTGATGTGAATTAATAAGAGATTTATTTGATGAGAGTTGTTTGAAGGTGATGAGACTTTGTAGCTGAACAGGATTTAAGCTGCCTGAAAGTGCACCTTCAGAGATTTGAGAACAATCAATGTTGGGAAAGTAAATGTAAATGGGAAGGAACAAGCTTGAACAGACCACAGCTTTTTTTTTTTTTTTTTTCCCCTTTTCCACTTGTCTCTGTTGTAAACTGTCTAGAAAAAAAGTGGTGAAAAAGGCTCTTGGTGAATTGGTGATCGGGAACCAAATCAAAGAGCCTGAAAAATGCAGAAGAGGAAGAGGGGAGGTGAAAACCAACAGTATTTTGCAGTAATACTGCTCTACTAGTATGACACATGAGACATGGTTTTCTGCTTGTGTTTTCCAGTTGGCTAAGCTATCATAATTTCAGTGGAACATGCAGAGTGCAGAAGGTCAAGCAGATAAATTTTGACCATATACAATGTCTGCTTTTGCCAGCTTTCAGTGGTACAAAGAACTGTTCTGCACTAAACAATCTTGCCCAGGAAAGAGCAGCCATGTAGTTCTAGGGCTTGTACAAAAACATGTATAATCTTAAAAAGTCTTTCAGTATTACTTTGTCACTTACATAGAGCCATGACTTGTCCTGTCTTGTAGGTCATACTTGGAGACACTAGTGTCAAAGTGGGAGGAAGTGGACTTACTGAGGAGGGAGTTGCTTACTAAGCTTGTTTTGCTCTCCTGTGGTTTAAAGCCTGTTTCTTGAGTTCTTTACACAAGAAGGGTTGCTCTTCCCTTCTTAAAAGATAAAGGTTAGGATCCAGTATTGGTTGTTTTCTGGCAGGCTTGCCCTGAGAACTTCAAGTAGTGCTGAAAGAGTAGCGTTGAGTGTGACTGCATGTAGCTTTGTGTCTTGGCTGGAGATGGTGAAGATGTTAAACTCTGCACATCTCTTTTGTGTCATTTCACTCCGAGTATCCATAAAGGAGGATGGAAAGATGGGAAACTTCAGAGAGTCCTGTACCACTCTGTCTGAGTCTGGGGTAGTTTGCATCTAATGCAAGATAATTTTCAGTGAAGGTAGCAATTTCACCTGGAGCTTCCAGTGTATTTGCAGATTGTTATTATTATTTTTCTTATTATTAAAAAAAAAAAAAAGCTTAAATTAGAAAACATACTGGTCTTTGAACTGTGAGCTGTCCTGATTAGCTTGCTAACTTTCTGGTTGTGCTTGGCACAGGTCTGGGCCAGCCCAGCGGGACGGGCTGTGGCGGAGGGTTGGGTGCAGGGTGGCTCCCTGTGGATGGAGCCTGCTGTGGAGACAGTTTCCCAGAAGTTGATTCTCTCAAGACAGGAGCTTTCTGGCTTCAGAGCTCCTGTGCTTAAAGCTGCTCAATTGTTATATGGAGTGTGTGGAGAAGGCTCCAGACCGGTTAGGACTTTAAGTGCTTGATAGAAGCTAACACTTTGAACACTCAAGAGTTTTTTTGTGTAAAGCACAGCAGACAGTCTTTGTAGCCTATTTGTGTGTAATAAGCTGGGTTTTGTTTTGTGCCCTTTTTTTGGTGGTTTTCTTTTCCCCTTTCCTTTTCTTGCCTTTTTT
>VWZI01001012.1:128615-203950 GCA_013396835.1 Psilopogon haemacephalus
TTTTTTTAAAAATGTTGTTTTTTTTTTTTTCCCTTTTTTTTGGGGTTTTTTTTTTCCCCTTTCTTTTTTTTCCTTTTTTTTTTTTTTTTTTTTTTTTTGTGAAAGACAGAGAAATTAAAACCACAGCATTATTTTCCCATGCGGCTACAGTGAGTATCCTGCGATCTCACATGATCAGCTGTCCTGGTGGGGTGGAGTGTGGGAAGGTGTCAAAATATGTGTCTCGATTTTTTTTTTTTTTTTTTTTTTTTTTTTTTTNCTTTGGCCCTGCAGTAACAAACTACGTGAGTGTATGTTATTAAGATGATAAGATTAAATTTCTAGCTACTAACATGCTATCTCAACAGCAAAGAGGAAAAAAAAAAAAAATCTTGAAAAAATTATGAAAATTAGTCTGACGGTCTCCTTTTAATAATAAGATCACTCCCAACCTCAGCAGACAATGTATACTGGAATTCCACAGGGCTTTTTTGTGGTCCTAATGATTTTAATAATACTTTGTGCTATGTAGCACCTTTCATTAGAGGATCACAAAGTGCTTTACAGTCACTAATTAATTAAGCCTCACAACACTCCTGTGAGATAGGTAAGTATTAGACATATATTAAGCTGAGACACTGAGAGTTAATGATTTTTTGCTGCATTATTCTGGCAAAATGATTGATGTTTAAGCGCCGTATGTGCATTATATGTCTGTGTGTGGGTGCGTAATATATATGAGTGTGAAAGTATTAATTTTACTATCCCTTAACAAAGAGGTCCTAGTTAAGCCTGTTGAATACCAATGAGCATTTTCATTTAACTTCTTGTTGCTGCAGCATATTGACTGATAACATCACCATCTTCATAGACCCTTGACTTAATTTGCTCTTTGTCTGCTTATGCATCTGCTTGTACAAAGATTAGTCAGTGGCATCTCAAAAAAATTCAGACATCTCTCTAAGTGTTGTTATTCTGCTTAAAAGAATATATGACTAAGATCTGAACTGAACCTGCAACACAGGCACAAGGCAACAACCATGCTCTTGCAATAGGCTTTGATGACAAGTCACCATGTACAGTAAAAGTAATGAGCAATAACAATGACCCATTGTGGGAGCTGATGATCAGCAGGTAATTAGCTGTAATCTTCACCAGCATAGGAGACTATTGATTGCCAGAATTTGCTTTTTTGTTTTTTAAAAAGAAGTAGATTTGTCACTGTGGTAATTCATTATCCTGAATTACAAACTGAGTTTAGGAGAAATTTCCACATTTTGTTTGGGGGATAAACCGGTGTCAGTGATTCTCGAGTAAAAACTTGCAGATGCATGAACTGTGGAGAGTAGCCTTGGCTGGTTTTGAGGGAAACTGTATATAGCTATTAGTATTATTCCCACTTCAAAATAGCTGAGAGCGAGCGCATCAGGTAAAAACAAAACCCAACGCCCCCACCCCCCCCTCCCCATGGTTTAAACATAATTTCAGCAAAACAAAAATAAGATACTAAATCCTAGATTATGGAACCCAAAGACAAGTTCTGAAACCTGGGCCTTATCTGGGGTTCCCTCAGCTTGAAAAGGCCTTTTATTCCCATTACTCTTAGGTAATCTGTTTAGTTTGAGAGTATCATCATTTCCAGTCATGAAAAGGTAATTCATTCCTAATGGCCGTTCATCACTTGGCCAGTTTATGAACACCCAACAAATGTGTTATCATTGAGATAGCATTTTTGAGACCTGGGAAGTTGCCCACTAACAATGAAAGCAACACCACTAAATTTGTTTCAAGTAGGGCATGAGGCAGCCAGCAGATAACTTCCAATTGCTGATGGCAGAGCCTGGATGTGAATCAGTTGTTTGTATCTCATCTGGCTAGCCCCATTGTGAAGCACAATACGTGTTAATTTATGTGATTTATTTTTTTTAAGGCCTTTTATGTTCAGAAGCATTTATCCATCTCTTTTTTCAGCACTTACTTGAAAACTGGGTTTTGGTGAACATCACCTCTGAGATCATTTTTTTCTCTTTATGTGTGTGTACGTGTGCAAGAATATGCTTGTCTGTCTGAGGAGGAGGGAGCTATGGGTTTTCTTATGCTTGGTGAAAGTAGAAAACAGCTGCCACTCTTTGTATAGTGCCCACTTATAGATGCATGTGAATGTGCAGTAGGCATAATAATGTCTTTAAGTGAAAAAAAAAACAAAAAACCAAAACAACAAGAAACCAACATATCTTGAATGCATAATTTAGGAAGGAAAACCTTTTTTTTTTGTTTTGTTTTGCAGATATACAGATCAGCTCTCAAAATGTCTTCTGTGTCTTCCGTGCATCTTCTAAGACAATTGCATTAGCCCGCCTGCTAGTTGACTAATAGAATTAATAATTGTAGAAAGCACTCTAAAGCCACATGCCTTATGAAGTCAATGCTGGGTATGATTTTACAAGTATGTGATCCATTTTTTCAAGTGAAATTGTTAACTGAAAACGTTCTTGGCACACAATAAAACATTGTGCAATCTGTTATTTGTCTTAGAGATAATAATTTCGGAGTGCTATATTCCTTCTGTATCTAACTTATGACTTGCTAGGGGATGGGTTCTTCAATTTAAGAGTATTGCAAATGTAGCTTTATTTATATAATATGTATCTGAGTAATGATAGTGGTGGAATTTCAGTGACAAGGAAAACTTGTGTGTCTTTTCTTGCTGTCCCCTTGAGTGGATATCAAGCAAATAAATGACAGATGGTTTTTCAAATGCTAAGGGAAAAAAAAAAAAGGCAGGGAAAATGCATTTATATTTAACTTAAGAAAGTTTTAATATTTAAACCAGTATCTTCTTTCCTTTCTTTCTCCAAGTGTAGACTACTGCATGAAAAAACTCCCTCCATTAATAGGCAGATCTGTAGATATGTCAGGAAAATTTGAACCCAAGTGTCTAGATCTGGAGTACTGTCTAGTTAGCCTGTATACAGTCCAGATTTTTCTTTTCCTCCTCCTCTTCCTTTTCTCGCTCTTTTCTTCTGTCCTTTCTGCCGAGTCTTTTCTGTCAGTTGGCATGAAGATAGCGAATCTCTAAACTTCCCTTATCTGCCAAAAATATCAGTAACAAAAACATTTTAAAACACTGCATTGAGTCTTGTTTAATTTTGACTGAGGTAACAGTCACAATGTTTACTTTCTCGATTTCTGATTTTTCTTCACTGTGTAGTCAGAACTTCTTTCTCTGTGCTCTGCCATGAGCTGATTTTAAACAGAAGTTATTTTAAAAAAATGGTTTGGGGTGTATAACGGGGAGGAAAGCAGAGTTAGCTGAACACTACCAGAGATGCTTACAGTTTTAAGTGTGTGTTACCTAAGAGCATTCATGAAGTCCTGGAGAGAAGCAGTAATGATAAAAAGCTGAGGGCTATCTTTATACCTTGGATTATATACGTCTGTTGTTTTAGTAGGCTGAGTCTGTGTTGCAATAGTTCCCTTACCACAACAGGAAATCTTTCTTTTCTCTTAGTTTTGAGTGACTTCATGATTCAGAAGTCATTGGAGGGGGGAGGTCGGAAAGAGAGAAATTGAGTGCATATATGTCCTGGTAGGTGTGGTTGACATTAAAGAGAAGACACTTGGTTCCCAAGCACGTGTGTCTTCTCCAGTAAGGAATCACAGTAGACATTTAATAAAGCTATTGAGACCACACGGAGTGTCCCAGTTTCTGTAACATGAGCTGGCATTCTGTGTGAAAGCCATCATGCTGCAGCCATGCTGCCTGTGGATCGACTCAACCACAAAGACAACAGAGCCATCCCAAGACACAAGTTGAACATTTCCCCTAAGAAGCTGTCTGTTTTTATCAACATAGCACACAGTGCCCTTTCATGTGGAGCAGATGTAAATAAGAGGATGTACAGATGCCTATTCTTTTATTTGTAACCTCTGTCTCCAGTTAATGCTTCTCAAAGGTTTGAGAAGGCCATCCACGTCTTACAAAAAGTCTGGATATGGTACCATTTGGAGAGCATCAGTGCTGCTCCCAGAATCACCAGGTGGCCATGCCTTCACAGAGCAGTATATATCTTCAGTGCCTCCATAGGCACCCAGCCATGACTGATTTGGGAGTGGGGGCTCAGCCTTGAGTCTGCAACTCACGTCTCATGTGTGGTACTGCTGGCTGCTGCCACCGGACCACACACGATTTGGCAAAGAGGAGTATCCATAGTTGTATACAGCGTTGGCAAAGATAAGAGCATAGAAAATGTCGTAGCACATCTGTCTTCTGCCCATAGTTAGCATGTGAATACAAATGGGTCAAACCAGCTGGTGATGGATATGAAATCCAGAACTATGCAGTGGAGAGTGCAGGAGAGTTTCACATAGTTTATGTCAGTAGACAAGGGGAAGGTGAAGATATGTAGTGGATGAGGAATTTGGCTTGGTACCTGCGTAGTCTAGTTACTTCCTCCATAGTCTGTTCATTTATCAGCTGACTCACTGCTGGCAAGCTCCTTCTTTCACTCTGATACTTACTGCTTCCTGTCTCAACAGTGGCTATGTTTGCAAGGAGGGCTGAGCAGAGGAAGGTTCAGCTGTTTAGATCCACGTGGATTCCAGGTGTTTTTGGGATAACTCCTGTCTCAGTCACACAGCAGTGTCCACTGTCTGAATCCAGGCCTGTAAAAATTCATTGACAGTGCATTTCCTAATAAAGTTAGTTTCTTTTTGTTTGGCAAATAGAACTAATTGTATGAATAATGGACTGTGGGGCCAGGCTCTAGAATATCCATATAATCCTGATTGAAGTTTATGGGCAGTAGGATGGGGAGCTTCTGCTATAGAGAAACTGATAACCTGCTTAGGAAAAATACTTTCTCTGAAATCTCAGGTTACTTGTTCTCTTAAATCTGTTTCTTTTCTACTAACTTGTTTAAGTTCTTCTGATTATGCATTTTAGGTGAGTTTTTTTGAAAGCTACACTGTATGTAGCTGTACAGTGTATGAATATTAGACTTCAAAAGTTTCTTTCTCTCTTTTTTTTTTTTTAATAATTTTAAATGAAGCATTCATTTGAAATTATTTCTGCCAGGCCATTATCCTTTGAAAAGACAGTGAAACCTGTAATTCACTCACTCTCATGGCAATGTTCTTGTAGACTGTATAGTTCTTTCAGTTAAGTTCAGTCTCACTGTGAGGATTTTTTACTTTGCGCAAAAACCTGTTTGACAAAAAAAAATTCTGAAAAGTTGATGTATTTATATAGTTCAGAATGCTTTAAGAAGTGCCAGGTTTATAATCTGTTACATATCTTGAATAATTCTATAGGGTTTTTTGCTTTGTCTTTTTTTTTTTTCTTCTTTTTTTTTTTTGTGGTAGATATGGTCCGGAAAAAGAACCCCCCTCTAAGAAACGTTGCTAGTGAAGGTGAGGTACAGACCATTGAGTCTACAGGTACTGAGAGTGAAGAGTCTGGAAGGAAAAAGGAATTTTCCACAGAGCAGATGCAAGAAAATACTGACCAGGGTGATGCAGCAGAGTTAAATAACAAGGAGGAACTTTGCACGCATGTCCAAGAGCCATCTTCCAGCATTAAAAAGGACTTGAAAAGCTCAGTGCTGAGTGAAAAGGCTGGCTTCAATTATGAAAGCCACAATAAGGGAGGAAATGTTCCATCCTTCCCTCATGATGAGGTGACAGACAGAAATATGCTGGCTTTCTCATCTCCAGCTGTTGGGGGAATCTGTGAGCCCTTGAAGTCTCCTCAAAAATCAGATGCAGATGACACCCAAGATGTGGTCTGTACCCCGTCAGGAGATGCAGCGGAGACAAATGAGGAGCATCAGATGTCGCCAAAAGCTTCAGATGAAACAGTGCAAGTGCAAAGTGGTCAAACCGATGGCCAAGGCTCGAGCCCAGTCCCCATGGCCTCAAAAAACCCACAAGTGCCTTCAGATGGGGGTTTAAGGCTGAACAAATCTAAAGCAGATTTGTTGGTAAATGATAACCCAGATACGGCGCCTCTGTCTCCAGAGCTTCAGGACTTCAAATGCAACATCTGTGGATACGGTTACTATGGGAACGACCCCACAGATCTCATCAAACACTTCCGCAAGTACCACCTAGGACTGCACAACCGCACCAGGCAGGATGCTGAGCTCGACACTAAAATTTTGGCTCTCCACAACATGGTGCAATTCAGCCACTCCAAAGACTTCCAGAAAGTCAACCGCACTGTGCTTTCAGGGGTGCTGCAGGACATCAATTCCCAGAGGCCTGTCTTATTAAATGGGACTTACGATGTGCAGGTTTGTATTTTCCCAGCCTCCTTGCTTCTGCTGACTACTTTCTCAACTGCCAAATCAGTTATTTCCAAAGCCTCTGCTACCTTTATGATTAGTGTATTTCATGGAGCTTCCTTGAGCCTTAAGTGCCATTTTGGTCTATTTTAGCTAGGCTTTTTGCAGGTCTGCTGAGCTTCTTGTACAGTGGAGGAGTAGTTGGCTTTTTGACCAGTGATATTTCTGTATGTGATGTAGTCTTTGTGGTGATCAATAGCAAAAGATCTTATTCAGCAAACAGGAAAAAATGCTGAACTGGTAATCATATCTGAAGGATTTGCTGTCATGGAAAGAAAAGAGCAAATAATAATGAAAAATAGCAACCAGATAGACAAAAGACAGCAGCTGGAAATTAAAAATGTAATCCTAAATTATCAGCTGCTGGGAATAAAGATTTGGCTTATTGATTCCTTATTAAGATAAAATAAATGGCAAGTCTTGGCAAATCCGAAGTTCTCTAGTGCCAGAAAAACAGGATACACAATGGGTGTTTGAAACATTTCAAAAAGTAACAGCAGTCCTTCATGTTAGCTTGCAATGAAAGCACTATTGCCTCAGTCATTTTTCCATCTCATTGGAGCAGGGAAGAAACTACAGATACTACTGCAAAAAAAACCCAAACCCCCCAAAAATTGGTTTTACTGTGAAAAGAGTGGACTGTAAAGCTTTTTCATTGAGTCTTTGTTGGTTTCTTAGGAACTAATATTTATTTATTTATTTTTAAAAGTTGCTGCTTTAAAAAAGCAATCCCCTAATGAAGGAGCTTAGAGATGCAGTAGGGTAGTTCAATATTCTATGATACAAAAACTAATATGTTAATAGAAAACCCACAAGTGACAAAATTTGCATGCAAAACAAGCTGGAATGTCCATCCAATTTCAAGTATATGTTTGAATACATGATTCCAGCCTGGTAGTAATGGCCAGACAAAACTCCAGGGTATGTTAAAATAAGAAGGCAGATGATGGAAAATATTTAATGATGCTTGCAGAGACTATAGCTATAGGAAAGAAACTTTGCAAAACAAGTTAAGATGGCTAACATCTAACTCCAAGCAAGAATTTGAAACCTGAACACAAGTCAAGGACTTCATGGTTTTAAGTGATGTAAAATTTTCCTCTTTTTTCAGAAACTTTACAACTTTTTTTTGTGGAGCAGAAAATCAAACTAAGCCTGTTACTATGCATAAAAGCTGCAATCTTTGAACTGCTGTCTTATTAAAGGATCACTTCACTGTCTTGTGTCAGACACTGTCAAACTGTGATTAGAAAGCAAATACATGATTTAGTGAAAAGAGGTTAGAAGTGAATAATATCAGAATGTGAAATGATGGCTTATAATTAGCACATAGTATGATGTTAATACCTGGATTTCCTGCTATAGTTTCAGTGTGCTGACTCCAGGGACAGCATCTTAGAGCAACTGATCCATGCTGTCAGGAAGACATTCAAACTGGAACAGTTCAGGCATACAGTATAGAGGAATTTGAATTTTTAAACACACTTTCATTTCCTCCAAACAATTGTTTCGTTAGGTCCTTAGTTATTTATAGGAAAGTTTATGCTTGATTAGAATGAGCTGGACACTTTTCCTATGCAGTGCTTTCAGAAATAAAACAGATGTGCGAGCTATCTCAGTTTGAACTGATAGAAGTAGAAATAAAACAGCTGAACCTAGACTATGCTTGTCTAGTAAATCCTGGCAGTAAGATACTGCAGGGGAGACAAAAAGCGGTAGGAAACAGCCCATAGATAATCTCCTTAAGATCAGGCTTTTCTCAGACGAAAAACATTTTCCAAAATAGAACAGACAGCCTATACAATGTTGGCAATTTATTGTAAAGAAAGCAAGCAAAAAAAAAAAAAAAAAAAGAAAAAAAAAAAAGATCTGGAAACTTAATTTTGAAGTGTGCTAATTTTCCCTGCCCAATATGGAAAGAGAAGATTAAACAAGCTCTAGTGGCAAGCGCCATGCTTCGGCGCTTGCACATGCACCAGATGTTGATCCAGAACATGTCAGGAGATAAGTAGCTGATTAATATTTTTATGCTTTCTTCTCCAACAGTCCCGATACAGAGCAGCTTTGTGAGATTCATAAACAGAGTTCCAGAACATCTGAAAATCCCCTTTTCACCCACACGTGTTTATATTACTGTGATGTCCATTTTGGAGGGGATTTTTCACAGGCATCTGAGCCGCTGGCGTCTCCCTCACCAAGGGATTGTATCGATTGGAGCTCTGGTTAAAAATTGGTTCAGTCAGACTGCAGTGTACAGCGAAGAGGGAACTGAACCTGAATAATTGGTTCAACTAAACAATATTATTTGTATAGGTACCGGGCTAAAGGAAAATAATCCCTTTGTAATTAACTTGAAATAGTAGTGGACTGGGCTCAAGGTCTGATTTATTGATCCCCTTGTACTTAACAAACTGTTCTGTTGTAGCTGAGGTGGAAGTTATCGATGGATTTATGGTCTCAGGCCAGGGAACTGGGCACAGAATCCAGAGGATGAAGATCACGGACTTTGATCTGACTCACCGTGTATAAAGATTTGTAGTGGTCAGCTGTGAGCTCTGTAGTTTGCATTCATAACAAAACACAGAGGAAAATGTCTGACTGCAGAAAAAAGCTGTATCTCCTATCTGCAGACAGGTAGGGATGTGGTCCTTTTGCCAAGGGCTTGGAAGAAAGAAATCAGATGAATTTTCAAAGAAGACAAAGGAATCTCACTGGATTATATATTCAAATAAAAATCTACACAGTAGTAAGGCCAGGTCGAGGGAGATGATTCTCCCCCTCTGCTTCGCCCTGGTGAGACCCCATCTGCAGTACTGCATCCAGTTGTGGAGCCCCTATTACAAGAGGGATGTGGAGATGCTGGAGTGTGTCCAGAGAATGGCCACGAGGATGCTCAGAGGGCTGCAGCACCTCTCCTATGAGGACAGACTGAAGGAATTAGGGCTGTTCAGTTTGGAGAAGAGGAGGCTCCTGGGTGACCTTCTTGTGGCCTTCCAGTATCTGAAGGGCGCTTACAGAAAAGCTGGGGAGGGACTTTTTAGGCTGTCAGGTAGTGAAAGGACTAGGGGGAATGGAGCAAAGCTGGAGGTGGGGAGATTCAGATTGGATGTGAGGAGGAAGTTGTTCATCATGAGAGTGGTGAGAGCCTGGAATGGATTGCCCAGGGGGGTGTTGGGGCCACTTTCCTGGAGGTGTTTAAGGCCAGGATGGATGAGTAAGGTAAGGTAAGTAGGTAAGGTGCTGGATTTCAGTTTATGTTCTCTTCTCAGGGATGAGATAGGCAGAGAATTGTCATGAATCAGTGAAAGAGGTTGGCTCTGGCCAGCCTGATCTAGGGTAGGGTGTCTGTGCCCATGGCAGGGGCGTTGGAACTGGATGATCCTTGTGGTCCCTTCCAACCCTGACTGAATCTATGATTTCTATGATGGTGCATATCACAGAAGTGAAGTCTGTCCTAGAAAACTTAACCTCCCTCTCCAAATCAGAAAAAACCCACAGCCTCAAACCTAAGCCCATTTTTTTTTTTTTTTGGTTGTTTTGTTTGCTTGTTTGGTTGGTTTTGTTTTTGTTTTTAATGCAATACAGTAGGGATACACATTTGGCTTTGCATCCAGGTACACAGATGTTGGGGCCATAGAACCTAAAGAGGATTTGGCTGGGAACTATGTAAATAATCCAAGCTTTCTGGCCTTACTGCTGCATAGATTTTTATTTGATCTGAATATTTGATCCAATGAGATTCCTTTGTCTTCTTTGAAAATGTTACTTTGTTTTGAAAATATTCTGTACTCTCTGTTCTTGATTTTCTTCCTCGGAGGTTTTTATTTCGTTGAGTTATAATAAATTTCATAGGATTGGATAAAATCACTGAGCTGTTGCTGAGAGATAAACTTTGTTGCCAGTATAGGTATCAGAAAACATTTGCTAGGTCATCCCTGAATTACTGGGGGATGTGTTTATCAGCTGTACTGCTTTTATCACAATAATACTTGAAGTGAGTTCAGTGGATCATCTTTTGCCGACAGCCCTCCTGGCTTTCTCCTCATATGGAGTTAGCTGATCAATTGCTGTAGGCACCCTGGATATGCTACCCTGTATATGGCTTTGTGAACATGCCTAAAGCAGTAGGCTTTAGTCCAGATAGGAAAAAAAAAAAAATCACTTAAAGTAAAATCCAGGTGACTAAACAGCTATAATGCTGACAAACTTTGCTTTGCTGCCTTATGATTAAGTCTCCTTCCGTGTTTGATCTAATGACTCTTTAATATAACTGGAAAGGTCTGGAGACAGGCAAGTTGCTGGCAAGTAGGCAGGAATCTTTTTTTGTTTTTTTCATCCCCAGATTTTTTTATGAGTATTAAGTAGGACAGCTTCAATGGAAAGATTGGAGAGTGCTGTCTTCCACATAGCAGCTTACAGCTGAGGGTGGTAGTGAGGTGGAAGAAGCAGGCTTGGATCCCCTCTGACAGAGCAAGGAAAGGAGCCTACTTTTCCTGTTTCCTGAACAAGTGTTCAAGCCATTAGGCTATTGAATAAAAGGGAGCATGACCCTATTTCCTGATACGTTTTAAAAGAAAACAGTGTCCCTCAAAGAAAGGACAGAAATGTCTGCATTCAGGTTTCAGATGGCACATCTCAAGGGAGAAAGTATTCATGCAACCATGAATAAAGACATACTGCAGTGCTCAGCAGTTCTTATGGTTGAGTCCAGGCAGCTTCACAGTGTGTGTGCCACCTTTGAGGAGCTTCCTGCTCGGCATGGCCCTGGTTCTGGAGCAGACCTACCTCTTGCATTCAGCCATTAAAGAGACTCAGACTCCTTCCTGAAACTACTAAAAAATTATTTAATTTTTTAAAAAAATTGATCAAACCCTCTCATTTGATTTTTTTCCATGGCATTAGGCATGAAACAGCCATATAAGGGAAGACAGATCTCTGAAAAGCCATGGACTGATAAAAAGCCACCCAAAAGTTTCTTGACTGTATTTCCTGAGGTTGGGGAATATATATTAAAAAACATAAATTAGGAAAGTATTACATTATTTAACTATCCCACAGACTAATGAGAGATTGGTAGTGGATATTTTCTTTTATTATTCTAGACATACAGAGTTGTCCTGTACCACTCAGCCTAATCCTTTGTTGCATATGAATAAGGGTAAAAACTTCTCCAGGATTTTCACAGCACTCCAAGAGCACTTCTGGATGTCCATCTTCCAGGTTACACTGCACCTTAGGAAGTGACAGAAGTTCCCACACATGCAGATTGTGTAAAGCTCTTCCTTTTGTTTCCTTTATAGATGGGTACTGAGCTCCATGTGCCGACACAGATTTATGCACATGTGTTTTTTGGTGGTCTGGGATTCAATAAATCAAATCTGGCAGCTTTTCTGTTCTCATGTTAGAAGTGTGTGGCTAGTATAAAGCCTGGTCTAACTAGGATTCAGCTGAATGAGAACCAGTGGTTTTATTAGAAGCTTCTGCTTTTTATCCACCACTCCTGTAAGAGCAGTTTGAATATGAAGCTGTGAAGGTAAAACTAAAAAAAAAAAACAACACTGTAGGGAGCCAGTAAGGGTACAGATGTAATCAACATTGCTTCTCATGCTAAACATTTTCCTCTACATTTTTTGTGGTTTTGGCAAAGGAATTCCTGCAGATACTGTGAGCATCTAGAGTGGAGGCATAAAGAAGTACAGCATTTACTTTTGTATTAGTAACAAATGAAGCCTTCTTAAAGAAGTTCAATTTTGTCGTCAAGTGGGCTCCCTGCAAGGTAACGTGGGGATCTCACCAGCACATGAAACCATGTATGTGGATGAATTTCATTTCCCTCAGATGCTTAGACAAATAGATTGAAAGTTTATTCTATTGGTCTTACCAACATTATCTTAACTATCCATAAAAGAAGAATGACCAACTAATGGTGTGCCTTGAACTTGATTGAGCTGTGCTGGATCTTGAAGGGCATCCTAGAACAGAACTTGCATGGAAGTGTGATGTCCCAGAAGGCCCATTTCATCTCTCAGCTGCATTGTTGACTCTCCCTGAGGTCCCTGCTTAAGCTGAAGGCTGTTAAGTTATCTTGGATGTTGTATCTGCACATGTGCATACCTGTTTGAGTCTTATTTCTGGGTCGCAATCAGGCCTGGAGACTGACTGCAATTCTGAGGCAGTCACACCTCGTGAACAAAGGCATCAGGTATCTCATTTAAACCACAGATATGAAAAAAGATATAGTGGGAAGTGGAGATATTGGTGTAGCACATGTGTATTTATATTCATATGCATTTGCTTTTGTGTGCATAAATATATGTGCTTTTTTTTCATATATATGTATATATATACACACACATACATACATACACACGTATATATTATGTGTAAAACACCTGTGGTCTTAGAGGCATCTGAATTCTGTGTTGACTATAGGTCATAAGTAATGATTTATGTTGTCACTTGAAGCTCTTTGTAACATTTCTGTGGAGACATGAGCAAGTTTACTGTTCAGAATGACGTGCAGTGATTTACAGCATGTGAGCTGCTCAATAGTAAGTGCCTGGGAACATTCACTTGGTCTGTGACAGAAATTAGCTGTTTCAGCCTTCTTTCTTTGAGAAGTAGGTTACCTTCATATCACAGCATTCATAGGGGCAATTTCTGTGGAGCAATGGTGTGATGCGTATTCATAGCCTTCAAGGCACAGTTGTTTATGTGTTACTATTCCTCATCTTTGTGCCAGGGCTATGCCTGGTAGTGCTTGGAGAGAGGTTAATGAAGAAAGTTGGTGAGACTGGTAATAGTCGCTGAGAATTTAAAAGATATAAACTGCTAGCCTAGCCCACAAAAATGAGGGAAGTTGAGAAAACAAAGTTGCTGGGGCAAAAGGAGAGCAGTTAGGTTTTCTTCTGGGCTAAGTCAGAGTAAGTTTGCCTCATAGTCTGTGAGCCTGTGTGAGTTTACAGTAGCCATGGAACTGTCTGGTAATTCTTATCTATACAGAGAAGAGAAAAGAAGGGATGATGCTTCTTTTAGGTGCTAGGTATTTTACCTAGCAAGTGAAAGTCTTGATTCTGTGTTCCTTACTTTTGTTCTTTTTGCACATCCGGTCTCCTGACCTTATTTTAAATCCTGTTACTGTTCTGTCACATTTTTACCTTTTAAATTCTAGTGTAAAAAAAACGTACTGGCTTCAACGGCAACAGAATAGATCTTGAAGAATACACTCATCTTGAATGAATGTGACCCAATGGTCTGCTTTCTGCTTTTGACAAGTGCAAATTGCCCAGAAAGCTGAGTGTGCCTCGAGTCTTTGCCTCGCTTATGCAACATAGTTCTGTCTACCTATTGCAGTGCAATAAATAGTTTAAAGAGTAGACTGAAGGTTCTTCTGGTTTTACATGCAGAGAGAGAGTGAATGAGAGGGAGTGAGTTCTCCATAGAGAAGGTTAAAGAACTGGGTGGTGTTACACAAACTTGTGTGGAAGCCAAGAATCTGTTCTGGCCTGCACGACATGAAGAACTTCATAAATGTGGGATGGTTAAAATGTTCTGGATGCTATATTGCACAAAGCAAATGAATAAACAGGAGCATTAGAAAATATTTTAGGATTAGAAGATTAAGAATAATTGGCAAAGGCAGACTGGATGGCTCAGGAGATTGGTAAGAGATCTGGAGCCTTTCACCTCCTGATTAGCCAAAGATGTAACCCAGGTAATAATAATAATAATAATAATAATAATAATAATATAAAAAAGAGTATTTGTTAATGTTTGATGTTCCAGTGCTCAGATGGTTGGTCTAGTTTCTAATCAGTAGTTGCAGAATAAGCCAGAGGTGAAAGACAGCTTTACCCTGTGCACATAGAATCATAGAATTAGTCAGGGTTGGAAGGGACCACGAGAATCATCTAGTTCCAACCCTGCTCCCTAGATTAGGATGGACAGAGCCTCATCCAGCCTTGCCTTAAACACCTCTAAGGAAGCCTTGTGTTTGAATCTCTTGGTGGATACAGGCTATTGGTTTCTGCTGGTAGAATTTTCTTCATGGACTGCAAGATTACAGGAGCTGGCAAGACTGTCTTCCTTGGTAATTTTCATTTTTGGTAAGCAGTATTTGTGAACCACTTCAGCACAGTAACTTCGAAAAGGAGGTGGGAGAACGGAGTAGGTATTTGCTTCTTGCATCAAGGACAGATTAAATGTCAGACCCATTAAAGAAACCCTTGGAAATACCTCTCCTTACCCACGTCCACCTATTCCATGAAATCATTGTTTTCAGTCTGACTAATTAAAGTAATGCAGACATAACTGTTGGAAACGTATAGTGCAGTTACACAGTTTGGTTGACGTACTTGCCAGCATGCTTTAGAGAATACATTGGGACACATTGTCAATTAACTCTGTTATCTTTTCTGGCTATTTTTGGAAATACGCATGGTGTATGAGGAGCCAGTTCAGTTTTATTAACAGATGAACTTCAATCCTTGTGGTAAATTCTTTCTGCCTCTTCTAGGTTTTGATAATTTTCCCCATTAAAGAATGAATTTAAGAGATGTGAGTTTCAGGAAATCTCACTGTGAAATGTATTTCAGATTAATCGCAGGTTGAGTCATGGCTTTGAAGAGCAATTTTTGAAGAGTATCAGTGCAGCTATCTTGAAGGAGAACTCCTAATAGCCATCTTCCTCTATACAGCATAATAATACCAACTCTGTTGCCGTTAATGAGGTGATGCAGGAGTAAGTGATAATTCCAAGGTCTCACAAGCAAGCCACAGTGAAGGAAAAAACTAAATCAGGTTTCCACAGTCCAAACAGATACCTTGCATGTTAGGTTCTCTTTAAAAGTAGAATTATGAAGATTGGTTTTCTTCTGTGCTCATTGAGGGAACTGTTGATCTACAAATCTTACATTTCCATGCAAACTGCCCCTGTACTTGTGACTGCCGCTAGTTATGTCTGCTGGCCTTTTGAACTCCACTGCTCTACTTGATCTGCAGAAATGTGAGATTGCTTTTGTTTAGTTTCTTCTTCTTTATGTTGGGGAGAAGTGTCTACTTATGAAAGTAAGGCAAAGTCAGGTTCTGCTGGGATCAGAGTGAAATAGGGAATTAAGCAGGAGAACCCGTCACTTTTGATGCCATACAGAAATGTGAATATTGACGTCTAGGGTGTGTGTGTAGGTGTATGTATATATATTTTTTTTTTTTTTCTTCTCCCCCTTTCTCCTCTTATTTTTTCTCTCTTTCTGGAGCAGGTCAAAGGGAGCAGGAGGTTAAGGACATTTACATACCCAATGAAGGGTTTAGATACCCAGTGAAGGAGATGAGTACCTGTACACAGAGACACAGAATATAACTGAAAAGTCTGAAAGTCAAGACAAGACTAGAGAAGAGTGATGAATCCAGACAGTTCTGAAAATGGGTAGACTTTTTCCAAATTTGTCTGGCTGAAAGCTGAAATGTCTTCAGTTTATATCATCACTTTATGTACTTCTCCCAGATTCTTCGTATGGAATCCAGTTTCTTCAGTTCTCTTTACCTGACGACCCCCAAGAATGCTTTCACTAGGTTTTGTCATGCATTCAAAATGGCTTTTGGGTGTAATATCATCAAAATAACCCTGTATTACTTTTGCATACATGCTGTCATAATAGGACATATTATTTTAAATTATGGTAGGGTAGTCAGGGAAATGCAAACCTAGTAATTGGGTGCTGTAAAGTCCGTGTGTCCCCACCTATTGCAAGAGGTAAACACAAATAGAATACTTAGTTATATTTTGTCCTCTTCAGTTTTATTTTATTCTCTCGTGATGCAGAGAAGGATGTATTGGCATGGAACATAAATGTGCTGTGTAGGCCACAGAGAGCAGGATTATCACAGGTTACAGAACTGATGTGATTTCCAGTCCAGTGCATAAAATACTAGGTGCTAATTACGTGTTTTTCCAGCATACAGAAATAAAAGTAATTAGCAATGAACAGCGGCTGGGATTATTGTCATTCCGTTTCTAACTGGTGTGTGCAGAGTGCTTGCAAAATAGGTTTGTTATCTCTAGGTTCTGTGAATGGACAGCTGAGAGTAATGGATGTATTTACTCATTAGAGCCACTTTAAGTAAAGCATTTTGGCCAGTTTTCTGTGGATGCATAGGACAAACAGAAGCATGTAATTAAATGAGCAAAACCAGATCACCTTGCAACTTATGTAATCATGCAGCGAGCTGCTGTTATTTTCTGTTTACCATAATTCCATCAGTGCTTTCTTTAAGTTGTCTTTCAACACCGTTTAGACATGGAACACTGAAATAATGTGGTGAATGGAGACCCAAAGTGCCAGATACTGTGGAGCAGGCCCAAAGCCTGCTGCTGGCAGTGGATCAGCTCAGCATGGTTTTGTCTCCTTACTTTCTCCACAAAATGAATAGACTTAATAAAACGGGGTATCTTTTGCATTACAGAAGGTCTGTTAAAACATACCTCTTCCAAAGAACATCTTCAAACCCAGAGACGTAACTTGATAGAAGAATTGGGGAGCCCCAGTTTGAGTGAAAATGTTATTACAGCTAAGTCTCAGCCATTTGGCTGCCTGACTCACTGTTGCCTAATGAGATACATTTCCTAAACAAACAGAAAGCCATTTTCAGTTTATTTAAGAAAAAAAGTTTTAACTAGCACATGGGAACTGTGCTTTCTGTAGGAAAAAAAAAAAAAGGAAAAAAAAAGGAAAAAAAAAAGAATTGGAGTCTGAGTAGCAGCAGCTCTTTATATCATGATTTAGCAACTCCTTGACTCATATACATGTTCAATTCTGATGGGATGCAAAGGATAGCATCTCGTTTTCTGAGCTAAATGGCTAAAAGGCATTTATATTGCATGCATTTAAAGCTGTTTACATTTCATGTGCTCTGTATGTCTTGAGTCTTTCCGTATGGTGTGATGCTGAATGAGCAGTGATCACATGTTCCCTTCGTGGCACAGCTGCTGGAGGGGGATAAGAAAAATAATCACACCGCTCGCCTAGTGTGTTAAAACCAAATCCTGCAGAAATGTACACTTGCTGGTTGGGGAAGAGAGATCAGACTCTGCGTGGAAACTTTTCTGGTCCATGTACAGCATCTCCCCGGTGTAAAAAGTGAGAATGTGGGCACAAGGAAACCTCCATCCATGTCCTTGATGTAGTGATGTAGAATGGATGGTGGCAGAGGAACAGAATCATAGAATGGTTTAGGTTGGAAGACACCTCAAAGATCATCTAGCTCCAACCCCCTGCCATAGGCAGGGACACCTCCCACTAGAACAGATTGCTCAAGGCCTCAGCCAGCCTGGCCTTGAACACCTCCAGGGAGGGAACAACCTCAGCCTCCCTTAGAGACCTATGCCAGTGTTTCATCACTCTCGCTATAAAGAACTTCTTCCTAACACCCAGTATAAATATCTCCTCTGACAGTTTAAATCCATTACTCGTGGCCTGTCATTACAAGATCTTGTGAATAGTCCCTCTCCAGCCTTCTGGCAGGCTCCAGTCAGATAGTGGAAATGTACTTCAAGGTCTCCTGGAACCCTTCTCTTCTCCAGACTGAAGAGCCCCAACTGTTGTAGCCTGTCCTAATAGCAGAGCTGCTGCAGCCCTCTGAGGATCTTTGTGGCCCTCCTCTGGGAGGGTAGATGCCTGTGGATTCCAGGTGTAAAGAGGAATTGTCTTCTGGATGCTATATGCTGTTTACTGTTTAGGGAAAAAAAGCAGGGCAATGATATTTTTGTTAGGAGATTGTTCTTTGGCCTTGGAACCAGTCGTACAGGAGCAGAAAATCTTCCCCTGATGTCATGTACAGGTGTGGTGCACTCCTAGGAAGGGCAGGCCTGTGTGCTACGAAAGCACAGGGTTCAATAACAAAAGCCCTGGAAGTCTTGTTTCCTTCCTGCAGACTGTTTTGCTCAGAGATGATGAGAACAGCTAAGTAGACCTACCTTTTAGTTTTTTTCCCCCTTTTTTTCCTTTTTTCAATGAGTGATGTCATGGACATGGGTGTGGAAGCTTTCTTTGTCACATGCCATTTTTCTATTGTGGTTCTTCCATCCTTGTTTTACTGAATTGATCTCTCTGTCTGAGAGGAATGGAAGATTTCCTTGGAGAATGTCTGCGCTGAATAATCTTTGAGATTTTCAGACATCTACTGCTATGGCTGTGTTAAAAGCCATCCCAACAGATACTCCTGCAGGAATAATCTTTGTAAGAATTGATCATACTCTGACCCAGCAAACTGCATTTATTGCTTCAAATTTCATTTTGGTTTGTTCTCATTTAGAAAGCAATTCTCATGGACTTGTAAGCATGTATATGATTAAAACATGGAAGTGTGTTGAAAGAAAAAGACTGAGGGCCTGTTCTTTTGTTCCACACTTGGAATAAGCTCCCAGCAAAGCATCTTACCCAAGTGTTCAGGGATATGGAAATTGATCATTGGCTCCTGGGATCTCGTGATCTTCCATCAATGGTGTGATTTAGAGATTCAGAGAAGGAAGGAATAGTCCTATCAGACAATGCTAAGATCATAGCCTCAATGAATATATTTATTCATTGAATATCTATATATCCATATATCTCTATATATTATATTTATCTATATTCTATGTATCTCTATATATATCTCTGTATATTCAGCTATATGAAACAAAAATCTCCAGCAACAAGTGCTAAATACATGTGGGTAAATGGCTGCTCTCTTACTGTATTACAAATGGAAATAATGGTGATGGCTAACGAAAGAGGCTTATGAATTAACTACTCTCTATTTACCTTTTTTTTTCCCCCTTTCCTTGTTATTTCAGTAAATCTACAGTGAAGCTACAATGACTTTGTTCTTTATTCGCAGGTTACTTTAGGTGGAACCTTTATTGGAATTGGGCGGAAAACTCCAGATTGCCAAGGCAACACCAAGTACTTCCGCTGCAAATTCTGCAATTTCACCTACATGGGCAACTCCTCCACTGAACTAGAGCAACACTTCTTACAGACTCACCCAAACAAAATGAAAGCAGCCCTTCCCTCCTCTGATTCTGGTAAAACTTCAGAGAAAAACTCCAATAAATCCAGTCCTACACTTCGACCATGTGATTCTGGAGACTTGGGGAAGTGGCAAGACAGAATCACTGTAAAAGCAGGAGATGATACACCAGTTGGATATTCGGTGCCCATCAAGCCAATAGATTCCTCTAGACAAAATGGTACCGATACAACCAGTTACTACTGGTGTAAATTTTGCAGTTTCAGCTGTGAATCGTCCAGCTCGTTGAAACTATTAGAACATTACAGCAAACAGCATGGGGGAAGCCAGGCAGGAAGCCTCCACTCAGATCTGAATGATAAGCTTTCTAGGGGATCTGTCATTAACCAGAATGATCTAGCCAAAAATGCAGATGGGGAGTTAGCGACAAAGACAGAAAAGGGTGCAAGTGTGGCAAAAAAGAAAGACTTGACTAGCAAAGGAGCAGAGGACAGCATGGTGACAAGCTACAACTGTCAGTTCTGTGACTTTAGGTACTCAAAGAGCCATGGCCCTGATGTAATAGTGGTGGGCCCACTTCTCCGTCACTATCAGCAGCTACACAACATTCATAAGTGTACCATTAAGCACTGTCAATTCTGTCCCCGAGGCCTCTGCAGCCCAGAAAAGCACCTTGGAGAAATTACTTATCCATTTGCTTGCAGAAAAAGTAATTGTTCCCACTGTGCTCTCTTGCTTTTGCACCTGTCTCCAGGGGTGACAGGAAGCTCTAGAGTCAAACACCAGTGCCATCAGTGCTCATTCTCCACTCCTGACGTGGACGTTCTCCTGCTCCACTATGAGAATGCACACGAAGCCCAAGCATCTGATGTCAAACCAGAAACAAACGCCCTGCCAGGGGCGGAGGGGCCGCTGACGCTCAAGGAGAACAAAGAACACTCATGTACCAAATGTGACTTTACCACCCAGGTGGAAGAAGAGATTTCCCGACACTACAGGTACAGTGAAGTTTCGAATGATTGATGATAGGAATCCAAACAAACAGCTCTCCCTTAGTTCCTTAATTAAATGTCGCCATTGCCCAACCATTTGAGGAAACTAGAAATCAAAATATGAATGCGTATAGATATAAATCTTTACAGCCAGAGTCCAGTCCAACATCCACTTTGTTTTGGAAAATCACCAGCTAAGTTGGTGGATTTAATTATACATTTAAACCTGTGCAAAGAAGAGAGCGATCTGGATTTATGTGCAGATGCCGAAGTTCCAGCATATTTGAGGTTTGGTCAACTATTTTCCACCCAGAATCTTTTGGGTACTATTTTAGTTTAGGCTTTTTACCAGAAAGCTGGCATCTTCATTCAGCTGGGGAACACAAATGTCTTCACTTTCCAAGATAGACTATGAATCCTTTCATGCTCTGTAACACTGCTTCAATGTACTACCTTTTTGTAGTATTTTCCATTCCCGAGTCCAGCAACGCAATAATTAGTTAAGAGCATTCCACTGCTGTTTTGGTGTTGGTTTCACACTGGGAGCAGACACTCTTTTGTCTGTTGATGTCATTCCCCAAGATCCTTTTGCAGATGCTTATTTTCGTGTTGCTGGTTTACAGTGTCATTCTATTTATTTTAAACGCTAATGTTCCTATTTGGAGGTGGATGCAGCCAGTCTCCTGACTCAGTCTGACACAATGTCATAGTGGCAGCCAACTCCCTGCTAAACCTCTTGGGTCAGTTCCTGGGCTGTTGTAAACTGGCAGTCCAGTTTACATCAGAGGAGGAGCTGGCTCTTAGGCTTCGTAAAGAGCAACAGTTATGTGCCGCTGCAAAAGCGATGTTAAATATTAGAAAACCATGCTGAATATGTTAATAGTTAAGGCTAATGCGTCAACAACAACGGAAAACTTGGTATCTATCTCATCTAAAAGATCTTTGCATGGAAGCCAGCTAGCATGAAGACAAAAGAAGATGCATTTTCAAAGCTAAAGCTTTGTTAAAAGCTCGAGAAACTGCGCCACGTTTAATAGATTCCAAGACATCCAAAATTAACAAAGGCAGACTGGGGCATGATACTTTAATAGAGATTAAAGCTGGGGGCATCCAAATGTTGCCCAACAGAGGGCTGCATTGGCAACGTATCAGGAGTCTATTTAAAAAATAAAAAAGGAGCAGATTGCTCATCTTTAATTTGGAGCTAGGGCCCACGGAGGATTCAGGTCCCAGCATGCAGTGCCCCATTTTTGATCCAAGTGGGCCTGAGGGATGTTGTGTGGATTAATTAGTTAATGTTTGTAAACTGCTTTGAAGATGAAAAGTGGTATCTAAGTTCCAAGCATTATTACAGCAGCTTTGAGCCATGCTGAAGAACTCCATAGGCAGCACTTTGTCCGCCGCTGGGGCATGGTATGATCTTTTTTTAGCGATTAAATAACTGGAAGATTGATATGGCTCCTTGACTGAGGAAAAAAAAAATAAAAATCACCACTTTTATTTTGCTGCAGCTGGTAATTTAAGTTTTAACAAGTATGCCTAGTAAAAATCCTCTTTTTCCCAAGGAAAGGAGAAGCCATGACTTTGAAAATTAAGTGCTAAGTCAGAGACAGGATAGCAGCAGCTTCTCCTTTGGAGGGCTCAGCACCCTGCGGCTCTGGCAGTTGTCACGGGGAGCTGCATTTTGGAAAATCAAGAGATACATTTAAGCATTCAAATCTCGACTTGTCTAAAATTAGTCTGTTCTGCTTAAGACCCTCAAACAATGTTCTGTTGTTTGTTTTTTTTTTTTTCAAGTCTTCAGTCTACAATATTATCAAGGGTTCTGAGGATGTCATGTAATTAAAGTGCAGTACAACATCCCCGCAACTGCCAACTTCTTTCACTTTCTCCTGCCCTCCCCTCTTTTTAATTTGAGTTTTGTTTCTTTTCTGCGTTTACCGCTACTGTTTCCTCCTGCTGTGCATCTGCTTTGAAATCACAGAATTTAGTTCAGTTTATGGTAAGTGCTCTGTAATGGCAAGACACCAGCAGGTTTTATTGCTGTTCTATGCATAACCTAGTTTTCAATCTGTCAAACTAAAACAAATGGAAAAAGAGACTTTTTGGGCGTTGCAGCTTTTATTTTTATTATTATCAGCATTTTCTTTTTAATAGAAGTTTTCCAGGCATTGGATATGCATTTTCTTTCCCCTTTTGGACTTTATGAAGATACAGAATAGTTCAGATTTTTAAAAGTAGCACATCTATAAAACAGTAGTGCTGGAGAGTTAATGTGACACACACAAACACAATGTAGAATCAGCTCACATCCTAGCTGGCCTTCTCTGTGACTTCATCAGAGTTATGTCAATAAAGCTGTTGTGCCACATGTGATATATTTCTGATATTTAAAAAGTGCTATACATGTGCATACATCTAAAAGCTGCCCATCCATATCATAAGGAGCTGAATGCGTTCTGGTGCTACGTATAATACCAAGCACTAATGTGGTGGCAGAAAGTGCTCTGACTTTCACATATTTGAGTTTACCCTTCATAATCTGTGAGTATCAGCGCTGGCTTTAGATGCTACTTGCATATTTTGATTGGTGGATTTTTTTTTTTTGCCCACATTTTCGAGTCATACGCATGAACAGCATGCTTAATTTATTTTCTTTTTTTTTCGTATCCGTTTGGCTCTGCATCTACAATTTCGCTACATCTGCTAGCCAAAATTTTTTTTTACGTCTCAATATTATTCCTTTGCAGCCATGTATTTATAACAGTATTAGAATTTGCAAAAGCAGCTCTTTCCAAGTTTTCTGTCTACAGAAACGAGTGCTTGTACGCAACTCTCATTCACTATTTCTTGATGTGATTATTTGAGAGCTGTTCAGTTAAATTTGAAGTTAATGAATCGCATTGCACTTGAGTTTACTTGTGTTTAAACTATCCTAAAATATGCTTACTCAAATAAATCCCCAGAATGTTTATTGGCCTCTGTTTTCTGCTAATTCTGCTGCTGCACATTTCCCATTATACCTCTGAGGGGATTCAGGTACTCATGTTCATTGCAAAGCTCATTTTTTCCTCCAAAGTGTCTGGTATTTTGGGGAGCCCAAACATGCCAACACTTGTAATTTAGATAAAACTCATACTTAGTGGGAACATTTTGCATAAGTCAGACCACTTAGTCTAGAGATTATTTTCCTGCTTGCCCCAAAATAATTAAATTTCAAAGAATTTTGTCCTTTCTTAAAAATGAAAGAGACTTCTTGCAGAAGTGTGAGGATTTTGTTTTTTGTTTTCCGTTTTGGCTTTTATTTTGTCTGTGTGTGCTTTTTGTTTGCTACTGTTGCTTATTTTCTGTTGTTTGCCTTTTTTTTTTTTACATGTTTCTACAAGTTCAGGGAAAGCAATGCCATTTCTCATTTCTGAAAAAAAAAATAAATGGAATTTTTCTTGTAAATTCTTGTTTGTCAAAACAGACTTTGACAGAAAGCATTTGATCGGTGCTAGGAGTAGTTAAAAATGCTATGCTGAAAAATGCTCTAAGCTTCATTTTTAAAAAAAATGGGGTTATGATTAATTGAACAACTGCAAAATATAAAAATAAACCAGATTCAAATGGCATATAAGCTTTGGCAATGTTTTAGAATAATTTTTTTCTGATAAATTATGTTTAAAATGGGGATGACAGCAGTTATGGAAGGTTCTTGTCTGCATTAATTTCAAGTTAATTCAAAATTAGTTCCTTGCTGCCTAAAAGATAAATGGGGCAAAGGGGTAAAGGGCAAAGAGGTACTTGGGGCTCATGCTTCCCCTGCACCAGGGCTTGAACATCAGGGACAAGGGTGTCAGGGCTGTCACTCTTGCACTGTCAGGCAATAGAAGCCAGCACAGGGTCTTAGACCTGCAGATTATGGAAATGTAGAGCCTTTGGGATGCTCCCAGAGAAGCCAGCTGAGGGTGAAAGGGTAAATTGAGGCCCACCAGCTCCTGGGTTTTCGGCAGAGCAGGAGCCTTCGCTCACCAAACAATAGCAGCAGCTGCTAGGACCTTTTCTGTCCTTCTGACACCTTAATTCACTGCTCTGAGCTTGTTTGCTCTTGCCAGTGGCTTTTGCTCTCCTTTCATCTCAGCCTTGCTCTCCGCTCTGCCCGTTCTCTTCCCCTTTCTGACCCTCTGCTGAATTTTCTTGCTTCTTTTAGTCACTCTGTTGCTTTATGACTTTTTTTTCTGCTCCCTACAATATTGATTGCAGCACCCACCCCACTAGTAAACCTTCTTATATGCCTTTTTTTTTCATGAGAAATAATAGTAATTACTATTTTCATAATGAAATTCAAAACGTGAAAAAATGTGAGTGATACCTCAGCCATACCTTCACCCAGAATATTTTCTATGCTTTAAAGCCCAGGAATGTCTTCTGGTAATAAAAAAAAAAAAAAGAAAGAAAAAAAAGATCTGTTTTGTAGAAGTTGGTGTCTTGTAATGCTTCAGAGTACTTTGAAGCCTGTCAACAAGACCTATATACAACTGGATAGTGTCAGCAGTATCACAGCCTACTAGAAAGCTCACATAAGAACATTAAATGGAATTTTTTGGGTGGATTCAGTCTCTCCAACTTCAAGATTTTGCAAGGGAAAATCCTTATATCTGACAGCACCCAATCAGAGTACATTCTGGTACAAGCAAATGACAATAGGATTTTATTAAATGGTCAGAATGTAAGAGTGCAGCAAAGGTTTGGCCTGAATTTCTTTACATTTAATCTTGGGATAGGGCCATAAATGTTTAATGTCCATGAATAATCACATCTTTTTTTGTTGTTGTTGTAAATAATAATAATAATAATAAATGACATCAGAGAATGGGATGACATTGCCAAGCCCACTGCCAAAGTGAAGATAATGCCAGTGCCAAAGTGAAGCTTATGCCAGTTTATGGCTTGAACTTGCTGTTAGCTTGCTTGAGTGGTGTATAGGCAAGATCACAGAAAGGAGAATGCTGTTTCCTTCTTCATTTACATCACTTTCTTCCACAATGAGATTTGCCTCAATCATCTCTCCTTTGATCTGCTGTATGCCAGCACACTGTATGCACCTAATGAATTCCTACCTTCAAATGGTATAGCTATGGTTGAGCTGTAAAGTATAACTTCCACTTAATGCATGGGAGTGCTTATTGTGTACTTAGAAAAACAGAATTTTTAAAACTTTGTTGCTTAGTTTTGAGGAGCTTTGTGCACAAATCTAGTTGTAACTTGGGCCTTTGGAAACGTGGAATAGGTTTAGTTCTAGTACAAAAAAGAAATCAGGCATTGCCAGCTTGGTTCCTTGATTGCTATCAGGGTGGAGTGAAAACAGTCAGAGATGAAAACATTTTCTTTTTATGCCTTGTTCTGGGAAGGGATAGATTTCCAGCTTTCAAAAGTTCTCCAATAGCTGATGATAGTTGCTGTTTTATTATTTGAGAGTACGACTTGTATTGGACAGTTCCAAAGTTATTTTTTTTGGAACTTGGGGATAAAATAATATACAGGACAAACCCACATGAAGTATAAAGATTTATAGTGTCAGTGGCAGACAGAGATTGCTTTTTAATGCATACTAGAAAAGTATGTCCTGAGAAAAAAAAGCCTATTGGGCTGCTATCTACTTAAATCAGATCTCATCTCTTCCACATCACAATGCCCATCGCATTCTTGTGAAAAAAAAATGAAGGAATGCTTGTGTGGACTCTCTTTAAAGCAATCATGAGTAATTTAAATGAACAAACCTTTACCGTAATAAAGGCAATTTTAGCTGAGCCTCAGCCACGTAGTTACAACTGTATCTAATATTCAGCATTTATTTGTGGCCACAAAAGTGTGGAACCATTCCTGTTATGTATACTGCTCCTGATTAAAAACATTAGCCAGTGTGGAAGCGGGGGGTGGAAGAAAAAAAAGACAAGTTAGGCAGAAAAAGATCAGCTGTTTGGAGGTGTGATATCTGCACATGAGAGCCAAGTTAGGAAAGGGGGTTAGCTATTGAAATGGCCAAGTTAAACAACAGACACTTAGGGCTAAGTAGCCTCCCAAAGGATTGATAAACTTTCACATGGAGAGTGTATGTGGTTGAGCCATTAGCCCCACTGGGGGCTAATGGCTCAACCACATACACTCTCCATGTGAAACAATCTCAAGTGTTTAACTTGGCTTTTAAGATAACTAGCCCCTGTCTAGCTTGGACTTCCCTGATGGTATCCCACCTTTACAGGGCTGACATTCTTTACAACTTGGCTTTTTTTTTTTTCTTTTAGGGTATTTATAAAATGGTTTTGATCAGATAGCACTCTCTCTTTTTTTTTTTCTTTTTTTCCTCTGTTTGATTCAGAAGAGAATTTAGCTCAATTTAGAAAAGAATGAAGTTGCAAGAGAGAATATATTAGTGTCGCATTGACAGACAAGCTGATTTTAATGAAATGCAATCGTAGAATGAAGCAAAAGGAACCTAGCCAGAACAGGATTTTAACCCAGGGCTTGCTCTCCCACGAGTAGATTTTCTTGCCATAAGGCTGTGTGGAGAATAGCTGACTCTAATTTTTGCATAACTGGACGAGCCCATCTAGTCCCTTAAAATGAAAATAAGTATGGAAAATGACAAAAAAGAAAACCGATACTGCACTAGGGCTAAAAAGCTTGAATCTGAATGTGTACTCTTGTCTCTATGCTGACACAACTGCAAGAAAATCAGACAATGTAAATAACATATGGTTTGTTTTTCCAGCAAAAGGAAAGAAGGAAGACAAGGGGGTTTAATAAGTTTGGCAAGTTGTCCCTTCTAAACTATCATATTCTAAAAGGGACACTTTGTGTATCATTCCAGTTCTACGGATGCACTGAGAGCCAAATCCTGCTCTTACTGAAGTCAATGGGAGTTTTGCCATTGACTTCACTGAGACTAAGATTTGGCCTCAAAAGAATTGGTTCTAACAATTGGAGTTGTCAGGGCAGTAACAGATTTCTCCTACAAGTTTTGTCCTGCGTGGATAACGAAAGGCTCGTTTTTTAGCTTGACTAAAAACGCTGTTGTAACTCAGAATGCCTGGGGTGTGGATATGTGAGTGTATCTGTAGGGAGAAGCTTTCACAGAGCTATGTACAATTTGATGAAGGGCAGGGACAGTATTTTACTCTGCGTTGGTATGATGCTGGGCACAGTGGGGCCCGGAGCTTGTCAGAGGGCTCTGACCGCTCCTGTGCTATAAACAATTATTCATAATAGCGTTGGGGAGCTCATAAACAGTGTTCTGTGCCTATGATAGATAGAGTAAATGGGTAACATGTTGTTCTCGGGTGGCAACATATGCTTTACATAATTTAGCAGTGCTGTGTTATGTAGGCTTTTAGAAGAAAACCAGGAAGATGTGTTATTCTACACTGCTTCACAGCTCATACCCAAGCGTTTCTGGATCTGACAGAGAAGCACAGCTTCTAGTTACGCAGCCAACTGTTTTTGCTGCTTCTGTAGAGGAATGTCTTTTAAAAGCTGTGCAAAAATGTCCATGGAGAACATGGAAGTACTGTCTGTTGACTAAAGCCTTCTATCCTTTGGATGTGTTCTCATCTGTAAGTTAAACAGAGTTCCATTCAGAATCATCTTTGTCAGTCAAAACTGTATGAAATGGGTGGCAAGCGAAGTGATTATTTTAAACTTTTTAGCTTTCTACCCTAGATCTGCATTACATGAAATGTTTTTTTTTTTAATGCAGTGAAAGCTATCATCTTCTATTTGATTTTGGTTGAAGAAACGTGTTCCACCGCAACAGAAAGTGGAAAGTGTATTGCAGCAAACTGAAAAGAAAAAAAACCACAAACTTCCCACAGTATTCACTGGGATTTTAGAATAATGTGGTGGACTGTGAATGAATAGTAGGAGGCTGTTGCAAGTGAAGAGGTAAAACCAACAGGGTTTTTCCCGTGTTGTAGAAGACACCAGAGTAAACCTGCATGTTTTAGTTAGAGGGAATCATACTGTGAATTTATTTTCTTCATCCTGGTAGGTAAAACCACTGTAAGAGGGAAGGACAAAGGGGGACTTTAATGTTGATACACTTCTCATTTTCTTCCAGGAGAGTACACAACTGCTACAAATGCCGTCAGTGCAGCTTCACAGCTGTTGACACTCAGTCACTACTAGAGCACTTCAACACTGTGCACTGTCAGGAGATGGACGTCACTACAGCCAATGGGGAGGACAGTCATGGCATTTCATCTATCAAGGAGGAGCCAAAAATTGACCTCAAGGTCTACAGTCTGATCAATCCAGACCCCAAAATGGGGGAGCCCATATCTGACAGCATAGTGAAGAGGGAAAAGATAGAAGATAAGGAAGTGCTCAAGGAGAAAGGTTGGACTGACAGTCCTAGTGATGATCTTCGCAATGTGACCTGGAGAGGAACAGACATTTTAAGGGGGAGCCCATCATACACGCAGGCCAGTTTAGGCTTATTGACCCCAGTGTCCGTCAGCCAAGAGCAGCCAAAGCCTTTAAGGGATAGTCCAAACGTAGAAGCTGCCCATCTTGCACGGCCCATTTACGGCTTGGCGGTGGAGAGCAAGGGCTTCCTGCAGGGCGTGCCTGCCGGAGCAGCGGAGAAAGCCGGGCAGCTCACCCAGCCCTACCCTGGATCCGGGGACAGCAAGGCAAAGGATGAATCCCAGTCCTTATTACGGGTAGGAAGCTCTCTTTTTTAATTTTTTTCCCCCCTCACTTTTTTTTTTTTTAATGATTACGTTTATATTGTGTTGAATTAGGCATGCAGACAGTTTCTTCACTTCCAGAGGGAGGTGGTTGTTGCTTTTCTTTATGCATGGGGTAAAAAAAAAGGAAAAAAGGGAAATGAAGGAGTCTGGAACACAAACTCGTAAAGATAAACCGGCAGGTAAATGCTCCGAATGTTTGCATAAAACAGTATATATATATATATATATATTGATGTGGTATTAGTAAGCAAGTGCTTCTGCTTTTGCTGTTTAGCTGATTGAATTTTGTTTAATCGTTCCTGCTAATTGTGCAGGTTGGTGATGCATTTGAAAAAGGAAGGTTTAGAACCCCAGAAGGCTGCACATCTGTTACACTGAAGCAACTAATCAACTCTTAATTTATTTTTTTTGGTGGTGTGACAGTTCACACTTAAGCAAAATTTTACATTATTAAATATCTAGGAATGTGAAACCTGAGGTAAATATTAATAAAAAACTTCTTTTTTTTAATGTAAAGCAACATAATTATATATATAAAAATTAAAAACTTATCTAGTTGCCTTGGAAGCAAAAGGGGAAAGGAAGGAGTTTGAGTGATAAGAAAAAGCAATATTTGTCACACCAAACAATTCCTATTATGTGTTTTTTGGTTTTTGAAACAGAAGGGCCCATATGTAAAGAATTTCCCTTCCATCAAGGTATGTTTTCCCACTGGAAGGAAATCTGAAATTAGAAAAGCACTCAAATTCTGAGGAGATGAACAGGGAGGCATTTAAGTGCCTTTGTCCTGGAGTCATCACTGTTTCCAGGGGCTCTTCGCTACCTGAGCTTCTAGAAACTTGTTACAAGAGTGGTCGGTCCACAGACAAACCTCACCAGAATGGAAGTTGTGCTCATCTATTTCTCATAGTTGTATTTTATAAGAATATTCATGACATCCTTTACTGTTAAGAGTGAACAACATGTCAAAAGAAGACAAAAGGCAAGACAAATGTTTTATTCCATGATCTGGTAAGATTATGCATTGGTATATCTGTCTTTGTATACATATAGGTCTTACAATCTCTTTCTGAATTAAGTCAACAGTCTTGAAAAATATTGCAGTTGTCATAATTATAAACTAATGTATCTGTCAATTAAAGCATGCATGCAACTCAGGGCAACCATAGTCCTCTGTACCATTCAGATCATGGTTTTAAGTCTATGAAGATCAGTTACAGTATGACAGGTTCCCTGTTGCAAACCTGGATGTGTGCTTACTATGTACTGGAGGGTTATAATTCCCTTCTCCATTTGGAAATATGCATAAAAATATATATATACAGACATCCAACTAGTGGTGGAAGTTGTGCTGCACAGGGCACTTCAGTTCTGGGCTGCAGCAAAAGATCAGCAGATCCAGAGAGGTGATTCTGCCATTTTGCTCTGGTGAGACCTCACCTGGAGTACTGCATCCAGGTCTGGAGCCCTCAATATAGAAAGGACAAGGACCTGATGGAGTGGGTCTAGAGGAGGGCTATGAAAATGAGCAGGGCATTGGAGCACCTGTGGTACGATGTCGGGGAAAGGAAAGGTTATTTTGTTTTCTGCTGAATAGAATCTCTAAGGATATGTATTTTGAAATAGGAGGAAATAATGAAAATTCAAACTTCTTGAAGGTAAGGAGTGATCTGAAGGATAGGCAATGATGGAAGGTGTAGTGTGATTCTGAGAGTGATACTAATTCTGTGTAAAACATCACAGAAACCTAACCCCTGTATTTTGCTTTTGGTTTAGTTTTCTGTAGACAATGTTAAGGGATGCAGTACTGGAACCAGGAAGTAAGACAGAGTGGTGGTCAGCTTGACTAATGTTATCTGACAGACATATATGTGATATGTATTCTTCGAAGTTTACCTGACCCAGACAGAATTACAAATTGTTGAGCAAAGAACAGGCTTTTCTCTTCCACTATGTAAAAAGAGCTAATATGTGTAGTTCTCTAAAATGAAGAAAAAAAAACCCCAACAACCCCACAACTCCATATTATTAAGCAAATCTGTCATGATTGTCCACATCTGGAGAAATTAATTTTTCTAATGTGAACTAGCTAGCAGAAATAGCTAATATTGTGCTAAAAGTTGGGCCTTTCTAAAAACAAAACATTAAATTAATACGTAATTCTGATATTAAATAATGTAAAATACTGTATCCCAGGACAACTGGTGGTTAGGAAACAAAACCTACAATAAAATCACTGTGAACACCTTCATTTTTTTCTCCGCCCAAAGACTGACACAGAGGAAACCAAAATCTTGGGATTACTCATTGAGTAACCACTGTGAGAAATGGACTAAAAAAAATATTTTAACACATCTCTTTGGTCGTAGTGGCTATTCAATATTTATAAAGTGGTTCAGCTTATCCTAATGATGTGCAGTGATTTGACAGCAGCAGTAACACCATGTGCTTTTCATTTTTCAGTTCTCTCATGACTGGGAGAAGGGAAAGGGGAGAACATGTTTTTTCACATTTTTTTCCCCCCCTATAGATAGAGGTTAATACTGCAAGTGAGTTTTTTAGCTACTGGGTTTAGGAATGATTAGCATTTTAATAAAATATCAAAGATGATGCAGATTAGCTGGGGAAGGTTTGAAAATCTACAGTTACCCACAGAAATTCTTGCTGCCTACAGGATGATTGTAAACTTTGGGAAATCACTCAGGGTGTTTTTTTTCCATCTTTGCATGTTATGTAAGCCCTTTATATGCTGCTTTCTTGCATTCCTTCCATACATGATGGACACGCTCCCTCTCCAGACTCTGTAATATAGTAGATTATTCGTGGGAGTCATCAGAGCAGGATTTCTTTCCTCTTTAGCAGCTAAAAGATGGAATCACTCCTGACCTTTCGGGAGCTGGGGGTGGTGTGGTGGTGCTAGCTTGAACTCTGCATATGTGTGAACACATATGCAGTGGGTGCACCTTTTTGCTTCCAAGCTGCGTGTGTATGTAACAGAATCTTTCTCAGGGGCTTGGTAGTCTTCTGTGAGGAGCTTTAATTTATTTTTCTTATTAAAATGTTTCCAGCAGCTATACTTAGAGTGAGTCGGTATGTTTTGCAAATGGGAATTACAAAAAAACATACCTCAGCATGCTACAATGTAGACATTATTTCTGCTCTTCCTTCGAGTAGCTGATTTTATAGTTTAAAGATTTGTTGATACTGGAAGGTCTATTGAAATGCAAAAATGTTCCTTCTTCTTTTTTTTTTTTTTTTTTTTTTTTTTTTTTTGGGNAGCAGACTTCAGGCCAGGCAGAATTGTTTAATGCTTTGACAACGCAGATCTTGGACAGCAGGAACTTTTTTTGCTAAACTGATTTTAAATAGAGTGTCCTGTTTCGGTATGTGTGGATACGGCAGGAAAAAAAAAAACCAAACAACTTTTTCACAAAATTAGAATTGCAGCCTGAGCCTTCAGACCTATACACAGACCTAGTTAACCCACCTAAAAGTATTGATAGACACCTAAAAGTATTGGTAGACACTGCTGCCTTGCATTGTACATTGAAGGATGCATATGCAGAATAGCAGACATCACTGTGTCCCGTGATGCCACACAGGCCTGAAGGCAACAGAGAGATGTTTCTGTTTTAAGCATAATTCAAGTAATGGGGGGATTTGTGTACCATCAATGGGAGAGAAACCTTCAGATTGCTGCATAGGTACTGATGGTTTTTATCAAAAGCAGACTGCAGGCTGTAACGTTAAATATCTAACTGAAGTAGTATTAACCTTTGCTGCAAGCTTTTTATATAAGGGCAAAGGATAAAATCAGCTCTTCTGTTAAATCAAGATTATTTTGCACCATCGTGAGCAGGCTGTTCACACACTACAGGAAATCTCAGCCTTTCAGGAAAGTTTCCATTTTACTTTCTTTTTGCCTTGTGATATTTACATTTCTGATATTTCATACAATGTTCAGTCCAGAGTTGGTAATATGGCTTTAGATTTGAGGGAGGCAGGATATCAGAAAAAGTAGGTTCCCCTCTCCCTGTTTTACATTCTCCTATGTGGTAGATTGACTGCTGATTTTAAAATAAGTAATTGGTATGTATACAGTCAATCTACTTACAATTGATTTAATATCAGTGCAGTACGTAGGAGACACAATCCTAGTAGTGAAGCACATTTCTCCTGTTATAAAGTACTGACTCCTGCTATCCACGGAGTTAGATGCCAGATGGTGGCAAAGCAGTGGAAATGCTGAACCGGCCTTTGTGATTTCTGAAAGACTTCTCCAACATTCCTCTCTTGGCCAGAAGGGTGGCATGCCTTTGAGGTGAAACCTGCCTCTCTGATGCTGGTATGAGTACTGCTGCTGCCTTTTAGCAGGGGCACAGGAAGCAGCACTGGAAGGTTCACACGTACAGAATGGGATGTGGGTTTAATGGTCACTACAGGATAATGGATGGAAGTTTTTCTGCACTTAGACATTGTGTTCCACTTCTATCCACCTTTTGATAGCAAGATCAGATACCTATAGACAGAAATTTAATGCATGTAATTTTACCATGCATCTTATATTTAAGTTGGTGGAGGTCTCAGATACTGTATCTCATCTCTCAGACACATTGGGAAAGAAAAAGCAGCTCTTTAAAGAAGAAACATCTGAAATGGTTTCTCTGTAGCTACATCTCATTTTTTTCCCATTTCCTCTGACTCTGTTAGAGATCTTTCAGGAAGTATTTATAGTCAAGGCCATTCATTGCCATACAGGTCCTCTAATTAGCTGAGGGGAACTCAGCAGACACTGCCTCTTGCTAATGCACAGAGCTCTGTCAGGTCAGAGATCTGCCAAACTCTTTTGGTTTATTTAGAAGCACCTGTTTCCACAAGTCAGCCTGGGGAGTCAGTGGGCTACTTTAAAAAAAACAAACAAAAAAACTACAGCCTGGAAAATGTCAAGAATCCTCCAGCAAGGAAAAAGAGAAAATAAAATTAGGACTTGAAGCAAAATGGGTTTGAAGCATCAGATTTCCTGCGCAAAACTTGAGATGAGTAAAATCTCCATGCTGGTGAAAGGGCTCGGGAATGAAGCTAAAATAACTTTATGAAGGTTTCAAGTAGTTTAGAAACAAACATGTACTTGGCTGCTTTTAGTAACTACTGGAACCAAACCCACAAGAAATTGAATGTTTTGCATTACTCATCCTGACAGAGTGATCAGATAGGGCTAGAAAGTAACTTTTAGAAAAAAAAATGTTAACCTGCCCAATTAAAGGCATGTTTCTGGTTTTTCTCTGGGGTGTGTCTGTCGTGTGGAGAGACAACCCCACCTTGTGCATGTTTACCCACCCGTCGGTGCATATTTTTTACTCCTCTTTTTTTTTTTTTTCCCCCCCCCCTTCCACCTTTTACAAAATGCGGTTTAGAAGGGAATTTAAACGATAAAATCATTATTTGGGTGGGGCGCAGCAATAATGCGAAAGGGCAGTGGCTACGTCAAAAATCGCTGCTGAAAAGGTGAATCAGAATGTGGAACAAAGGGCTAAGAAGAGCAATACAGGCCCCCAGGCTGCTGTGTGTTGCAGCAGGATTTATTGAGGTTGCTATGATCAATAACAGTGATTCGAGCAGGGAGAAGCAAGATAATTCTTGATTTGAAGCAAGCTACTTCATTCGTACGGGAGAGACAGTAATGAAAACAAGAACAAAAGAGTACTCTCTTATATTGAGCCAAGTGGCCAAAACAGATTGACAGTGTCAAATGCACTTGGTTTTGGTTGTTTGTTTTTTTTTTTTTTTTTTAACTATCCTTCCTAGTTTGGGTAGGAGAATATCTCTAATTTTACTCTCCAATCTGGTATTTGGTGCCCTAGCATTGGTGGAAGCGAGGAGGAACAGCACAGCGTTGTCACCTGGATGCTGCATGCCTGTGCCAGGGCTTGGCTTTGCTGGGCAGAAATCACCTGGGTGCTTGGGGCAGTCTCTCTCTGCCACCACTGCCGCAGGGGACAGCAGCTCTTGAACTTGGCATGGTGGCAGTGCTATCCTTGGTGCCAGGGGACAGGTCTCCATGGCAACCTGCACCGCTGTGGGCTGGATGGAGTCCGGGCATAGAGGAGCCTCCCATACTATATCCTAGCTTGAACAAGAGTTCTCTGGGATGGTGCGAGCCAAAGCCTTCCTCACCCTGGGGTGAAGCTTGGAGAGATCTCCATCCTGGCCCAGCCCTGCTTCACTACTGAGCCACCTATGTGGACACTGAAGACAACCCAATCCTGCAGCCTTTTTGATTTATATCTCTTTGCTCCAAACTGGACGCACTAAATGAGGAAATGTTACTCTTTTAGGTATGACCTATCCTGGTAAGCAGCTGTTATATTTTTTTTCCCTGCCTTCAGATAGATTTTTGATTTTTTACTATTTAAAAAAAAATCCTGCTGACAGTGGATACAGCTTGGTTAAAGCAGTGTCAGTATATGGAGCACAGCTGTGGGCACTGCAAAGGCAAACAGTGCAGCAGCAGCTCCCTCCAGTCTAAACATTTCTGAGAACTGTCAATGGGAAGCCTTGTTTAAACTGGCAAGAAAGTAAATGCAGCTTCTCACATGACTACTAATTTCAATAATTAGTGGATCTTTCCCGAATTCTAGAAAAATTAAGTGCAAATATAACCATTGCACAGCCCTATTGTTGTTCCATATTGCTAGTAGTGCTTAGCATTACATTATATACCTAAGGAGAAATGGAAACTTCCACTGTATTTAGAAACTAAGGATAATCTTTGTTGAACTGGATGCAATGCGAAGCACACATTCATGTGCAAGGGCAGAAGTTGCTGCTAATTTGTAGATTTTCAATGGAAAATTAAATTTCATAGTTGAATGCAGGGGAGGATTGTACATGATACTCTTACCTGAAGTACTGTGGTGCTGAAGATTGGAAATGTATCTGAAGATGCCTCCAACATCTGGAAGTGCAGAGCTGCTTTCTGCGTTGAATTTCAGACAATGCTCTGCATGCATTTTGGTAATGAAGTGACACAATAAATATACTCTTTTAGAGGAGGGATATTACGATAGGCAGTGAATAAATGTTTAATTTATTGGACTGAGACGGGAGCACTCTTGCTATAATCGATTTGAAGGAATCCAGATGTTGTCCACATCTGAACAAAGTCAAAATAGTAGAGATTAACAAAAAAACCAAAAAGTGAATATATAGTGCACACACATGTTCTGTGCTTTTTGTGAAGGTGTCTAGGAGTTACTATGCCCACTTACAAATGACAACTGTGGAAAACAGTTGTTATATATACATGAGGTATGCATAGGTTTTCTGCAATGTCTTTTGCTACCTTAGCACTCCTCAAAATGTGCATGTGGCCACGCTGAAACTAGTCTTCATTTTAAGATCTCTAATGTAGCACAATTGATTTAGTGAACAATTTCCTGCCTAATATGATTAATTTACTTCTTGTACTAAGTTCTGTTTTTAAAATGAAGCTTTTTAATGGCTAAATAGTTCTGAGGATGTTTTAAAACAGATTTTCTAATTAGCATTATGTATATAATCTTGTAATCTTTGTTGTAGTGATATATTAATGTGTGTGCAGCATAAATGATAGATATATGTACTCCGTATTCCATATTCCATTAGTTAGAGTTCTGATTGGTTATAATTGGAGCGTAAAGATGGGAAGAGAATTAAGATGTTTTCTCTTTTGTAGTATTAGCTTTCTGAATAAACTGGCATGGTGGCAGCCAGGCTGTGCAGCATTTTGCAGGCATCTTGCAAATGGGCTTTGAAGTCTTTGCTGAGTGAGTTTGTCCCTGTATTAGCTGAGATTTGAAAATCACAAGTGGGTAAATCGTATTTGGACCAGTGAAGTGGTGCATCCCCTATGATTTCTTAGCTGCTCCACACCTCGGTCTCCCGATTCTATTTGTAAAGTGGGAATAAGGGCAGTTTGCTATCTCAAAAGGCAAGAGCAAAAGAGATGCGCTAAACTCTGTAGTATGCAATGCTACTGATAGCAAGAAAAGCCTGATGCATAAGCATCGTGAGTCAGTACTCCTGGTTAACCTCTCTAGGCACAATGATGTAGCTTTTTCCAAGAACGGAAAAAAAAAAAAAAAGCAGGAATTTTAAAGTGAGGCATTTGCATTTCTTGTTTGACATTGATCTTGTTTTGGTTTATTTGCCTCTGATGTGTATAGTGGCAAACTACACATTTTCACTTATGGGAAGAAGTCTTCTTAACAATGGCTTGCAGTGCAGTCTTTAATCATGTGAGTTGCCTCCAGCACTTGCTGAGAGTAAAATTCCACCCTCTCTGTTTTCAGATGGCTTGTATTATTGGCTATTTCTCCTTGTGAGGCTGTGATTTGAAAATTGTGTTTTAATTAAAAAAAAAAAAAAAAGGCGAGGGAAAAAAAGAAAAATAATCAGAACATTTGTCAAGGAATTTGTTCTGAATGGGAATGAAGAGCAATGCAAACAAGCTTGGAATGAGTTTTAATTCACATGTTATTCTGGGAGCCTACAATTTTTGGTGAGAAAAACGGCATATTTTAGGTCTTATTTCCTCCAACTTTTTGGCATGGAGCGATGCCTGTTTTGTTCAGTCAGATGTTCAAATGGGAATTTTGGATGCTTAGAACTAATTTTAGTAGGTGGGGAGCAAATTTATTATGATGCTACAAATAGAGTTTGATCACAGCTGCTTCCTTGCCATGATACAAATTGGCTGCGAATCACTTAAAACTATATTAGTTGTAAAAAAAATCCCAACAACTCATCTATACAGAACTGTTGCCTTTGTTTCCCTTAAATTCTGAGTGTCCTCATTTATACAACCAGTGTTTTGAATTCCTCTTGGCTGTGTTGCCAGGGCATATTCACGCCGCTCAGAATTTTCTGTGCCTCAGCGGTGATAGAGTGTTCAAATGACTCTCCCATTCTTCCGCGAAGGAACTGTATCCTTTTGTGTTGGGGTGAATTTCTGAGCTCGCTCTGAAATTACAGTAAATCACACGCAGACGTCTTCAGACTTATTAAATAAATGTTAGAAACTTCACTGCAAGTTGGGCACTTCAAAGCTCTCGCTGCTCCAGTCTGTACATGACTAAAAAGCTGTAAGGCAGACACCGCAAGGTGAAAGCTTTCAAATCAAAGCAAAACTTAATATACCACTATTATCCCCTTTATAAAATGTATGGAAAATAATATCTTTACATATTTATGATTTTTTTTTTCTGATAGTGACTGCTTTAATGTTCATGAGGTTTTGCTTTTGAGTTAGAAGAGAAAATACCAAATTATACTCTTTTTTTTTTTTTTTTTTTNTGGATGAATTCCAGACTTGTTAAAAAGTTTGTATTGTGCAGAGTAAGTGTAGTCAGCCTGTTTATTGAGAAAAGCATTTCCTTTACAACTCAGTCAGTGGGCTCAGGTATAGTGACCATTTTTGGCATTCCTCCCTGCAACTGATAAGTAAGATGAACACCTGTAAAGCTCTCCATTGATAGTAGCACAAAACCTGTTAGTGTATTGCAGAAAATTATTTATATTTGACTAAGGTATGCTAGAAAATTCAGTATTTCCTTTTGTTTAAAATTCTTATAAGCTCTACCTTCTGCAGCGTTTCAGGGGTGGGGAGAGTTAATGGAGAACATGATTAAAATCTTCAAGGCTTCAAGGCTTGTAAACAGATTGACACCTACATATATTTTTTCATGTACATGTGTTTTACTGGTGTGTGTGCTAATTTTAAATAAGGTTTTTAAACTAGAATTAATTTTTAAAGCGAGAGTTACTTTGAAATAAAAAATGAAATGGCTTTACCACTGAACACAGTTGTTAAATGGTTTGTAGGTCTTTTATTAATCATTTTTAAAGCAAAGAGTATGTTGCAGCTTTACTGATTTTTACATTACAGAAAATTATGTTCTGCTTAGTAGAAGTTTTAAATCTTGATAGTGATTTTTTAAGTAGATCTTTTCATGCCTCTGAGACTGTAAATTTAATAATCATTTTACCTTTGCCTTCTAATAGCCAACTAAATGGGTAAAGGGTAGAGGTCTTGGCAGTGGTTATCTGTAACAACTGTCAGCAGGTTGAAAGTAGGAACTTCAACAGAAATGAAGAGGATTATTTATGTCTATTAAATCTGATCTCTCCGTTTTTTGGTAGTGTTCAACTAAGTGACTCCTCTTGTAAAAGTCAGTTTTAGGCAAACCTCGTGGCCAACTGCATATTCTCAGAGAGGTGTTTCATTTCACTTCACTGCCCTAAGTTGACACTGGTGTAGACCTCTGGACTGAAATGATTCTGATATGTATCATTTTAGTGAGTGAATGATGTTGAAGGGTGAAGTCCTAATCATTGCTAAAGGTATTTGAAGGCTTTCTTAGTGATCTCCTCCTTAAGAAGTGAAGTATAAGCTGTTTTGGACACTGGTCAACCAGGTAATTCACTATTGTAAGAAAAGTAGAGTTTTAAAAACACTGAGTTAAATGTTTTATCTGTGCTAGTTTCTGTGGTTTTTGTAAAGATATAGGAAGTTAAGAGGACCTCCATCAAGCTGCCCTCAGTGAAAGGCTCTTAGAGCCTGGAGAGCTTGCATGATGTGTCTGGTGCTCTGCTTGGTTGTGAATGCCTCCAGACCAGTTGCCTCCAGATTTCTATCAATATAGATCTTTTTCCCTCTTTGATTCACTAAATTGCAAGGAAACTTCACTGTAACCTCACATTTGATTTTTGGCTTGGTTTGACTTTTTCTCTACCAGTCTTCCCCTACCATTTTTCTATAGTAAAAGTAATGGAAATTCTCAAAATGTGGAGGTTTCTTTTGGAAGAAATAAGCCTGAAGCATTTGTTCTGCTAGAAGAACAGCCCAGGCTTTCTGCTCTGCCTTTCCTCAGATACATTTTGTCTCCATCACAAATGGAGGCTTGCTGGTGGGGAGAGATAAAGTAAAATTGTCTAAATCTTCTTGGCTTCTGCACTTTGCCACAGTTGGAGCCAGGGTACCGGTCTGTATGGGCTTTGCTCTGACAGGTTCTCTCTTGAATGCCTACTAGCATGCACGTAAACGGCCCTCGTGATCTGATATGCTTCCTACCAAAAATATTCTCATGGCTTCCTTGCTTGCTTTCATCAGCGCCACTGAGTAAACCTCAGCTAGTAGCAGGAGACATGTTGAAGCACAGCAGAGGAACAGAATGGATGAAACTACAAATTGTTAGCCTGTTAAACACAGCTTATGTATTTGGGTACAAATTCCATTAGCGACTGAATGAGTCTGGATGGGTAGTAGCTTGTGGAAGTATTTGTTATGACAAAACCAACTTTTCATTAATAGACAAAGTTATCCCGGTTTTTCCTCTGTAGTCTGGCCAACATCAAAATGTTTCAAACTAATTTCAGACTTGTAAAACGCTGTCTATCAGATACAGACATATGGATTGAACTAGTAAGTTGCTTGCCATCTGCTGATAAAGGAAGGAAGGCGTCTAAGCAGAAAATGAAGAAATTTTTTTTTCCCCTCTCCCACTGGAATGTCATATGGTACCTTTAGTCGTTGTTTGTGTTGACTTTTTTTTTATTGATAGTTATGTGAATTGCTGCATCGTGTTGACCTGCATCTGCTTTCAATCTGATAATTATGCTTAAACAAAAAATACTATTTACAAAGTCTCCACAATGATTTGAGCCTATAAATAACACAGTTAGAAAATCACCCGCTTTAAATCTGAAAAAAAAAAAAATTGATAATCATATTTCTTAAAGTGTGAAATAGGAATAAGCATATTCTTCTGATCAGAAAAGAGAAAAAAAAATTAGGACATGGAACTGCTGGAGAGAGTCCAGAGGAGGGCCATGAATATGATCAGAGGGCTGGAGCACCTCTGCTATGTGGACAGGCTGAAGGAGATGGGGCTTTTCATCCTGGAGAAGAGAAGGCTTCCAGGAGACCTTATGGCAGCCTACCAGTATCTGAAGGGGGCCTACAGGAGGGCTGGGGAGGGACTATTCACAAGGTCTTCTAATGACAGGACAAGGGGGAATGGGTTCAAATTGGCAGAGGGGAGATTTGAACAGGATCTTGGGAGGAAGTTCTTACCAGTAAGGGTGGTGAGACACTGGAACAGGTTTCCCAGGGAGGTTGTGTCTGCTCCCTCCCCGGATGTATTCAAGGCCAGGCTGGATGAGGTCTTGAGTGACCTGATCTAGTGGGAGGTGTCCCTGCCTATGGTGGAGGGTTGGAACTGGATGATCTTTGAGGTCTCTTCCAACCTAAACCATTCTATGATTCTATGATTCTATGAAATGTTACTAAATAAGAATTAATTAAATTTGTATTTTCTTGTAGTCAAAATTTCCTCTTTCCTCCTAAAAGATAAGATAAAGGCCAGGAAAAGTAACACAATTCCCAACAAGCAACCTGTGAAAACTCTTCTGTGTAGGAGAAAACTGTCACTTGAGCTTTCTGGGATTTTACTTGTAAGAGTCTTCTTTCACCAGCCCCAACTTCCCTGGGCAACTCATTGCAGTGTCTCACTACCATCACTGGAAAGAGCTTCCTCCTAACATCCTGTTTAAATTTCTCCTCTACCAGCTTAAACCCATTACCCCTCATCTTGTCTCTTCAAGACCTTGTGAATAGTCCCTCCCCAGCCCTCCTGTAGGCCCCCTTCAGATATTGGAAGGTTGCTATAAGGTCTCCTCGAAGCATTCTCTTCTCCAGGCTGAAGAGCCCCAACTCTCATAGCCTGTCCTCATAGCAGAGCTGCTTCAATCCTCTGATCATATTCATGGCCCTCCTCTGGACTCTTTCCAACAGTTCCATGTCCTCCTTGTGTTGGAGGCTCCAGAACTGCACACAGTACTCCAGGTGAGGTCTGACGAGAGCAGAGTAAATGGGAAGAATAACCTCCCTTGCCCTGCTGGCAACACTTCTCATAATGCAACCCAGGACACGGTTGGCTGTCTGGGCAGAATGTCTGGAAATGACTGACTTGAAGGGCAGAGAGGTTTTTCTGCCTCTCCACAGCAAGACCAACAGCCCCAGGGCCAGATGCTGTCTGCTGGAGTTGTAGTGTTTTGGTGTCAGGAGCATTTCTTCCCTCTGCAGGGCTGCATTGCCTTGCTATTTGCTTTTGGGAAGCTGCAGGGTGTCAGAGTTGAAGATTTGCTTCCTGAAAACTGTAAGGACTTCTTATTTCAATATATAGGCCCTAGTTATTTGAGGCAATAATTGTAATTAGTCCATAATGAAAGTTTTGGAGTTTGTTCTTTTAGTTAATTCTTCTTCATAAACTTTCCCTGTTTAAAAGTTTATAGTAAGTACAAATTGCAGTCATTTGTCAGTAGACAAACTGCTTTCATAGGTAATAAAATATGTTCTTAATCAGTGCTCAAATACATTGGTTAGATAAATGATAGTAGACTTATTTTAGCCCGGTTCTCTTTAATTTTTTATATTGACAAGTATTGAATATTTTCCTTGATTTCAGTGATTCGTTTTGAACTGACAGTGCTAAAACGATTCACGAGGTGTGTTATGTCTTTATCAAAGCTGTAGCTAAACTGCTAATTTTCTTTTAAATACTGCAATATAATATTTTGGATTATTGGCTTGCCAGAAGTCTAGGATGTGAAGAATGTACCCAAGAATTTCTGTCCGTGCTTGAGCTGAAAGTAATACGGAAAATCAATACTTGTCCAACACACTCTTTGCTCTTTTGTAAATATTTTTGGGTTTTTCTGACGATTGATCTTCCTCATAATGACCTGCAACGTCTGTGAACAGTGCAGACAGCTATTAACACACGCCACCTTCGTTTTTCTGACCGTGGCTGTGTATGGTTTCACTTGATAAAAACTGCACAGTTAGGAAAAGTTTTCAAGATGTAGAGTTAATTACCATTTTATACTTGGGATTTGCACTATGCAGAAAGCTATTTCAACAGTAGCAACAGTTTAACAGATGGATGTTTGCTGCAGAGGTACACATAGGAACTGGTATCTGTGTCAGCAAGATGTCTGCAAAAGTAGAATTGGTAGAATTGGTGAAATAAAAGCTTACATAAATGCTCCTGTTCTGGCTTATGGAAGGCATTATGCTACAAGTACTACTACCATTAGTAGTACCACTACTGTATGGTTTGCCACATGCTTCTCTTATGTTTTGAAAGGCTTAAGCCGTATCCAGTATGCTTAGTCTGTCCTTGTGTTATATGCCATGTTCCAGCACGCTCCTAGATCTACTCTGCATCTGATGAACCCTATTGTTTATTTTGTTTTGTTCTATTTCACTGAAAACATCAGGACTCTCTCTTTCCCTTCCAGTTAAATGTTATTTTTTTACAGCATTTACTGTCCAGGGTAATTTTGTCCTTTTAAAGGCTTTTAGTAGGACTTAACCATGCTGTATGGTATCTGGCAATTCCCATCGTTATAATGCTTTGAAACATACATTGCAGTTGCTAAAATGCAGGCATTCTCTTTGATTGCAGTGACAGAGTTGAACTTCTGCAGAGAAAAGAACTGCTTCACAATAAGCAGGATGATATAAAATATTAGCTTACAAGAAACTTGCTCTTATTGGGTGTATTTGGATGTATGAGGATGATTAGAGGACTGGAACACATGTCTGATGAGGAGAGGCTGAGGGACCTGGAGCTTTTTAGTCTGGAGAAGAGAAGACAGAGAGGATTTAATAAATGCCTATGAACATCTGAGGGCTGGTCAGGAGTAGGGGGGGACATGACACACAGGCTCTGCTCACTTACTCCCTGTTGTAGGAGAAGGAGCAATGGGTATAAATTGCACCACAGGAGGTTCCACCTCAACAAAGGGGGAACTTCTTTACTGTAAGGGTTCCAGAGCACTGGAACAGGCTCCTCAGAGAGGTTATGGAGTCTCCTTCTCTGGAGACTTTCAAGGCCCGTCTGGATGCATTCCTCTGTGACCTGAGCTAGATTGTATGGTCCTGCTCTGGCAGGGGGGTTGTACTCCATGATCTCTTTGTGTTCCTTCCTACCCCTGACATCCTGTGATCCTGTGATATTTGCCATAGAGTGCTGAATGGCTCTTCACAGGTGAATGTTTGTAAGTGCATTATGTAGCTTAGTGAACTTCCTCAGAAGGAGCTGAGGGAATGATTGACAGGGCAGGAGGAGCCAAGACCCCTTCTCTTAGAGGGGCTGCATGATTTGGGACAAATGCATATTTCTTTCGTGCTTTGCATCACGCACGTTTTTATCACAGAGCAATTTCTAAAGAACATTGAGATTTATGCATGTTAGGAGATCGCTTTGAGAATGTTGGATGTGAGGTAGTTCAGCAGCAGGTTTATAAAAACTAGCTAAGATTTTGTATGCCTGGCATACACTTATCTCTTGTCTATCAGAGCTGTTCTTTTGCAGGCTGACTTGCCTTGCTGTCATGGTTGTCGCACTACTGACATGAACAAATGGTTTCAAAACCATTCGTGTCAGGTCAAGATGGTGAGAACAGCAGATAGACATGAGAACCAGGCCTGTGTAAACAACATGCTTCTATCACCGGACCAACACAGGTCTGGAGAAGTGGCAGCGTTGTTCTTGCTGTTCAGACATCACCGCTGTGCTATTTCCCCCCTTCCCTGGCGCGAGAGAATTGACTGCAACTTCTTATTTTCAACACATGGTTGATATCTTTGTCTGTCTGTCTGTAGATCAGCTGTGCCTTGTTAGGGACTTTACTCATGAGCCCTGAGAATCTTGCTCAACCTTTCATCTCCCTGCCATGTAACTGTGGTTTGTTAGAAATAACTGAGAAAATATGTAAACTTAGTGAAATGACTAAGAAGTCTATCGCTAGTGTCAAAGGAGAGCAGGGATGGACTAAATCAAGGGTGTATGTAAGAGATTAGTCCATGACTTCTTAGATATATTTATATTATCTCTCTAGATGGAGAAAGAAAAAACTTAACAGTTGGATTTGCCCTTTGTAAAATGTCAGAAAGGATATTTTAGCCTGACTGATGCCTCTTAAGATGGAGGTTTCTCTTTGTACCAGTCAAACACAGGAGAGTGTGATATAATCCCAGAATATACCCATACACTTTATAAACTCCCTAGGCTATATATGGAATGGAATAGAATAGAATGGAATGGAATAGAATAGAATAGCATAGCGTAGCTTAGAATAGAATAGAATAGAATAAACTGGGTTGGAAGAGACCTCCAAAATAATCCACTCCAACCTATCACTCAGCCCTATCCATATATTTATATATATAATCTGTATAATTCACTAATCTAAATATGGTATGTATATATATATATAAATATATATATATATATATATATATATATACACATACCATATTTAGATTAGTGAATTTAGGTAGATTGGTTAAAGATAGGCTGTTGAGATCCAGCTAATAGAAACATAGCAACCGTGAGAAAGAATGGTAACCTCATCATTGATCATCCTGCCCAGCATTGCACAAATGAATCCTAGAGAGAAAATGCTCCTTATTTTTGATGTTTTTGAAGTTTTTAAAGTGTGAAGAAGTCATAGCTCTCAGTGGAAGCTTCTGTGATCTTTCTGGAGATGTAAAGGCCATTTTTACATGAAGGAAAAGTGGCTACACCTGTCTCCTGTTAGTTTGTACAGACTGTCATCCTTTTCTAGGAGAAAAGGAGCCAGGTTATCCTCCATTAATAACACTGTAAGTGCAAACAGCTGAAGTACCCTGACAGTTGTGCCAGTACAAAAAAGGAATGAAAATTTTATCCCATTCTTGCTGCAATATTAAATGAGATTGTTTAAGACCAACATTTAATTTGACTCTGTAGACAGAAAAAAAAGAGTGAAAATTTTATCCCATTCTTGCTACAATATTAAATGAGATTGTTTAAGACCAACATTGTATTTGACTTTGTAGATAGAAAAAAGAGTGAAGATTTTATTCCTTTCTTGCTGCAATATTAAATCAGATTGTTTAAGACCAACATTTAATTTGACTCTGTAGACAGAAAAAAGAGTGGAAATTTTATCCCATTCTTGCTGCAATATTAAATCAGATTGTTTAAGACCAACATTTTATTTGACTCTGTAGGTGGAAAAAAGAGTGAAAATTTTATTCCCTTCTTGCTGCAATATTAAGTGAGATTAAGACTAACATTTAATTTGACTCTGTAGATAGAAAGGAAAATGGATGACCTTGTTTTATTATTTTCTCTATGTACCAGTTGCCTTTTTTTTTGAGCCATTATTTGATGACTTGAAGAGCTGTGTGGCATTATGACTACAACAGGGATAGAAAAAGCACGTTAGGAGAGTTTATGAAGTTGCTGGGATAAAGAGCATATCCATAGCAGCAGTGGGGGAAAAAAAAAAGGCAAATCACTGCTTCGAAACAGATGGAGCCCTCTGAGGAAGCTGTCTGCACATGGCCTGGAAACTAGAGATTGCATTTAGAAGATAGGGCTTTCACTGCAGATGGAATGTCCCCTGTTACAAGGGGAAAGCCAGAACAGGGCTATGTGCATACAGAGAATTGAATTGAATGTGCCTAACATCTTGTGTTCGACATGCATCAAAATTGAAGGTGGAATATGAATTCAGAGGGCAAATACACAAGTTCAGAATGCGAAATCTGGTGCACTGGCCAGAAAGACAGAAACGTACTTTCAGATTTAGAAAAAAAAAAAAAAAGAAGAATAAATCTGTGGCCCTAAAATGTAAACAAGGGATTCACTTCGGATGTGATTTTTAATCACTCATACACTGAAGTGTGACATGGAAGATCTTCTTTATTCCCAGGTGCCAAGCTGATGTCATTCCCAAGTCACCAGGTCAAAAAGCAGTAGTTTCTCTCTGGGCCTGTTAACCCGTGTTATTTTATTACCCCATTTGACCTGAACCTGATTTCAGTGAAATGATGAGAGTTCTGGCTTTGATTGTGACTCCTGATCTAGGAAGCAATCCCTAGATCTTAGGGAAAAAAAGCTGCCTGAAGTTACCCTGTGCTGTGGGACTTTCAGGGCGGGACTTGTCTCATCTAATTGTGATGGAGGTGTCTGTGCCTGAATTACCTGTCTAGGATTCTTGGAGCCAGTGCAAATTTAAACAACACAGTTGTGAAGTACAAAAACGAGTTACCTCATTAAAAAAAATATATTTCTATAGAGTCAGACAACTGTTAATGTTTTTTATCGTTCATTGTATTGGCTCCATCTCCAATGGAAGCCTAGACACATACACCACTACACAGCAAGTACAGAAGGTGATAAAAATAAAAGTAGTGCCTGTGTCGGCTTGATGTGAGTGGCAGCCTTATCACTGCGGGTAGGAATTACTTTGGCATATCTGTGGTTAATGACTCTTCTGTCTTGAAAACTTAATTTGTCAGTTAATGGGAAATGCTAACATGGCTTTAATCAACAAGGCAACTTATGATCTCATGGAGTAAGTACAGTTTTATTAATAATTTTATTTTTCATTTTTGATATCTGTGTCTACATTTCTAGAGTGATTTATCCCTATAAAGGGAATAGTGCAAGGCCACTGAAGGTGAAAGTTGCATTTCCAGTGTTAGTCTTTGCCTAGAGCGAAGTGATAGTCGTTCTCTGGAAGTATATTTAAGGACATGCTAAACTGATGGCTTTGTAAGATAGAACAAAAATCAGGGGGAATTAAAGGATATTTGTGAAGCAGACATTAAGGGAGTAAGATGGAAAGAAAAAGTTAATGGGTTTATTTGGCTAAGACTGGGGACAAATGCTTCAACACATACGAAGTGTGTGTAGGTATGGAAAAGTAATGTGTCCTCTTGTTTGGGCTAACTACTGAAAAGTCAGGAAGGCCAAGTCTGTACGAGAGCCAGAACAGATAAAGGAATAAGAGATATGAAGGAAAAGTATATTTCTGAGAAGTTAAAAAAAATTAGGAAAAGTGGCCCAAAGAGTTTTGACCAAAGTTTTACAGTATAGATCTTTTTGAATCTCAGACATACATCTCATCATTAGTGTACTTGTCTTTGCTCTTTCTCTTAACCTATCTCAAAATGCAGTAAAGATTCTGGTAGTGTCCATTTTCAGTTACTGAAGACCTTGAGTGATTATCGATGATTTGCTACCCTTTGTACTTGAGTAAGCTGTTCAAATCCAGAAATACAAACTCTGACCTAATGTTCTTGGTGACCCTGTTAAATATTCAGTGGCGCTCATTAAAACAGCAGCTGAGAAATCAATAAATGAAGAACCATTACACAAAGTTTGAAAACTGAAAACCAGTTTATCATGTTTTTTTCTAATTATTTTTAAGAGGAAAGACCTTCCTGGGTCAGGTACTTCTACATATCTAATAGATGATGCAAATAGAGCAGCAGCAAGAGGCCACTGCATGGCATATTTCATGTCAGTAAAGTGTGCAGTGCAATCCAGTTGTTTGCTGATTTTTCTCGTGTGTACAGGTGAAAGTCATTCTCTTATACACAAGGGCTGTGCAAATCATATATGCTTAGAATAAGTAAGAAAAACAGCATCTGGACTGGGCAATGAACAATGTGTTTAAATTTTAAGGGCTTTTCACTGACTAAGCTATGTCTTAGATTGATCTTCAGCTCCCCTACCAGTGTCAATAGGATAAGGGTTTTATGTGGGTTTTCTCACTGCTATTCAGCCTCTCTGTACTGCTTTCATTACCTCATTTAAATGACTTAAACCTCACAGTTACTGGGGTGCATGGAATGAATTTCTGAGAACTGTATGCATGGTATATGCTGTCATTTGGAGTTTTGAAACCAGGTTCGTAGAGTCTGATTGATTGCTCAAAATGAAGCGGTGGACGTGGATTACTGTTAAAAAAGGACTGATATCTTGAAAGAAAAACTAGAAGAAACTCCATAACTGGATTCCTATGACTCAGTAATCTTCTTTATTTACAGTATCTGTTGCAGGGTGGACACAAGAGCAGATAAAAATCTTGACGTGGAAATACAAGGGTCTTAGTTTCATGTAATAGGAACAAAGATGTGATACATAAGTAAGAAGGGTAGTTTTCCTAAGCTACTTCCACCACAGATAAAGAGAGAATGGAGATCAAAGCAGAGACATATCAGCCCTCTCAAATAATTTGGTTCAAGTGACTGAAGTCAAATGATCTTCTCTAACTCTGTGTGATGCATTTTGGATAATTCAAGTCTAAAGAATCATACAGGGAAAAAGCAGGTAAGTAAAATCAAATATAGCTGGAGCACCTCTGCTATGAGGACAGGCTGCGAGAGTTGGGACTTTTCAGCCTGGAGAAGAGAAAGCTTTGAGGAGACTTTATAGAGTAGCCTCCCAGTATCTGAAGGGGACTACAGGAAGGCTAGGGAGGGACTATTCACAAAGTCTTGTGATGACAGGATGAGGAGTTATGGGTTTAAACTGGCAGAGGGGAGATTTAAACTAGATGTTAGGAAGAAGTTCTTACCAGTGATGGTGGTGAGACACTGGCACAGGTTGCTGAGTGAGGTTGTGGCTGCTCCCTCCCTGGAAGTGTTCAGGACCAAGTTGGATGAGTCCTTGAGCGACTTGTTCTAGTGGGAGGTGTCCCTGCCTATGGCAGGGGGTTGGAACTGGATAATCTTTGAGGTCCCTTCCAATCTAAACCATTCTGTGATTCTATGTTGCCCTAGATCATGTCACACTCAGGTGTGCTAATACAAAGAAATGTTTTAAATTTTTTTTTCAAATGAGGCAGTGCTACAAAATTCCAAAGACTGCCTGAATATGATCATAGAAAAATTAGAATCCACCCCATAAGGTCCATTACAGACTCTTTTCTAAGTCTTTTTTTAAGTGACTTAACACTGCTCCACACTGCTTTCTGTTCAGAGATCTCCTAAGCTTATCCAGCTTCCAAGTGACAGTCAAAGACAAATGAAAACAAGCAAACCCACCTGTATTTTGAGCTGCTTACAAAAGAAGTGTTTTGTCTTCATTCTGCAGCAGGCATTAGCAAGCAGGCAGGGAATTTGCAAAGGAAAGCTGTCAAGGGTATTGTGATAGATGTTGTGCCATGTTACACACATGGAGCTGTGCATGGGAAGTAGAAGGATTGGTGCACAGTTGTAAATCCATAAAGTGAACCCAAAGAAGCAAAGTAGCTTTGTACTACAGAGGACCAAGTCACATGGAAAATGATGACCACCTCCAATAAGAAACCATCATATTGGATTTTCCAGATATGCTCAGATATTTGGATGCTTCAGAATTACTCTGCTGTAATTTTTGCGTGACGGGCTGCTTTTGAAAAGTTGGTTTAACCTCTTCACCACAGAGTAATCTGTAATATTTTCCCTTACAGTTTGTTCTAAGTTTCTCAACATGCAAATACTATTTCACAAATCTTTTTAAAGGTCCATTTTAAAATTCGTTGAGGGTGCTAATGTGGTCATGTCGCTGATTATATTTAGGCAGCCAAATGTGTCTTAAGCCTTTCAGACACAGTAAGGATGAATGGATGGCCCAATGGTCCCTCTCGGTTGTGGAGTTTTGTGGGTTTTCTTGCCTTTAATGGAACTGATGAGTCTCTTGTTTATAGGTTTATGGACATTTTTATTGCAGCAGGGAATTTCTCCACCCCAATTTTACAGGGTAGCGTTAAATGCTCAGCAGCTGAGATTCTTGCAACAATATGAAGAAAGTCTTTCCTAACATTTCCATCTTTGTAATAGCAGTTACAAAACGATAACTTTGGTTTCTCAAATAATGCATGAATTTGAGTGTTATTTTTCTTCCCTTTTAAAAACAATGATGACTAATACCTATCTTATTTCGTAGTTAACCTTTCACTCCTGAAGTTTATACTAAGCTGGAAAACTGCTGTACAGTTGCTTGTTGCCTGTGTATTGTGGTGTGAGAATAGGTGTGGTGGAATAAAGTTACTCAAGCAACTGGATCAATCAAAGTTGCAGTCACAGGAAAGGTTAGGCAGTTTTTTTAGATGCAGTGGACATAAGGCAATATGTACTCTAAACTTTTAATGATTAATTTACACTTAGACACAACAGTGCAGCTTGTCTATGCTGAATGGATAAAAAAGGTTAGTTAATATGTTCTAAGAAGTCCATCATAGAATCATAGGGTAATTAAGGTTGGAAAAGACCTTTAAGATCATTGAGTCCAACTGTAACTCAACTACCATGACTACTAGACTGTGTCCTGAAGCACCATATCTGCATGCTCTTTGAACATCGCCAGGGATGGTGACTCCACCCTAGACAGCTTGTTCAGTGCTTCACCACTATCTCAGTAAAGAAGTTTTTTCCTAATACTCAATCTAAACTTCCCCTGGTGGAACTTAAGCCCATTTCCTCTCATCCGATCACTAATTACTTAGGGGAATAGACAGCCACCAGCCTCACTGTAGCCTCTTTTCAGGTAGTTGTAGAGAGCAAGATCTCCCCTTAGCCTTCTCTTCTCCAGACAAAATAAACCCCTGCTCCCTCAGATGCTCCTGGTATGATATATCCTCCGAATGCCTCGGTAGCCTCATTGCTCTTTTCTGGACACACTCCAGCCCCTCAATGCCCCTCCTATACTGTGGCACCCAGAACTGGGCACAGTACTCAGAATCACAGAATGGTTTAGGTTGGAAGGGACCTCAAAGATCATCCAGTTCCAACCCCCCCTGTGCTATAGGCAGGGACACCTCCCACTAGAATAGGTCGCTCAAGGCCTCATCAAACCTGGCCTTGAACACCTCCAGGGAGGCAGCAGCCACAACCTCCCCGGGAAACCTGTTCCAGTTTCTCACCACCCTCACTGGAAAGAACTTCTTCTTAACATCCCTCCTAAATCTCCCCTCTGCCAGTTTAAACCCATTACTCCTCATCCTGTCATTACAAGACCTTGTGAATAGTCCCTCACCAGCCCTCCTGTAGGCCCCCTTCAGATACTGGAAGGCTACTATAAGGTCTTCTCAAAGCCTTCTCTTTTCCAAGCTGAAAAGCCCCAACTCTCTCAGGCTGTCCTCATAGCAGAGGTGCTCCAGCCCTCTGATCATCTTTGTGGCCCTCCTCTGGACTCTCTCCAACAGTTCCATGTCCTTCTTGTGTTGGGGGCTCCAGAACTGCACACAGTACTGCAGGTGGAGTGTGAGGAGAGCAGAGTAAAGGGGCAAAATCCCCTCCCTTGTCCTGCTAGCCAAGGGAGCAGTGGCCTCACCAGGGCCAAGTACGGGGGCACAATCACTTCCCTGCTACTGCTGGCCACACTGTTCTTGATAGAGGTCAGGATGCTCTTGGCCTTCTTGGCCACCTGGCCACACTGCTGGCTCATGTTCAGCTGCCATCCACCAGCAACTGGGCTGCTTTCCAGCCACTCTTCCCCAAGCTTGTAGTGTTACTTGAATTTGTTGTGACCAAATTGCAGGACCTGGCACTTAGCCTTGTTAAACTTCATTCTGTTGACCTCAGGCCTTTGGTTTAACCTGTCCAGGTCTCTCTGCAGTGCCTTCCTATCCTTGAGTAGATCAGCACTCTTACTTAGTTTAGTGCACTCTCTGCATGACCTAACTAGGTTCTTGTAGTCTTCTTGAGTTGCCTGCTCCTCTTTCTACAGGTGGTCAACTCTCTTTTTTTTTTTTCCTGGACTCCTGCAAGAGCTCTGTGATTTCACCTCTGACATGGGCACACCACCCCTAGGCTCATTTCTAATGAGCTTGATTTCATCCCCTTCTGCCTTCAAACCTAGTTTTAAAGCCCCATCCGTGAGCCTCACCACCTCATAAGAATCCTTCTCCCCTTTTGAGACAGCTGAATTCTGTCTCCAGCATACTTGGTGCCATATGAATGTTCCCATCATCAGAGAGATCAGAATTCTGCTTGCAGCACCAGCCCCTGAGCCACATGTTGATAAGCTGTGCTTTCTTATTCCCTCTCAGTGTTCAGTGCAGTCTTGCCTGCCACTGAAGGTATTGAAGAAAACACTCCCTCTGCTCCTGATCCTTTAACCAATCACTTCAGTGCCTTGAAGTCTTTTTTAATCGCTTTTGTTCTTCTGTACTCAGCCTCATCATTTCCATCCTGTATGACCAGCAATGGATAACAGGTCCTGCTATCATAGCCTGGACAAAGTCTGTCAGTACTGGTCGATCACTTTATTCTGGTTGCTTAACTTACACAGGTGACCTCTGACAGTGGTATATAAATCCAACACTGGATTCTGTCTGAGAGATATCTCCAGTGACAATAACTGAGATCAGTGTCTTGAGTTACAGCATCACCTAGTCATCCCATAGTATATCACTGAAAATATGGAATCAAAGTTGAAAAAAAGGAAATAATGAAACTAGCAGTGACTACCCTGCCTTCCTTTGAATAATGAAGCTGGTTTTTTTTTTAGTTTTTTTTTTTTTCTAATATGGCTATCTCAGTAATTTGATAACGTGAGGAAATGTTCAATTACAAGTGATTCACTCCTCTTTTTTTTTTCTGTTAATATTATAGCTGAATATTGGAAACAATACGCTACAAAGAGCATTTTTAAAATTTGTTTGTTGTTTTCCCCCTCCCCAATTCCTCTGCAGCTAACCCACCGGTTTAGTGATTAGCACCAGAGCCTTTCACACAGTGTTTTGAGCTCAGTTCCCTGGCTGCAGTTCACTCAACCTTGACGTAAATCTCCAATAAGTACTTTGTGAGAGGTTAGCCTTTTGTGCAGGGTGTGTGAGAAATCCTGCCTGACCAGGTTTGTTACAGAAACTAGTGTCAAATTTCCTTGCTCCAAGTGTTTGAATATGAAAGAGGGGGATGGGGGTGGTGGGAATCATGGGAAAAAAACAGCCTCAATCTCCACTTGCAAGAGGCTAATTGTTCGGAAAAAAAAACCCCAGTGTTTGGACTCGCATGTTTTAGTGCTGATCTGCCTGTGTCTGGCACTGTCAAATGAGCCTGTGATGATTTACAGTCCTGCAGGTAGAGCAGCAAGTATGTCATTCATAGAATCCACCTTCTCTGTCTTGCTTGTTGAGGCTGGTTGCTTTTAATTTAATCTATTTGATCATGCTGTTTGCCTTAGGTGAGCAACAACCTTTCATGTAAATCCTGGCCAATCTTATAAAACTAATGGAGAAGGGAAAAAAAAAAAAACCCAAACAAATCAAAACAAAACCCCACCAAAACACACCAAAACACGAGCGCTGTAGTCATGTCTTTGCTGTTGATGTCAGCAGTGTAACAGGAAGGCAGGTGAGGGATTCAGCTCTCCCTGGAAGGTCTCTTCTCTTCTTCACAGTTGTATAATTTTTAATTTTTTTTTTTAAATTTTTTTTTACATTTTACTTATTTTTAAATAACTAGAAACGAGACATAATCTTATTACCTCAGGCCCTGGTACATGAAAAACTTGAAATCTCTTTGCCGTTATTCGCCGTAAGTGTAAAAAAAAGTAAAAGTGGGTTGCTCCCAAGTAGATGTAAAATTCAACATCTGTACTCTCGCCTATTTCTGTTAGCAGCCTTCACGCTAATTGCAATTATGCGTTAGTTGAGGTCTTTTTTTGGATTAACTCTTTCATTCATGGGAAGTAGGGCCACAGTGGTTTGCATAATCACTTGGGAGTTTGAGGCTGGAGGTTGCTGAAACACATTTTGATAAGTCGCCCAGTTTATGAGAGTATGACAGCAATATTGCTTACAGGCAATGGAGACTTTGGCTTCACAGAACTAACCAGCGGTGCAAAACCTGCAGCGAGGCACAGAAAGCTGCCTCTCCATCCAAGTAGGCAGGACAAAGGAAATTCTTCAGAAGGAAATACTGCAAAGAGGCTTGTTCTGATTATTTAATGGGTCCACTGACTTCAGAGACTCTGGCTTGAAGGTTTTGGAGGGAGAGAAGGAGACCAAAAGGAGGAAAATGTGATGGAAGGAAGAGGAGTCCTCTGTTTTGGCCAAGTATTATGGTTAGTTGAAATGAAATGACAATAAACACAGACTTTGAGGGCCATTATTTTCTTACTGGTAATTACCATGACAGGAAGGTACTATCTGAGTTTGAGCCAGTGAGTGAAATAAAAAAAATCAGAATACAATCTATCCGTTGTCTTATGTTCCTGAAGAACCAGTTGATGTTGATCCATGCATGTTATTTTATCTTTCCTTTCTGTGCTTTGACTATACATTGGGATTGTTTAGCCTGGAGAAGAGGAGGCTCAGGGGTGACCTCATTGCTGTCTACAAACTATCTAAAGGGAGGTTGTAACCAGGTAGGGTTGGTCTCTTCTCCCAGGCAACCAGCAACAGAACAAGGGGACACAGTCTCAAGTTGTGCCAGAGGAGGTATAGGATGGATATTAGGAAGAAGTTCTTGACAGAGAGAGTGATTTGGCATTGGAATGGGCTGCCCAGGGAGGTGGTGGAGTCACCGTCCCTGGAGGTGTTCAAGAAAAGCGTGGATGGAGCACTCAGTGCCATTGGCTAGGGCTGAGTGATAGGTTGGACTGGATGACCTTGGAGGTCTTTTCCAACCTGGCTTTATTCTATTCTATTCTATTCTATTCTATTCTATTCTATTCTATTCTATTCTACTCCTATTCTATTCTAATCTATTAAAAAATAAATTGCTTATCTTGGTGAATTCCAGTAAAAATTTAGTTACTATATTTTCAAGACCACTTTCCATTATATTAAACAACTTCTAAGCATGAATTAATCTTGAAATCTAGTGTCTTGCTCCAGGCTTTTGAGATAAAGTTTTTCATAATGGCTATCAGTATCATCATCACCAAAAAAAAAAACCCAAAAACCTAACAGTGACAGAGGATTTAAGCATTAGGATTTGGCATTAAAAACCAGAAAACTACGAAGTAAAAATGTTTTGTGTGCCCCATCAGACTGCTTGTTTAGTGACTTGGTGGTCATTAACTACCTGGTATTTTTAAAATGGGAAATAGCATTGTGTGTGAAGTACAGTTGCAGAGGTATGATGCCAGACAGATGAGATAGACTCATCTTCGTCATATTTGCTCTGAATTCCTCATGGATCTAAGCTAGCCACAGCATGCAACAGTTTCTCTCTCTAGTGGAGTTTATTGGTGTGGACCCCACCTCCTCTTACCCATAAGATGTAGTCTCATTGCACTGCACCCAGCTATCAGGATCTTATTTCAGGGTCAATGCCCTGGTTTCAGAAGGGGTGGGAAGCAAAATAATGTGTGCTTTTTAAAATCCTCTTCCTTTTGATGTGAGACTTCTGTCTTTAAACTGTTGGCTAATTGCCATTCTGTTATCTGGCACTGGTATATTTTATATGACTCTTTCACTGCTGCCTGTATTAGTTGTACTTCCCTTCTGTAGATGCGTTTGTTTTCATTGTGACATTGTTATGTGTCTGTGTAGGAAAAGGGCTTTCATTGCTGCCTATGCCTTTAGTTCTTCCTCTGACCCCCCCCAGCTGTTTCTTGTTCACTCCCCTACCTTAAAAAAGTGCCTAATTCTTACTAATGAAAACAATGCATTAACACCTAGGTCCCTCTTTGCCCCACTTCTTTCCTCATTTGTCCTGTATCATACAGTCACAGCCTCCCCTGAGATAGGCAGTACTCTAAAAAGTGCATACTTCTTGGAGCAATAACATAAATTTTAATTAATACTGTTGTGGTTCTGAGGTGGAATAAGTGGACAATGCCTGCTTGTTTGCAGTAGGTCAGATAATTGAAAGCTTTTTGCTGACCGCAGCAGCAGACCTGCAGATGAAAATTGTCTTCTTTACTCACTGATCAGGTAATTAATGTAGTGTTTGATGTCTGACTTGGCTTGCTTTCCAAAGCAATGTGTTGTTTTTTTTCCCCCTGAATGCAAGCTGCCAGTGTGGACATAATCATGTGTTATGGAAATCTGCTTAGAATGAGCTGTTAAACCCTGGTGGAATTGTAACTATTAGCCCTAATATCCAAGCGCATTGTTCAGCACTAGGAAAGGGCTTCTTCAGTAGATCTTCTGGGCCCTGTTCTTTTCCTGTCCTTCAGCAGATCACAGCTGCCACATGTACCAGTTCATTTGTTTAATAAATATCTCATATTGTGAAACCATGGTGTTAAAAACTATCATATACACACATCAATACCTCACTCACAGGTGGAGTGGCTCAAAACATTTTCGCATCAGGCTTTTCAACAGAAGAGAACCTACTAACCAAACTGTTTGTAGCAGTTTCAGATTTTTCAGATTTTTCCCACACTGGTTATTGCAAAAATAATACAATTTTCCCACTTCCACTTTTTTAGCCTTGAGGTGAAACTGCAGTGTATGTCCAGAAAGGAAGTCCACTACTATAAAACACCTGCAATAAATGTGAATTTAAGTGGATAAAATATGTATGACAACGCATGCTAATTTACTAAAGGCTCTGCTTTATCAAAAATGGAGAGGAATAAGGCAAGAAAATGCTAATGTGCAACTTACTTAAAGTTATTTCTCACCCATGCAATGGATCTTTTCCTGTTACCAGCTTAGCATTTCTTAGCTGTTAACAAGTCAGCCAATACTCTTGAACTTCTCTACATCAACAGTCCAATTAATTAACCTCAGTGATTGGTGTGGTGAGAGCTTGGCAAATGACAGCTGTCACCTCAGGACATTGCTGCTGTTTGTTGTCAGCATGTGGCAGAATTTGGATTCATTCAAGGACTGTCACAGGGAGAAAGAAGATGGAGTGGAAGGCTGAGATTAGCCACGGAGACCCATGGTCACTTTGTTGTACGTTACATGGGAATTCCTTTGATGTAAGGCACAGCTCAGCTGAATGCTGCAGAGCATCATCTGAAATAAGGATTGTGGTTAATTCCACTGATGCCTAATGTTAGCACAGCATTTTAAGACCATTTGAAAAAATAAAAAGTGTGATATTTATGACGTCCCAACCAGGGATCTGTTCCCCTCTGAGCTGAATTGTAAATCAGTGCCACAGACCATGGAATCAATAGTGGCATGATGGCATTTAAAACCTCAGTCGAACCTTGTTCAGGATCTGTAATGTTTTCTATTCTGAGCCTAAAGAACAACTGAGCGCTGTGACTAAAGATAAATAGTGCAATATTGTCAACATCCTGTAGATGTTTTGCTGCAACTGTGCAAAATCATTAGGTTGGTCACTTACTGGTACCTTAATGTTGGGTCTGGTGGTGAGCTGTAGGGAATATATTAGAGACAAGTTTCTTTTATGTTCCATTGTGGTTTATGCAGTCTGTGAAGGAAATGTTCTCTTGCCTTCTTGTGTCAGCCAAGTCCTTTGGCTAGGTTTTTCCTAGGAATAGGAAGGGTTATTTTTGTCTTTTTTTTCCCCCCACTCTTATTTTTTACTTATTTTCTTACATACTGGTCAGAAGACAGTTTATTTTCACTGTTTTTTATGCGGGGTGTGACTGGTTAGAGCTTCTTGGTGGACCTCCTAGATCTTTGTGTTTTCAGTAAGCACCCTGAAATCACCCAGACTTTAAATTAAAATAATTCCTCCACCTAAAGCCTTCATTCTCTCCTTTAAAACAAGCAAACAGACTACTAGACCAAACAGAGGAGAGACAAACCCAGCAGATTCTTTCTAGTATACCAGTCCCACTTAACTAATGAATGGATGGATGTGAAAGTATGAGCTGTGTGACTATGAAATTGACTGTCTGTAAGAAGTTCTGTGTAAAGATACTGAATGAGTAGGCAAGGAAAGCTTGGTGGTCTTCAGAAGGACTGTGCTGCACCATCAAGTATTTTAATTAATGACATTCCTCTTTCTGCTTCCCTGAAGCTTAGGTTTCAGTATGTAACTGACCATGACTTTGAGCAACCACTAAATCTGCATTGCATTTACTGATATTAAAAGAACGACTCCTGAGAGTAAATATGTGAGGCTCTGTTATTGATTTTTATCACAACTGAGAGAAATCAGGATGCTTGATAAATTTACTTGGAATTAATTTTTTATCTTTAGCAAAATTAATGTAGCAAATCCCTATTTTATCACTATGTAAGCATTCCAGAAAATTTCTTATACCTATCTATCTAATCTGATCTGTAACAAACCATATTCACCATTTCTAAAGCTGCAAAGGGTAGCGAAAAAGATAGCACAATACAGACATAATGATTTGTACAGAGCTTGCTCATTGCAGTGCCTTATCGCTAATGCATATAAATACTTACTGCAATTGAGCATGACATTTGTAGAGGGATCAACTCCAAAAACATGCTGAGGGTACACACTCTACTTTTTCTTTACATGTCCCTCAAGGTGAAGATAGATGTTGCACTCTGTCAGCCTATCATCACTCTGAGCACTTTCCTTGCTTTATGTGTTCTGCTTTCTTCTCCTTTGAATTCATCTTACGTTTAAATTTCAGTTAAAATCTTGGAGAGTTATTATTCTGTATCTCTTGGGGGCAGATACTCATCTGCATCTCCACATAATAATAAGTCTCGTGAAGGCATACAAGCACTACAGGAATGTTTTGATTGTTTTAAAGAATGTAGGTTTGCTGAAGGTGACAGATTTCTGAAATATTACAATAAATTGTGTAGTGTTTCTTGTTAGCCACTGAAAGTTCTGATTAATTTAAACCATGAGAGCTTTTTTTTTTTCCATTTTGACCATCAAAACTGCCCGAGGCTGGTGAGGGGCCTGGAGTACAGCCCTATGAGGAGAGGCTTAGGGAGCTGGGGTTGTTTAGCCTGGAGAAGAGGAGGCTCAGGGGTGGCCTCACTGCTGTCTACAAACTATCTAAAGGGATGTTGTAAAAAGGTGGGGTTGGTCTCTTCTCCCAGGCAACCAGCAACAGAACAAAGGGACACAGTCTCAAGTTGTGCCAGGGGAGGTATAGGCTGCATATTAGGAGGAAATTCTTGACAGAGAGAGTGATTGGCATTGGAATGGGCTGCCCAGGGGTGGTGGAGCTGCTGTCCCTGGAAGTGTTCAAGAGAAGACTGAATGGAGCACTTGGTGCCATTGGCTAGGGCTGAGTGATAGGTTGGACTTGGATGATCTTGGAGATCTCTTCCAACCTGGCCTATTCTATTCTATTCTATTCTATTCTATTCTATTCTATTCTATTCTATTCTATTCTATTCTATTCTATTCTATTCCATTTCATTCCATTCCTTTGAAAACTCCGTGTCCATAAATAGTTGCATGTAGTTGCAGAAGCAGACCCACCTTACTTTCCTTTTATTCTCATTTTGTGTCTATTAGCAAGTGGAAGAGAGCATTGTTTAATAATGTGCTAAAAGATGGTGATAGTCTTTCTGTAAAGCTTCCAGAGGCAGGCTGCTTAAGTCTGTACATACTCAACTCTTCAATTTATTAACATCGCATCACATTTTCCCTTTATATCACTCAACCACATTAGCAACAAAAGGAATGGAAGTCTAAGCAGATTTAAATAGCTGCAGTGTAAGTGTGATGATCTTGCATTGTGAAATTGGTAAAAAGCAGGAAAAATACAAAGCCAAAACCAAGAGAAAGAAATTATAATTTTAATGAAGCAGTTCTCTAGGTCTTTGGTTCTGTTATTATTTTTTTTTTTAGGAATGTAAGAAAACAGAGTCCTGACCATTGTGAGCAGAAGAATTTGCCATGACTGCTCTTGATTTCCATATGTACTTACTTTGTTTGTTTTCCTCTTACTGCTCTTTGATACAAAATAGTTTCTTCCTGTCTTTCATTAAGCTGAAAATGTCTTGTACCACAGTGCTCATGTGTAAAAGAACTGTAGCATAAAAATAAGTCATGCCTAACACATCTGATAGTATTTCCACTTTCATATGAAAGCTCTGAAAATCCTTGATAGTTTATTAAATAGTTATGTAGGAGAGAAATTCTTTGCTTTAACACTGAAGAGCTTAGTGTTAATGAAGTAGGTATTAGAGGGACTGATTTGTACGTCTGCATTGCATCTATTTAGGCATGGGCAACCAAAACCTGCTGGACTTAACTGAAAAATTAATTATTGTCTAAATGTCATGTGCTGCAAATTCTATAACATAGAAAAGATGGGAAAAAAATATGTGAAGAAAGATTAGAAATTGTAGATACTTCTGTGTGGAGTAAGACTTTTAACCTACTACACTTATATTCCTTTAGCTCTGTTAATTCCTTATTATTTCTTCCAAAATCACCTCAGCTGAGCAAATGTCATGTGAAATTATTGTATAGGTTAATCAGTAGTCATATGCAAACAGCTATTACCTATCTGGGCACAGTGCTTGAGCGTGCATTGCAGAACAGCTGTCAGGCTGTTTTGGAAGTCTCCTTCTCTCAATTTTTTTTTCACTGAAAGATCAGACTATCTACCCCATCTGTAAATACAGTGAATATTTTTGCATTAAAGGTTGACTGAAAACATTAATTCTCATTTCCTTCTCCCCTCCTCCCTTGCCCGTTTCATTCACAGGTTATTTTAGATTCCCACCCTCTTTACAGTAGTGTTTTTGAGGGGGTCACATTAGATACTGCAAGATAATTAAATTTTATTTGTGTTCTAGAAATCACTAAAAGCAGGACTTGTCCCACAGGTTTCTGATTTGTCATGACTTTTTTTTTTTCTGTTGAGAGAGTGATTATATCTGTATAAACAGATGAGTATGTCGATAGTTGCTATCCTGTTACTTCCTCTCTGAAGGACCTAACACTTCTGCACAGTCATAAACATCTTCGTATTCAGCATTCCCATTTCTGCCAGAGTGCATGTGAACCTGAGTGCCCCAAAAGTCATGCTGTGGACTGGCTAGGGAGGCAGAAGAAGGGTTTCAGAGAGGTCAGCAGAAGGGAGATAATACTTGGGATTTCACTGTAGGCTGAGCTCGACCTGCAACACAATTGCAGGTGCTCTGTACCGTGAACTTCACAACTGCCTTTTAGACTAGACCTTGAGCCACATTGTATTTTGGCTGTCTCAGATAAACGATGCATGATTGACTTTCACATGCTGACAAGAAGCATCGTTGGGCATCATCAAATCTGTCGTTGCTGCTGAGTTTAGGATTGGCTAACGAACGAGAAGAACTTGTAGTTCCAGTATGAGTGGTTTGATGCTGCTAGTAAGCTTTTCTTGTGGCTCTGTATTCCCCATCTCCATCATTTGGGGGTGGAGATTGTTTGTTTCTTTAACTGGCATATTATGATAATAGAATCAAGAGATGAGATTTAATCAAGGTGGATAATATAAATGCAAAATGAACCAGTGAGACATGTAAATGAGATCCTTTTGGTGCCCTGGCTTTTTGAACTGTGCTTGGCACTGTCTTTTCATAGGATGTAAGTGCAATGCTCTTGCTCTTGGTAGAATTTCTGAAGGGAAGTTTTTAAACTCCCCTTTTCTCAAGCTAAGATTATGTTTCACACTGAATAACAAAAGTGAAATGAGATTGCTATCTGGTGAAGAATGAGATTGCATTCAACCATTTTCTTTATGTGTTATCAGCATGTGATTTTGCTTATGTACACTGCAACAAGATATATCAATTACAACCCTCATTTATCACTGCCAGCAGCAATACTGCACATTTCAGATCCCTCATACAGCCTGTTTCTTCTGCACTCAGCTACCAGCTTGGTCTGTTGGCTGAAACGTGAGGGGTAGAATGAAGAGGAGAAGAACAAAGCCAATCCATCCAAAGGCTTAGCAGCAAGAGCTCCTGATTGTATCCTGTTCCTCCTAAATTCCATGTAAAGCTCTTGTCTTGAACAAGCATGTTCCTTGTCCCTTATGACAGAAAGGGATGTGGAAACAATTACTCAACATGAGTCATAAAAGAGATAAACCCTGAAAGATAGACAAAAAAATGTTTATCCTGTGCTGAGCCACATTAGCCCAAGGCTGTGAAGTCTTGTTTCCATGTCATGCCCTGGTTCTGAACTGTTTGTCTGAAGCCTTTTTGCAGACAGCTGCTGAAAGTAAAAGGTCACAATGCAGCAGCTTTTAAAGAACCTGCTTCAGCCATATAAAAGTCCCAAAAAAAAAAAGGCAGTCCAGCCTGTCTAATTTGTTGGGAGAATTAACCTTCCTGATGTAGCATCTTCAGTAGAAAGAGGCTTTTGACAAGCCGATGGCTTGACATATTTGCCTCTAATTAAGTTGATTAAGAGCAAATATATTACGAAAGATTGTTGTTTTTTTTTTTTTTTACCATTGTTATAAATGTAGCAATCTTAGCCTGGATTTTTTTGTTTTTCTTTTACCATTAGTTAGCCTTGTTTTCACTGTGGAGAATTAAGAAAAACTGCTAATCATTAAGGACTTGTCAGCCTGTCCTGAGATTGGAAAGATGTGTTGTTTTTTTTTTTCTGTCCAAGGCTGAAAACATACCAGAAGAGTCATTCTTTTTTACTGTTTCTGTGTGGCGTCCTACCTGTAATTTACAAGTATGACTAAGCCATTGTGGATTAAGCTTCCCACTCTTGACAATTATTTGGAGAAGTTTTCTTTATGATGATAAAGAAAACTTACTGAGAGTCTGCTTTGTAATATGTCGGTACCTAAGCAACCCACATGCTGTGTACTTTCTCTCCTCTGCTCCTGTGTTTTCTGCAGCCTCCAGGCTGGTAAAAGCACCTTTTTTTTTTTTTTTTCTTACTTTAAAAATTAAGAGCAAGGAGAGAAAAGTTTCTGTACTGAATCTACAGGTTAAGAAAAGCCGACTAAGGACTGAATTAATTTGACCTAAATGTTTCGAAAATGTGAGTTAGCTGGGAATGTGCCTGATTGTTTAATGTGAAAAGATCTCATTGCCTAATGGAAGTATCTTAAAGGTCTCCTGTATGTTAGTGTATCCTCATTCCCAGCCACCTTGTGCCAAAGCATGTGTATAATCAAGAGGGAGCAAGCCTGGTTCTAGGAGATGACAGAGAATATTTAGGTTATGAATTGCCTCTTCTCACTGGCAGCGAAGGGAGCCTAGGGTTAGATTTCTGAAGCTAGCAGAATAATTTCTGTGATGTTAGGGAGATCTTTTCATCTAAAACCTAGGCAATTAGAGAGCTTTAGGTTCAATACAGATTTCTGTTCTTCCATATGGTGTTTGTTTGCAGAACGCTCACACGATGTTGTTTGACACCAGTTTGACTGTGCTATAGATTTGGTGAGCATGTGCATTCTGCAGAGCCTTTTGTCTCTACTCTTTATCAAGAGCACTTTGGGCTTGATAAGAATGATTAATACCAGGAAAGTTTTTGTTTCTACGTCCCTATCATCTTCTAGTTTTTGTAATTTTATCCGTGAAGAACTTCTAAATACAACAAACAACTACAAGTGTTTATACTGTGCTGTTTTTTTGTGTTTGTTATGGTGTATGTTCATCTTTTGTCCAGAACCACTCTTGTTAACAGGAGCTTACTTAGAGCTTTATGACCCTGACATCTGCCTTTTTCTATTAACCTATCTTCACACCACACCCCCCCCCACATTACAATTAATAATTCTGCTTATTATGGTTCAATCTAAGCAACAGAAAGTTTCTTTTTCGTAACTGTATGAGCCATGGTGTATTTAAAAAATACAAATAAAAATTAGAAACCAAACAAATAAGCAAACAAACAAACCAAAAAGAAAAAACCCCAAACCACCAACTCATCATGAGCCAAAATGAAATTTCAGTTGTATTGAAAAAATATGAAAACGAAATCGCATTCTAATGTGATTTTATTGCATAAGAGCAACGGAGCAAACATGGAAGATGATCAAAAGGTTGAAAGATGTTGAATGTATAGTTGTGAAATAGTAAGTGATGCAAGGTGTGGTCTTGCTGCCACCCAAGCCAAGATTTGTTTATGAAGTTCCCATGTTCCAAGTACTTGGTCCAGGTTTTAACTGAATTCTTCGTTGTGGTCCAAAGCGCTTCCATATATTTACTATGAAGCGGGTGCCTGCTTTAATTGTCACATGGATTAAGCTTTCGTATATATGTTTGGCAAATAGGACAAGCAGTCAGGAGGGATGGTTGTTGATTTAGTGAGGAAATGTGATACATTTACAGCAGTGTTTCAACACTGCAAAAATAAGATTTCACTTCTTGTGGAATGTGTTGAGGGGAAAAAAACCATAAAGTCATACTGAATGTTTTCACTGAAAGTCAGTGAGGATTCAGCTCCTGTTCTTTGCCAGTGTTTCCCTGAGGTTGGTTGCCTATTTACTTGGAGTATTCTGCTTTCTTAACTTTATTTGAAATGAAAAAAAAATAATAATTATGAAACATGTATGATTTTTTTGTATATGTCTTCTTGAACTTCAGCATGAATTCCAGTTTTGGCTGTTCTTTTGGTATAACAATTTATTGTATAAAATATACAACAGTTTGTTGTATGAAATATACAGCAGTATTTCTTTGAATGGCTTTCTCCTTAATCCCTGAAATTTCAGTCATTTCAGCTGGAAACATCATAATATGAAATATTCTGTAAAGCTGTACTTAAATTTCAATCTTTTTTTTGCTTTTAAATATTCAAACAAATTAATAAGAAAAGCTCAGTTATGTATACCTGTAGGACTTCAGGAGGTGCTCAAAATGACAAAGTAGTCACTTTTGCAGTAAAGTTCCACTTTGCTGGCCAAGTGGCCAATAAACAAACTGTTCAGGTCAGTCAAAATGCAGCGCTCAAGGCTGACGTTATTGGTCAAAGTTTTGGGTCATTTGTTTATCTCTGAGGCAAGATCAAATTATAAATTGAGATAAACAAATTAAATATAATTTCTCTTTCTTTCTACAAAGCTTGAATCAGACCCAAAGAGCTGTACCTATCTATTACAACAGGCTTCCTTTTTCCTATTTTTTACAAGGAGTATCCACCATAATTTGAAAATCAGGCTGATGATGCTCAGGAAGGGTCCAGGTTTGAAAACAGTTGTGCTCAGCCATACAGCTAGATCTGAAGCTAATGATGGTTTACAGGGAGAAAAATTAATAGTTTAGTTATGTAACATTTTCTCGTACAATATTCTTTTGCAGAGACTGTTCTTGCCCCTGTTTATGGTGCTGTTTTTGGTTTTTTTTTTTTTAGTGAAATTAATTTCTTATTAACAAACTAGTTAAATAAAAGGAAAAGGTTTCTTAGTCACATTTCTTACACTGATACTACAATTACGGAAAATAGCTGTCTGTGTTTGCCAAAAATAGAACTTAACTAAAGCTGTTACATTATTTTCACTGTAAATGTCAGTGAATAAACACTAACACTTAATTGTAGTTTATAAAACTGAAAAGCCAAATTACTTTAGAGGTATAATGATGCAGCAACAAGCACATCTTACCGAAGTGGCTCTCTCCAGTTCTTCGTAAATCATTGCTTGGCTTAAATCCCTTTGCCAGGTATTAATTAATTTTATTTTAAAAGTAAAACCAGAACAGTAGTTGTTAAGTATTTAATCTTTGCTCCATTCCAGGAGGTGGTATCTTACTAGAACTGGTGACACCAGGGTCAAAAGATAAACGGTAACCAATACTTCTGTTTATTTTTTTGACAATGTTAAATTAGCAACCCCTCAGACCTCTTGCAGAGAAGTACAACCTGACTAATTGAACATGTCACTGGGGACTATGCTTGGTTAAGCTGATTCCTATTATGTTGACTTGTCAGGGACCAATAATTAAAGCTGAAGAGGGATGCTCATTAGTGTCTACAAAATGATTCAAAGAGCAGAAAGGAAGAGTCCTTCAGGCACACCTGCTAAAACCTGACACTGTGTGGTGAGGTGAAGCCAACCAACCAGGTTGTTTATCTCAGGAGTTAGTGCTACAGCTCTAACAAAGAGTAAATAAATTAAGGAGTAGAAATACCTGGCCTTTGAAGCAAGCTACAAAACTGCCTTTGCCATCTGCCTTTAGAAATCTTTGCCTGGTGCTGCAGTGTCTCTGCGGAACCGTGTTTTTATGGTTTATTGTTTAAAATAGACAATGGTGTCTCTTTGAATGGCTTTCTCCTTAATCCCTGAAGTTTCAGTCAATTTAGCTCGAGCCATCATAGTATTAATGAATATTGTGTGTTGTATAAAATATATAACAATTTATTGTATAAAATATACAACAGTTTGTTGTATGAAATATACAGCAGTATTTCTTTGAATGGCTCTCTCCTTAATCCCCGAAATTTCAGTCATTTCAGCTGGAAGTATCATAATATTAATGATGTTTTTTGTTGTTGTTGTATAAAATATACAACAGTTTATTGTATAAAATATATAGCTGTATCTCTTTGAATGGCTTTGTCCTTAATCTCTGAAATTTCAGTCATTTCAGATGGAAGCATCATAATATTAATGATTTTTTTTTTGTTGTTGTATAAAATATACAACAGTTTATTGTATAAAATATATAGCTGTATCTCTTTGAATGGCTTTGTCCTTAATCTCTGAAATTTCAGTCATTTCAGATGGAAGCATCATAATATTAATGATTTTTTTTTTGTTGTTGTATAAAATATACAACAGTTTATTGTATAAAATACATAGCAGTGTCTCTTTGAATGGCTTTCTCCTTAATCCCTGAAATTTCAGTCATTTCAGCTGGAAGTATCATAATATTAATGTTTATTTTTTTATAAAATATACAACAGTTTATTGTATAAAATACATAGCAGTATCTCTTTGAATGGCTTTCTCCTTAATCTCTGAAATTTCAGTCATTTCAGATGGAAGCATCATAATATTAATGATTTTTTTTTTGTTGTTGTATAAAATATACAACAGTTTATTGTATAAAATACATAGCAGTGTCTCTTTGAATGGCTTTCTCCTTAATCCCTGAAATTTCAGTCATTTCAGCTGGAAGTATAATATTAATGATTTTTTTTTTGTTGTTGTATAAAATATACAACAGTTTATTGTATAAAATACATAGCAGTGTCTCTTTGAATGGCTTTCTCCTTAATCCCTGAAATTTCAGTCAGTTTAGCTGGCAGTATCATAATATTAATGATTATTGTTGTATAAAATATACAACAGTTTATTGTATAAAATACATAGCAGTATCTCTTTGAATGGCTTTCTCCTTAATCCCTGAAATTTTAGTCATTTCATCTGGAAGCATCATAATATTAATGATCTCTCTGTTTCTTTGAACTCTCAAGAGTCTGCTTGGATAAACTTCAGGACTTAACAGTGCTTTTGATGATAAGTGCCCTTATTAGCATGCATTTTTTACACTTGCTCTGTAAAAATGAGGTGTTTGGGTTGGTTGGTTTGGGTTTTTTTGTGTTTTGTTTTGTTTGTTTGGTTGGTTGGTTGTTTTTTTTTTTTCCCTAATTCCCACCACCTCTCCTGCTAACTGTAATACATTCATTTCTGTGAAAAACCAAAAAGCCTCTGAATGAGGCTTTCTTGAAATGGTAGTGTTTATCAGAGCAGGGAGAACAGTATTTGCACAGGGATGCTACGGTATTAGCTAGAATTAATAAGCTGAACATTTATATGGAATTTGGAGCTTTTGAGGGCCCGAGATGGGATGATTTTGCAGACTTTCGTCTTCTGTAATATGAATAATATGAGACATTATTTACACCGACACTCAGAATATTAAAAGAAACCCACACAACTTCGAAATAAGTGCAGACAAATGTAGATAAAAGCACTTAAGCTATGACAAACCCTGTGAAACTGGTTATGAAAGCTCCTTGTATAACGGAAAACTGAGGATGTGGCAAGTTTCTTGATGAATAATTTGGTTTTGTTCTTTCAGGTTATCTGTAAATGATTTTTATCACACATTTTAACATGTTATTTTGATAAATTCAGCTGTGCACCTAGAAACCCATGTGGTGGATGTATTTTGTACTCTGTATTTTCCCACTAGATCAAGACAACACTTCCCTGCTAGAAAAATTTTCACATTACCATTTCCAAAATCACAGAATCACAGAAACATCAGGTTGGAAAAGACTCGCAGGATCACCAAGTCCAACCTAGAACCCTACTCTGCAAGATTCACCTTAAACCATATCCCTAAGCACCACATTCAAACCACCCTTAAACACATCCAGAATGGGTGACTCCACCACCTACCTGCGCAACTTATTCCAGTCCGTAACCACTCTCTCCATGAAAAACTTTTACCTACCGTCCCATCTAAACCTCCCCAACCTCAGCTTGAGGCCATTCCCCCTTGTTCTGTCTCCAGTTACCTGTGAGAAGAGCCCAGCATCTGCCTCTCCACAGTGTCCCTTCAGGTAGTTGTAGACAGCAATGAGACCTCCCCTCAGCCTTCTCTTTTTCAAATTAAACAGCCCCAGCAGAAATCTTTGTGCTGTGACATTTCTTTGGGGAAGATTATCACAGACTGGAGCCCTACACAGTCACACAGTATGCATGCAACAACTTCTGCGATTAAAACTTAATCTCAACTCATGAATCTCCTCTGCAGTGGTTTATAGCATGGCCTCAGTAAAAACAATTTAACAGTGCCCCTCCTGATGGAGAGCTTTTATAGTTCATGGGCTTTGGCAGATAACAGAAAACCAAAGGCATTTTCATCAAAAAGCATCTTAATTTTCTTGGTCCTAGAGATCTATTGAAGTTTGTTCCTGCAAAGTTGGTCTCTTCTGAGTTTGGGGCTGTGTGGAGAAGCCTGTGTTAAGCATCACAGTTTTCTAGCATCTGGGAACTGTTTGCCTATGATAGCTCATTTTTATTTACCCAGGGAAAGCTGGTCTGGTTTAATTTGGGTATCCAAACCCTATGACACTGAAAAACTCCTAAGGATTTGAGTCATGGACTCAGAAGCAATTGCACAGGAGTTTTGCAAGGTTTGTTGCTGTTCATAAGTTATAAAGCCTTGATGAGTTTTAAACCATGACTTGCTTAAAACTGGGAGAGAGATGCTCTTTAAAAATGCATTACATAAAAGCCAACTGTGGAGGAATCCTGAGCACTGACATTTGTAAATGGCAGGTCTGCTGGTAGTTTTTGACATGTTTTGAGTAGGTGAGATGGGCTGTATGTGACACTGCTCATACAAAGCATAAACAGGCTCTGGTAGGTATCCGTATGAGTTTTCAACAACATCAATTAAGAAAGGATTGATGGTAGGTATCTGTTGCAGTTTTCAACCATATAAGAAAGGATTGAATTTTTTAAACTGAGATATTATGGAGGAAGAGCTGAAAGCGCCTAAGTGGTGCTTGTAATATAGATAATAAGATGCAGAGGGGTCTACCATCTTACTTTCTGCCACAGGACTGGGTGACAAAAGAGGGACACTGCTAGCAGTAATGCACATTGAGATGGGATATGTTGGGAGTAGATTATCATAAGTAAGTAGGAAGATTGTTCAGGAGGAGATGGTGTGGGATGGGATGACATTGCTCATACAAAGCAAAGACAGACTCTGGTAGGTATCCATATGAATTTTCAACAATATCAGTTAAGAAAGGATTGATGGTAGGTATCTGTTGCAGTTTTTAACAATATAAATTAAGAAAGGATTGAATTGGAAAAAATGAGATATCACAGAGGAAGAGCAGAAAGCATCTAAGCAGTGCTTGTAATATAGATAATAAGATGCAGAGGCTTCTGCCATCTTACTTTCTACCACAAGGCTGGGTGACAAAAGAGGGACGCTGCTAGCAGCAATGCGCATCGAAATGGGATATGTTGGGAGTAGATTATCATAAGTAAGTAGGAAGATTTTTCAGGATGAGATGGTGTGGGATGGGATGAGATGAATGATTATGAGTTGCAGCTGAATGAATTTTTCATTCATTAGCCTGTTCTATTCTATTGCATTCCTAGTACACGGGCAATCACAATGGAAAGGATTAAGGTCACTGACCTTAATTTAAGTTCAGCCTGGAAAAAAAAGTCTTGAACATGTGTTCCTAGGGCAGAGTTTACTTGCCTGAAAAATTTCCCTGTTAATGGATTTTTGATGGGGGTGGGGATGATGATAATTTATGAACTACTACCAGAACTTCTAAAATATTTGCCTTTTCTGTCCTGTCTACAGAGGAGCGACATTAGCTTGTGCAATTGCTTTGTTTATCAGCCCTCTCACAGTCTTTGCCCTGGAGCCTGTAACAAGCCTATGTAGAGATAGTATCCTTGTTCTTTTCTCTACAGTAACTACTCAGTCCATTTAAAGATAATAGGCCATGCCCATGCCCAATAAAAAATAAGAAATGGCATTTATCTTGCTGGCTTCCTGTGATAGCATTTAGGACCATGCACTCTGCTTGATCCTTGGGCTCAGTTTCAGGAGCTGTCAATGGAGAGTCAAACATAAAGCAACACCTTTGTAGCACAAAGATCCATTGTCATTTGGCTCAGCGGTCTCAGCCCTCTCTGAAACTGCTTCCACTTGTCTTACTTAATGGTGTAAAAATAATCCAGCTTTCTCTGCAACCCGTTTAGAGGACAAAAATTGGCTGTGATGGAAATAAATTGACATGCCATTAGCTTTCTCTGCAATATGACTTCATATGTTTGATCACAAATAACTTGAAATCCGAATCCAGACCTGGTAATACTTCTTTGCATCGTGTTTTGCTAGCTAGAGAACCACTAATATTTCTAATGAATAATTAAAAAAAAAAATAAAATTAAGGAAGAATTAATAATAAAATAATAATTAATAATAAAGAATAAAATTAGGGAAGAACCACAGAATTATTCACTGAGACATGTCTTACTGAGAGGAATAGGCGTTTTGAGCATTATCTCCTTACCTTAATAAGGAAACCAAAAGTTGATGGCATGGAAGTGTCTTCACTGGAAGAAAGTACGGAGTACTAATAACTGTGACTCTTCTCTGCTTGTTCTGAACATTTAAAAAAAAAAAAAATCCAGTAAAAATTGCATTTATTCAAATGAGCACTAAGGGATATATTTCAGTAGTGGTGAGTGGTGCCCACTGAAATAAGAACCATTGAAATGGGGAGATGGGTGCCCATTTTTTTGTGATATCTGAGTTCAAGACCGAATGCCTTTCTGCAAGAATTCTGACAAATACAAAGCATTGGACTCATCATTATGTGAAATGTAATGCCTTGCTTTTTACAGAAAGCCTAAATGATCTGTTCTTTCCAGTGCTTTAATGCTATGGAGTTAAGCCCACTCTGTCTCCTGGCCTGCTAATGTGGATGTAAGAATGAGAACAAATTAGATTTACTCTCACCTGCAACAGAATTGAATTTGCTCTTCCAGAGTTCAGATTACTATGCATATAGTACACAATATTAGAGTGGGTTGTGGGAAGTACATCTCAGAAGTCCATGTGTGCATAAACAAAAGACTCTTAATTGAAGCCATCATCAAATGTCCAAGTTTATAAACAAAAGATACTTTGCCTTGGTTTTGCATAAAATGAATTAGAAGGTAAGAGCGATAATTGATGTGTTCTACTGTGTCACTGGTAACAAAGGACCTGTTTTGTGGTTTTAATCAGTGAGCAGAAACAGGCAAACTAGACCTTAATGGAAAATGAATCTGCCTTTGGGTAAAGGTGACAATCTTTTAGGAATCTTTTTTAAAAAACGAATAATTCTGATGGTGATGAGAGTGTGCTAGGTGCTGTACAGCCCTAAAACAAAGCCCTGTCCTGCCCATTTAGTATCTGATTTACTTCAGTTTTATTGCCCATTGTTGGCATCATATCAAACATTTCCTTAGTAGGCCCCAGCACTTATATGAAGCTGTGCCAAGGTTATTCTGTATGTAATCCAGAAAGCCTTTTTCTGCTGGAGGGAAATCACTGAGTTAAGGGAATGATTATTCCATTGTGTTCTGTGTTGTTAGTTTTTCTTCAACAGATCTGAATTGCCCTATCATAGCTCTGTTAGTATTGTTGTCTGTCGTACTTTGTAATCGGAGCAACACAGCAAAGAGTTCATTCAGCCTTTGGGAGAATTTCAGACCCAACATGTAAACAGGTAAGGTTGATAATGATGAGAGGGTAAGGTTGATAAGGATGCTCGGAGGGCTGCAGCACCTCTGCTATGAGGACAGGCTGAGTGAGTTGGGGCTTTCAGCCTGCAGAAGAGAAGGCTTCGAGGGGACCTTATAGTAGCCTTCCAGTATCTGAAGGGGGCCTACAGGAGGACTAGGGAAGGACTATTCACAAGGTTTTGTAATGACAGGATGAGGGGGAATGAGTTTAAACGGGAAGAGGGGAGATCTAAACTGGATGTTAGGAGGAAGTTCTTTCCAGTCAGGGTGGTGAGACACTGGCACAGGTTGCTGAGGGAGGTTGTGGTTGCTCCCTCCTTGGAGGTGTTCAAGGCCAGGCTGGATGAGGTCTTGAGTGACCTGATCTAGTGGGAGGTGTCCCTGCCTATAGTGGGGGGTTGGAACTGGATGATCTTTGAGGTCTCTTCCAACCTAAACCATTCTATGCTTCTATGATTCTATGATAATAAAAGAAAAAAGAAGAGTAGTGTACTGAGAAGGATGGGGAAAATGTAGAGGATCAAGAACAAGGCAGATAGGTGAGGAAAGATTGTTGAGTCAGAAAGGAGAGTAAATTTGTAAGAGGTATGAGCAGGAAGGAACTGAGCTGTTATGACACATTCAGATCAAATCCCAAAAGGCCAAATTGTGATCTGCAAAGAGAGGAAGAAAGAAAGACGAATGGAGCAGTTGAATACATGAAATACGCAAGCTGACATCTAACCAAAAGATAGCTTGAAAACAAGTTATAAAATGTATATTTATATTGCACATTTAATTTTTTTTTGAGAAATATGTACTGTCTTTTTTTTTTTTTTCTGTGGATTTAGTTTTTTTTCCAATTGTTTATTTTTTTCTACTGGGTGATCAAATTATTCTTTCAATTGGTAACTACACCTTTCACGGGGCACAGCTTCCTTTTCAATATCAGAGAATCATGGAATAGTTCAGGTTGGAAGAGACCTCAAAGATCATCCTGTTCCAAACCCCCACCATAGGCAGGGACAACTCCCACTAGATCAGGTCGCTCAAGGCCTCATCCAGCCTGGCCTTGAACACCTCCAGGGAGGGAGTAGCCACAACCTCCCTGGGCAACCTGTTCCAGTGTCTCGCCACCCTCACTGTGAAGAGCTTTCTCCTAACATCCCATTTAAATCTCCCCTCTGTCAGTTTGAACCCATTCCCCCTTGTCCTGTCATTAGAAGACCTTGTGAATAGTCCCTCCCCAGCCTTCCTGTAGTCCCCTTCAGATACTGGAAGGCTACTATAAGGTCTCCTGGAAGCCTTCTCTTCTCCAGGTTGAAAAGTCCCAACTCTCTCAGCCTGTCCTCATAAGGAAAGGTGCTCCAGCCCTCTGAGCATCTTCATGGCCTCCTCTGGACTCTCTCCAACAATGCCACGTCCTTCTTGTGTTGGGGGCTCCAGAACTGCACACTGCTATCGTTTGGAAAACACAGCTAATAAAAACAGATTGCTCAAGCTGCTCTTGTGGGAACTATGAACAACATAGTTAGTCTTCTTCTGTGAAAGAACCCTACTAACTTATATGAGAACCAAAATTTTGGTACATTACTGGATGAACTGGAAAAAAAAAAAGTAGTGATTTTTATTTTCATATTGATGTGTCAACCATGGCAGAAGTCAGTGTACAAGGAAGATTCCCTACTGTTTTACTGGGTATAAAAACAATAGGTAACATATGAGCCCCACCAAATTTGATGAAATTCATCTGCAAAGGATCAGAAGTTCCATCCATAAACTTTTGGTGGAATGGGCCACGCATCAAGATCTCGTTTGTTTGTTGGCTTAAGTATGTAAGAAAAAGCTTTAAAAAAAAAAGAAATTGTCCTTTAGAGAAGGTGTTGCTAAATCCTGACAAATATTTGAACGGTTAACTAGAAAAAAAAAAAAAAAAGGCAAAAAGCATGCATGTGTTTTCCCCTCAGGGACAGCATTAAATTATATTGCTTGAAAAATCAGAACTGTCTCTAATTCTGGAAATGTCACAAATCTAACTTTAGTTCTGGCTCAGTTCTGTGAAAGGAGTGATTTTCAGATTTCAGATCAGGTAGCAAAGCTGCTGTTGTTTACAAGTGCGAATGCAGAGTTCCCCTTGTCTGTCTCACTGCTTCAAGGAAACCTTCCAGTGAATGCATTGCAGAAAGCAAAATTTGGACCAGTAAATGATTTGGGCTGCTTATTTCATTGGGTAGTAATGAGCTCTATAGCCCTGAAATAATAACACTTCTCTCCTTTGGCTACATTAGTGTATTAGAAGAACTATACACTTCCAGGTGATAAACACTGGAGTTCTTACAAGCCCAATTTTTGGATTAAGAACTCCACCACCTTTCAGTCTCCACTTGAATGTCACCTCAGGGAGCTGCAATTCTTTTT
>VWZI01001012.1:212890-255641 GCA_013396835.1 Psilopogon haemacephalus
TTTTTAAAGGAGGAAAAAAGAGGAGTTAAAGAGGGGAGTGGGAAGGCATGAATGAGAGATTGAATTTGGGAGTGATCTTTCTCTTGTTACATGATGTGAAGCATGTGTGGGAAATGTTTTCATCTTCAGAAGTCATTTGCCCCATGCAGAGAATGCTTGAAATGAAAATAACTTTCCAAATTAAAATAGAATGTGTAGTTTCTTATTTACAGACGCACAGAGACACAGTTACTCATATATGCACAAAGCAGTCTGTAGTAGGGAACGCATTTCATTTGATCTTTTATTCTTGACAAATGTCACATTTACGTGATATTGTCTGATAAAAATTGCATGCTGAATTGTTTTAGTTCATGGAAAACATTTATACTTTTATCTTGCTTTATGAATTTGTATTTGTCCTCTCTGTGAGAACTGTAGATTTCATGAACATTCAAACTCTATCTCAGGTCCTCCACCTTCAGTACCACATTAAAATGGAATGAACTTACTGAGCGGCCCTTTTCCCCCATGAAGCCACAAATACTGTCTTTTTCAATCAATGTTAATAATTCCATCTTGAATTTTCCTTTTACTCTCATATTAGCTAGAATTCTAAGATCTGTTTGATTTTTTTTTTCTTCCGTTTTATTTTCCTTCCTGTTTTTGTTACCTGTAAAACTTGGGAACCAAATAGTTTCAGCCAAAGCTTTCAGCACCCAGTCAATGGGATTGGAAGAAGCTTGGGTGCCTTATGTCCCACATCTCCAGGCTAGCTAGACTTCTGGCTGGCCTAGATATTTCCTTACAGAATCACTGAGATGTGTCATAGGACCAGTAGTCCTGCTATTTCTGGAAGGTACTTAATGCCTGTTGTAGTCCACTGACAAATGGCCTTCTTGGCTATTTTCAGCTTGTCCTGCTTCTTTAATTAATCTTGCTCTAATGTCATACCTCAACTTTTGCAATTGTTCTCTGGCTTTCTACGCTCTGAAGAAGCTTCTTTGTGTGACAGTCTGACTGCTGACATTGACTGTGTGCTATTTCCACTACATGTAACTCCTCAAACTTCCTATTTCTCTGTCCAGAAAAAACAAAACAAAACAAACCAACCAACCAAACAAACAAACAAAAACCCCAAACAGCACTAAACTGCTGAGTGTAAAAGTGTTCAGGGAAACAGAATGTCCCTAAATTTACTTGCAAACATAAGTATCTAATACTATATAGATATTTTCTCTTCTTTATAGTTACTCTATTTAGGCTTTTTCTAAGAGAGCTGTAGATTTTAATTTTTTTTTTCCTGAAGCAAAGTTTAATACATAAAAGTAAATACAATGGTATATGATTATTATCTTGTGACCCTATCAAATCTGGCTGAAGGTTCAGGTTTTCTGTACAGAGCGAGGAGATAACTTCAAAAGCTCAAAGAGTTTGTAGTTTGGAGAAGCAGTCAACTGAAAGAACTTAAAGATCAAAGCCAGAATATCTGATTTTAATGATGCAGAACATATGCTTCACCAAAAACCTTTTGGATAAAAAAAAAGTTAATGTAATCAAAGAGAACTGAACTCTGTTTGGATCCAAGAGCTGCGTGTTGAAGCACTCGGCACAATATCTTATAGTGGGGTGTTATGTAATTGTGTATAAGAAGTGAGTTAAAGCAAAGCTAAGAGACTAGGGAACCTGGCTCTCAGAAACTTTTGTTTTGAAGATCTAAAATATTTTTGTTGAAGGGCCCTTAAGAAGCTTGAATAGGACTGTTTTGATGAAGAGACTGCAGATGCGGATAGACATAAAAAGCAAGATTGTTCCTGGGAACTTGATTAGCCTTATTCAATAACTGAGAATCCAGGAAGTTCCTCTGGAGAGTTTTTGATTTACAGTGAATGCAAAAAAGGACCAGATAAAGGAACAGACATATCTGCAAGAGGGAAAAAATGCCCAAGGGCGGAAAAGTTTCCTTTCATTGCAGTTTGATAAAGGAAGATAATGTAGTCCCCATGCCTGGACAGAACACTGTTGGTAAGATCAAGTTCATGGATGAAAAAAAGGTACTAACTGAATTGTGAGTTTAAAGAAAAAAAAACATTACTGAACAAGGAAGATAGCTGAGAGCTTTGCTTTGCTGTAGCTGCCCAGGATCTCTTCCAAAGTCCCTTGAAATCAGTGGAATTTTTTTATATTGCTTGCAGTATGTTCGGATAAGACATGGTAGCAAAACACAAAATGCATTTGAAAGTAAGGAGCATATCACAATAATACATACAGTCTTTTGGGTTTATCTAGATATATTTTTTTTTAATCTAGATATCTAAGGTACTGTATGCATATCTTCAGCATTATTTGAACTGCTACTTTTTGAACATAGCCTGGAAGCACCAAATTAATAAGATTTGTCACTTGCCAGAAACAACCAAGTCTTACCAGGGTGAGAGTTTACATTTTCCCTTCTTGCCATGACTGGAGTCTGTTTTTCTGACAGATCTCATTTCTTATTTTTTATGACATTGCTGGTTTATTCTGTCTGTCTATGCGTTTCAGTTTGTGACATGTTTCTTGGCAGGCCTTGGAGGAAGGCTTCTCCCCCTTTTCCTATAGCTATTAAAGGTGACTCTTTATGTTGATTTCCCCTTCACTCCCCCCACCCCACCCCTTGGTTAAATTTTGATTGAGACCAGTCCCAGAATAGTGTAAATGGCTGCAGCTATGCCTTGACAAAGCTAGGCAGATGTACAGGATCCAACTCTACACTTCTTTACTCATGTGAGTGGAAGCTGTACTTTTTATGCTACTGCTGATTTCTCTTTATGTGATACTAAACTCATTCTATAGCTCCAGAAGCCCACCAAGGCCAGTCAGATAAAAAAGGGCAGTTTTATTGAAGCATTTCGTGGATGCCACTTGACTTCTGGACAGACTGCAGGACAAATGGTTTTTTTTTCCCCTGTGATGTGACTTTTAAGGTTAAGGAGACCAATGTGAGCCCCGTTTCACATTCTGAGTCATTCTGCATCTGATTTTATGAGCTATCATTGCCTTGAACTAACCTGGTTTGTGAACAAGCTGAAGCAAGCAAAAAGATCCCTTTGATCTTGCATAGCTGTAATCCCTGCGCGTGTGACTGTGCTCATGATGAGATAGAGGTGAAGTCCTGGATTCAGGCACCAAACATGTTTCAGAAGCAGGTCTGGTTTGCAAGGATAGCCTCAGTGTTACTTCTTTCCCTCGTCATTGCTGCTGTTACTGCAGCTGATTTAGATTAACAGGCAACTGAGAGCAGACTCCCCTTCTCCAAGACTATACGTGGTATTTGTTGGAAGAACAGCCTGTTAGATGCTATGGAATGTCATCAGCTTTGGAATATAGACTATATTATGTAGAATTCTTGGCAGCCCTTTTTTGAGGGCAGACCGGTATTGTGAGAATGTGTAAAACTTCTAATCCTGGAAGTCTTTAAGCTTCAAATGAGTGGGACTCTTAATCTAGCAGGGCAGGTCAGGGCTTTTGATGGTATTCATGTTGAGAGATGATTTTGTCTTGCATTTTGGACCCATGAAAAAAAGTCCAGTTGCAAGTGTTGCATGGTTCAAGATGTCAAGCTATTTGATGACATAGTAGTGACAGTTTTCCAGTGACTGCTGAATCACGCTGCCATGATAAATTCTCATTACATAGGGGAGATAAAGCCCTCGGCTTGTGTATTTTTTGCCTCCAAGGCCTTCTAGAGTTGCAGGAGAGTCACTTCTGGAGTCCCAGTCACATTTACACCACATCTTTGTAGTCACTTTTTGGTGATGTATAAAAATAGTCTGATTGCAGTAGGCTGGATGCTGAGATTGCTACGAGTTTTCTGGCTTCCATCTCACTTGAGGTTAGCAGTCAGGGCCTCCTGTTCCAAGATGCCCAACAGCTGGTTTTTTTTTTTTCCCTTTGCTCACTAATTGCTGGCCAGCAAGTATGTCTAATGCACGTTTCTTAATTGAAAGCAAATGCCAAGTTTTTGACAGATAATACAGGATTTGAAGGGTATATTTTGAAAAGCACAAAGGAAAGCTGCATGTCTGTGCCACTCATGTAACACGTTTTCTAAATACTGAGTTTATTCAGCATCTGGAGTGTCCCTGGATAAAACCAGTGGTGCACCCATTAGCAATGTTGCTCTTTGCCCTGGGATTTGCCAGTTCAGCACCTCAAGGTGTGGGCAGGCTCACTCCTTTGTGAAGTATGTCCTGATGCAACCGCATTTCTTGGGCCTTTATTCCCCAGTCTGCAAATTTAAAGTTTACCCAGATATGTCATCATGTGCTGCACTGACACTGCCCACACTTTGGATTCTAGCATAGACTTAAAATACACTTCTGAGTTTATATCCGGTTGTTTTATTCCAGTGGAGATTATTGAGCATTCAGTATCCCCTTGTTTACCCACCTGCCTTATAATAAAAATGTGATTTAAGTACAGTGGAAGAAGAATGGCAAGATACTACTCAAAGAATGAAGAGGAAATCTTAAATGTTAATGAAACTTAGCATTGAATTTGTGAGACTCCTCTTGCTTAAAGAGAATTTGGGTAGCACATCAGATAAGGTAGTGAATCCAAAATATGATTGCCAGTAGGAATCAGGGCACTGTTTCACTGCTGAAGCAACATTTTCCCAGTTCATTTGTCACTTTGTTTAATTTAAAATATGCGTAGACATAGGAGTAAATATACTGCAATTGCCAATGAAGCCACACAAGGAGTCCTATAAGAATGTGAAAGGAGTGCAGTTCGTTACAACAGCGAAACAGCAAAAGCCCAATTAATCAGTGGTGCTTTGCAGATTTTAGACCAGAACTGGCATGCTACCAAACTGCCCTCAGAAGAGGTCTAAAGCAGCTCAGGAAATGATTTAATGGGCACCTGGTCACAGATGTGTTCCTGCCAGACGTACTGTCTGCAGTGGTACATCCCAAAGTGGCCCTACAAGGGTCTGAAACGCAAGGAACGTACACAGAAGTTCCACGTTTTTTAGATTTGGAGAGGTAATAAAAGAAACAACAAAACCCCCAAAACCAGGAAAAAAAAAAATCTGCCGCATAGTCTTCCTAATCTCTAACTTTCCTGTTAGTCATGCTGGCAAGTACCTATGCTCTTCGCTGACATTTGGGGGTCAGTATTTCATCATTTCTCTGATCTTTTTTTTATTTTGTCAAATCAGGCTATACTTTGTTTATCTTGATATCCATTTCATCCTCACAGGGACTTCAGATGTTGCAAAAGAGCAGGAAGTGAAGCTCTTTCTGTTGGCTGGGGGTGGTTGCAAGTGCTCGACTAAAGGCGTCAGAAATCGTAGTGGTGTTTGATCCCTGTGATACAAATTGCTAACAGGTCATTTGATTTTGCTCTTGCCATTTTTGGAACCACTCATGGTTTACTGAACAATGACTTCATTCTTGGCTTTATGCCGTTTAATGTAAAATTGCATGCTAATAAATTTATCACCAAGTTACTGACTTTGCCCAGATGATGGAAACCTGCCTGGACTGACCAGTTAAGAATGTTGCTGGTGTTGTTATTTCTGGCCAGGTTTCAGCTGGAAGGGGGTATGATAAAGTAGCTCTGATTTTCTTTCTGCCATAATTAGACCTCATTGTGCTGATTTTTGCACATAAGTTAAGGAGCATATTTAAGGCCAATGACATTTCCCAATTTCTGTCTTATTTGAGTTTCCAAGTAACTGTTCAGAAGTCAGGCTGACTGAATTTTCTGCTGTGATGAGGCTTTGGTGAGGTCAGTTTTTCATTTCTAGTAGGATCATTTAGTTAGTAAACTAAAGACAACCCTTAAATACAACAAATATATTTTTTTTTATAACAGAGTTTCTGATATTTCTTAAATCACTTTACTTAGTATTTAGAGATGTAAATAATCTTTATTCAAGTATACTAACTCAGCCTTTACTAGGTGGTTTTTGTTATCTAAGTAGGAAGTGATTTACAGCTCTGATCATCACTATTGTTTATGTCTAACACTGCCACATTTCAGGTATGATACATACTACTTGACTTTGTTATCAATGTTTTTCCCTCTGCTAACCTATTTTCTTCATGACAGTAATGGATTCTGTGAGCTCTCCTTTTCTTCATTTTCACATCAGTGGTGCTTTTAGAAAAGAAATCTGCATCTAGATGCAGCGTGGAGCTGCCTTGCATGATGTATGTCATTAAACCAATGGGCATCCAGCAGTACAGATGACAAAAATTTAAAGGGCAGCTTTAAGGTTGGTGTACACAACTGGAGTAATTTTTTTCTTGACTAGGATGGAATTTAATCTTGCCTGGTAATAGTGTCCTGATTTTAGTAGCAGAGGTGTAGTTTCAGAAAGTTAAATAGGTCCATTTGTGATGACAATCAAATATTTTTCTTCAACATCAGGTTGGATGGGGCCTGGAGCAACCTGGTCAGGTAGGAGGTGTCCCTGCCCATAGTGGGGGTTTGAAACTAGATTATTTTTTTAATGCTCTTTCCAACTCAAAGCATGTTATGGTTCTATGATAAATAGATGTAGGTAGATGTCTTGAAAAGATGATCCTATTCTGGGGTAGGTGGTGTGTCTGATTCTCTCCTCTGTGGAAAGCACAGGTTCCCAGTGTGTCTCAGACAGCTGTGATCTAAAAAAGGTGCAGATGTAGAAAGAAGCAATATTATGCAAATTCCAAAGTAGAAGCAGAATGTATTATCATAGATGTTTCTGATTTATTCTGCATTTATGCATTCTTTTTTCACTCATCCATTTCCTTGAGACTTGGGCTAACATATTTGCCCATCAGCTGTTTTCTGGGGCTTGCAGAGAGGGGTCTCGATGCATTCTCTTCTGCCTCCAAATTACAAAAGGCTGAGACCCAGAGAAATTGCTGATTTACATTTCCATGATTTAGGTTTAGAGCATGAAATAGAAAGGTTGTTTTTGTGTTGGTTTTTTTTTTTTCTGATGTGGCAAGCTATAGGAGGCATAGAACTGACTACTGCATAATTCAGATGGCAAAAAACTCATTTTAGTTTACTAGTATTGAGCATTTCCTCTAAATCTGCACAATACTTCACATAAAACCTGTGGTGTGCTAGCTGCATGGAAAAGCTCACATAACTATTTTTTTTTTTTTTTTGTAAAAAGCAGGTTGAGAAGTGTGAGAAAGAGAGGAGTTTTGGATGCTTCTTTCTCTGAACTCTTTACAAATGATTTTGTGGTAATACAAGTCCTTAGTGTGGCAGATGGATTTTGTGAGAATTAATTGCAACAATATTTTATAAAGCTATCTTAAAAAATTTTCAGGACCCATTTCTTCCTCTTTATTGTTCTAATGTCTATGATAAGGGCATGCCATGAATAAATATAGCAGAAATATTTCTAAGTAAGAAGTAGTAGAAGTTATTTTATTTTTCACTCTCACAGAGGAGTAAGCAAAGATAATTAAAAGTGGACTTGACTGCAAATACCAAGAGGTTACTGTAAAGGAAGATGCTGCATTGCCACAACAGGATGGCTACATAACAAGACTGCACTTTCTGGTCTGCCATCATTGATTCCTTGGGATGCTGAGAAATGACACTGGGGATAGGAGTGGAAGAAATCACTCAACACATTTTGATATGATCACATTAGATGGTGAATACAAAGTTCCTTTGCTGTTTCCCAGCTGCTGCTGACATGGTGCTGGGAACTGAATGCTTCCCTGCATCATCTTTAGCACTGACTCACAGAGGAGAAGTAAACAGAGTGTAGTCCGTTTCAATGGTCTGTGTTGGTATTCAAGGAATATCTCAGCCAGGGGCCTCAATAAACTAGAAAAACTGAGCAGATGTGATCTCCAGTTCAGAATAAAGATATAATCTATTGACAGTATGAGAACAAAACTGTTGTAAAGAAGGGTAAAACAGAGTTAGAGTCAATCTCTTGACTCATTTTGGAGACTGTTCCGTTAGGCTCAAGTGTGAGGAAGGGTTTGTACGATTTTGGACACAGTTTTTGCTAAGATGCCACATGAGAATGCTATCTTAGTGCATAGGGACAAACCTCTGTGGGGTTGGACTTGATGACCTCTTTGGGTCCCTTCCAACCCCTGACATCCTGTGAAAGCAAACAAACTGGCCATCTCTTTTTAGCCTCCACTGATCTGCTGTTCTGTACAGCATCGTGCTTCTGATGGGTAGCAAAGTTAGCAGAGTCTCCTTCTGTGCATAGTTAGAGCTAGTTTAGGTTTTCCATGGGCAGTGGCCTGTTGTGCTGCTTTGAGAGTAATTGGAATATTTTAATGAGAGAAATTAGATCATTGGCTGTGAGAAGAAAATAATAGTGATGTCTACGTTACCCATTGGTTTTGCTTAGGGATATAGAACCAAGGAACAATAACAAAGATAGGTCCGTGTCTGTCCGGCTGCCGGCTGCTTTACTATTTCTGCCTGAACCTCTGTAACTTGAACTAATCATTCTTCTTCTAACACCTCTTGCTGACCTTTTGCAGCTCACCCTGCACGTAAGGGAGATTCTGAGATAGGAAGGGGGGTTGGAAAGAAGGAGGAAGAAGGGGAGTTGGTTTGAAAGCCCTCCTGGGCAGCTCTACTGGTCGGGAGGGGTTTTGTATCTTTGTATTACTTTTAACTTGTGTACTACCACATAAAGCTGCAAATATTTGTATATATTGTATATACATATGCTTGTAAATTGTGCCACGCTATAAATGCAGCTTTATTCCTTAACTTCCAGACAGCTGAGGTAGTCTGGTGAATTCCTAGTGGTGGGTCAGGGGAGTGAGAAACTCCCAAACCTGCACACTTTTGCACTGGCAGCGAGAAGAGGTGGATTTGCTCTAACAAAGTTCAAGAACTTGGTGGGGAATGAGGGGGAAAGGCAGTTTTCATTTAACAGTTACGCAGTTTCTACCTTATTCATCAGCTTCCTGAAAACAAACAAACAAAACCCCAAAAACCCAACAATTTTTTCAAGTGAAGCTATGCATGGGATCGACATAGGTATTGTTGCATGTTCACATGGACAGGATCCAAAGGTGAAAATGTGGCACCTGTAAATGTCTCTGATTATTGAGGCCCTTTTGTCTGTGGAGTTGTGCAGTTATACCTGCTTGTGCCATTTGCTTGTTTGCCAGACTGTGCTGTCCATCTGCTTCCAATTGTCTAAATGCATACTTGGCTTCATTACTTGCTATTACAAATAAAATAATGATAAGTGCTTACGTGACACAGCCTGACTCACATCCCAGGTACATTTGTTTTTTAGCAGTTAGATGATATTTACTGGGTTGACCTGGTTATTAATTCAGATTTAGGCCATTTCTATGAGATTATTTTGCAGATGTCTTCTTGCATTTCTTTCTCTCATCTTTCTGTCTTTTTGGTTTTTGCCTCTTGCTTTCTCAGATTTTAGGGTTAGGAACTACTGTTATATTTAATTCCACTGGAAAAAAAAAAAAAAGAAGGTAAATATATTTATTTCAGAGGTTACAGAGATCAGGCTGAGAGAGTTGGAGCTTTTCGGATTGGAGAAGAGAAAGCTTCGAGGAGACCTTAAAGTAGCCTTCCAGTATCTGAAAGGGGCCGACAGGAGGGCTGGAGAGGGACTATTCACAAGGTCCTGTAATGACAGGATGAGGAGGAATGGGTTTAAACTGGCAGAGGGGAGATTTAAATGGGATGTTGGGAGGAAGTTCTTTCCAGTGAGGGTGGTGAGACATTGGAACGGATTGCCCAGGGAGGTTGTGGCTGCTCCTTCCCTGGATGTATTCAAGGCCAGGCTGGATGAGGCCTTGGGCGACCTGTTGTGGTTGGAGGTGTCCCTGCCTATGGCACAGGGGGTTGGAACTGGATGATATTTGAGGTCCCTTCCAGCCTAAACCATTCTATGATTCTATGATACGTAAAGCAGAAAATGCAGCTCAAACAAGTTAATGTTACTTTTTTTTGTGTTTCTACATGTACTACACATGATGCAGGTGTATTTCCCCATCCAACACTTAAGTACAAGAAACACCAGCATGTTTCTATCACTGATTAAATAACACCCAGACATTCCAGAGCTTGCTGTTGGTGTTGATACTACACTCCTAACATCACCTAGATAGTCTGGTCTTTCAGTTACAGGATCAACTTACTTTTTCACTGTTTTCTGAAAACTATAACAGAGAGCAAATAGTTGGCATAAATGATACTCTACAGCCTGAAAAATGTGCTATACATGTAGTGTTGGTGAGGGAAATGGAGGAACTTGTATATTTTTTAGGAATACAGGAGGAGATTCAGTGGAGATCGATAATGTCTTTGGCCATGATTTGTAGGGAAGCAATGGCCAAAGGCATCTTGCTGTTCCTGCTTTGCGAGCAATGCGACTGGAACACATTTTTAATTTGAGCCTCTGCATTGCAATGGGATTAGTGTAATCTTTGTATTGAACATCTTGTGATTGTGTAGCCTTTAGAGCTCAAGTTGTTTGTTCAACATCATAGTTACCTTTAGTACTGAGGAAAGCATTTTCTTCCACTATAGCCATTAAAGGGTAAAGTTTTTTTTCACATTTTACTGTCTGCAGCTGTGGGTTAAAGGCTTCAGTTATAATTGGTCTGAAAATACTATGCAGAAGCATCCATAAGGCTCCTTTCAACCAAAATCTCCTAAAAAAAAATGCTGTCTTAGAAGAGCTGCTGTTTAGTTTGAAGGAGGAATTATGGCACATGCTTTCCGTGAAAGCATTCCTTCCTCCACTTGCATTTACTCCTGAGTATGACTCTTCACTACAACTCCTCAGAAGGTTCTTTGTGACATCCTTAGCACTTGAGCCCAGTTTTGTGCTCATCTTCCTTACTCACATTCAAAAAAAGCAAGTGTGGCATTTCTTCATTCTAACTAACAACAGCCACTCAATTACTATAAAACAAATTTTGGTTTTTGACCCATTTGCCTATAAGGCATTCTTTGGAACGAAGCAGATACGCTTTTTTTTAGTGTGTTATGAAGATAACACAGCAGCTGTGTTTGGCAAGGATGCACTGGTTTAAATAATATCAGTGTTTACCAGGCCTAGAGGATGTCAAAATGGGGAATAAGTATGGCCATCAGAGATGATTGTGTAAACCGTGGGTTGTTTTGAAGCACCCGAGGGAAATAATCTGGATCAATAGAGGGTTGGTTTGCTTATGTCAGAGAAGTGATGTATTTAAGATTCTATACAGCTGTGACTTGCATACATTGTTATTGCTGGGTATGACAGCACCTGTCATCACTTGTTCAAACTGATTGCAGGTTTCCCTGCGAGGAGATAAAAGATACAAGAGACAATATGTTTTGCTGTTGTTTTTCACCCATGTACATCACCTACCTTTGAAGCATTGATCTTCCGTAGGTTTCAAGTACTGCAGCTCCTTGTGCCTGACGGGAGTTTCAGTTTAACAGTGTCCAAATGGTTGGGAGGTTGTATTTAGTATAGTAAAAAAATAATAAATATAAGAAAAACAAGAAAACCAATGACAATAACTGTTACTAGTTTTATATTTTTAGTAGTGGTGGTAGTAGCAGTGCTGCTACTACTGTTGCTACTACTACTGCTGTTGGATTATGTGAAGATCTAGCTGTAGTGTGTAGAGTGGTGAACTTCTCTTGTATGTTACAACCAGAGTAAAAAGATAGTCTTTGAGCTCGGCATATCAAGAATAGCAAAGTGTCTGCCCTTTCAGGAGAGAGGATGAGATAAAGAGAGTGAGATAGAGTGCAGTAGTGAGATGGCATACTCACAATTGAAGCCTTTTTAAATACCTTTGATAGCAAAATTTGTCATCTGATTGCGATGTCGATTCTGCCATTGGATGACACTAAGTGGGCTCCTTGGTTTACTTCTGAAGAAACACAGCTAAATAAATAAATCATGGTAAATAAATAAATAAATAAACACACCAAAAAACCCCCCTCCCAAAATAGTATTTTTTAAAGCAATCTTTTAATTTACATTTATTTACATTACATTTATGTCACGGTAATGAAAGCAGCTTGCAGCCTTTTCCACTGAAAAAAACCCACTCCCTTGCCATTAAGGTTCAGTGAATGTTCTAACCTTTTTATTTTTTTTTTTCCCAGAGAATACATAGATTTCTGCTGCATCTTTCCATAGCAGAGCTTTCCAGTGATTCAGAGACTTGCTGACCTAAGACAGCAGCTAAGAATATCTATCTAAATGGTAATAAGAACCTTGAAGGTTAATCCATGGTAGTGTGCAAAATGCACAAAATCTTTGGGAGTTTTGTCTCGTTCGGGTTAGTGAGACAAAGTAAATCCAGGAGTTTCCAATGTAGTCATTCTAAAGAGAAAGGACAGAATTTACCAGTAGTTCTTGCATCTACAACAATGCAATTACTATAATCTCTGGTCAGTTTACCAGCTCTGTACAAATGTATAGTTCAACAGGACTGTTGAACAATCAAACCTTGATAATAAAGTGGATATAGGCTGAGAAGTCAATGAGAGCTTTCTGCAGGTTACCAGAGCCTGCTTTATGCCCCTCATTGCAGTTGAAGTGGGAAACCTAGAGACAGTATTAGAACTATTACAACAATTTTCTATTATAGTAGCTGAAAGTGAAGAAAATTACCTTTTTTTTTTCTAATTTGATTCCTAAATAATTTTTAGAAACTTAAAAAAAATACATTATCAGAAAACTGAATTGTAGAAGTGGTAGCATTTGAGGCTGTGAAGTTACGAAGTTAATTCATCCCTGACTCTGGGTTGTGTTGTAGGTTCTAAAGTGCTAAGTGAGCTTAAGCAGAGCAAATTATTTTCACCCTGTATTCTTGGAAAAAAAATGGGAAACACAGTGCTGCACAGTGTCAAATGTGGAGTGCTAGTTTCAATGCAGTTGGAGGGTGTAAAAATTGTATAATAAATAAATAAATAATGAATTTTCCAGCGTTAGAGCGGTATGAACAGTAGAAGGAAAAAAAAATGCTTCTTGGTATATTGCTTGCCACAAACTTATTTTCAAAAACCTCCAAGATCTAAGGATTTTGAATGCTTTTGACACTAAAATTAACCATTTGATCCATGCTTCCCTCCGTTTCTGGGACAGGCTTTTAGCATTGGACCTGCATCTTTGTCCCACCTTTAATTACACTGTTGCTTTGTTTTGCATATGTGGAAATCAGCTTCTATTTAGATAAGAGCCTGAGTTGTTCTTCTGTCAAAGAGGTGTGTGGCCAGGTAGCTGGCCTCATAAGGCAGATCATCCCATTACTTCCCAGACTCCAGAGGTCCTTAAAAGTAATACTTCAAGAATGCTGTGTGATTCTGTATATTTTTTTTTTAATGAGTTGGTTTCTGTAGTTTTGAGAGGCCTATCCCTGGAGGTGTTCAAGAAAAGCCTGGATGGAGCACTTAGTGCCATTGGCTAGGGCTGGGTGATAGGTTGGACTGGATGAGCTTGGAGGTCTCTTCTAACCTGGCTTTATTCTATTCTATTCTATTCTATTCTATTCTATTCTATTCTATTCTATTCTATTCTATTCTATGACCATTATATAGTCTCATGTTCTGCTAAGGGACATCAGTTGTTACAAAGGGCTAATGCATGGTAACCAGAGGTACAAGCAGTGTCAGTGTCATAGGCATTACAGCAGAATGTATCATTTATGATTATAGGCAACTGCTTGACTTTTTCAATTCTATAATACTCCCTTAGCCATTGGTTGTAACATCTGTTAATCATAATTAATGTGCCGTTCATGTAAAGTCTGACCTCATAGGTAAATAGCAGAAGGCTGCATAAAAATGAGTAAGAATGCAGATGTTCAATGGGACATTAGTCTGTACTCATTAAAATGTCATTTATATAGTATGAAAGCTTTGGAACTGCAGCTATTCTAAACGTATTTCTTTTTGTGTGAATATTTTTGGGGTTATGCAGATTGTGTTTACCTTATCAATATTATTTTTCAGCATACCTATAGATTGTGACATTGAGATTGACAGGCAATTTGCTGACAGAATACACACCCCACCAGGACATTTGTTTCTAGAAAATCATAGAATCATAGAATCAGTCAGGGTTGGAAGGGACCACAAGGATCATCTAGTTCCAACTCCCCTGCCCAGAGACACCCTACTCTAGATTAGACTGGGCAGAGCCTCATCCAGCTTGGCCTTAAACACCTCCAGGGAAGTGTCCCCAGTCACCCCCCTGGGCAACCCATTCTGCTCTCACAGTGAAGAACTCCCCCCTCACATCCAATCTGAATCTCCCCACCATAAATGATGCCTTCATTTATTTCAAGAGAGCTATTATGAGTGTCACTGTGGGGGTTTTTTAATTTTTTTTTTCTGTTCTGCTTTGAAAAGGACCAAATTCAATGTATGAGTGCAGGGGGAAAGATAGTCCTTCAGTTATTAAATAACATCAACAACAAAAAGAAAGATAGGAAACAGGATTAGTAAGAATATTAAATTTGTTTTTAAAGCACAAATAACGTGGTTGTTATTAAAGTGAATGTAGATAACCAAATGTGTCTTTCCGTTGCGCTTTGTAGTCGTGCCTAGAGTAAATAGAACAGAATTCATTGTGAGTATTTCTATTGCAGAAAATACAGACACAGACCTCACCATTATATTTTTGTCATCTAAGAGAGTGGGTGAACTTAGAATAAGGGACGATAAAGATGAGTGTATGTAAGTTTCATGTACGTGAGTTTCATGTACATGAGAACCGTTGGGTTTCAGGGACATTCTGTGCTTTAGAAAAGCTGCAACGAAATTAAAATGTCCATGGGCCAAATCTAAATCTGAGTTCATAAACTAGGTGGGTCCATCAGAGCAGTTCACTTCATGCAAAATTGCACTTGTGCCATTGAAACTGCAATATGACTTCCATGTTTTATATGTACTTTCCCAAAAGAAGCCAGTTACATGTGCTATGATAAATGCAGGGTTAAGGGATCATACGAATTACAGAGCTATCCAACTTTCTAGTCCCAGAGAATTAATTACATCCCATTTTCATTTTGTCAGTGTCATTCCACATATTAAATAGAAAGTAGGAAAAAAAAATCCTCTTTTTTGGATTAATGTACCCTGCTTCCACATGTCTCCTATTGGCTGCCTATGGCAATTACATTAATTAAATCTTTATTTCTTAATATAGGAAAAGATTAAGTAACATAGTCTGGTAAAAGTACATTCAAAGCCTTCTGTTATTACTTTAACCTATTATTATTATTATTACTATATCTTCAGAAATGGTCTATCATCTGCTACGTACAAGAAGCCATAAGCTGATGTCAAATACATTCCAGTGAATGTTGGCTCTCTGATGAAAAAAATTTGCTTTAGAAATAATATATAAATTTCCTTTTCATTAACTTTGAATATGAGACTTTGATTTGCAACGAGGTCAAAGGCATGAGAAGTGATTTACAGTGTGCATAGGAAGTTACAGGACTTCTGTATGAAGTAAATGAGTGAAAAAGGTATATTAAAATATTAGGGGCTTCACCTTTGGAAAAATAATGATCGTGCAGTATATGCCTTTCTAAACAAATTATAAGTTACTATATCTTTTATTTGCAGTGAAAGCTAATTAAGCTTTGACTCAGTAAAAGACACTTTTTAAATCTTCCAGCCTGTGTCACTTACAGAAATACATTAAGTGCTTCTACATAACAATCTAATTAAAAATTAAGAAGTTAGATAGTCTTGAATTTATCAAAGCTAAGAATGTCATATTCGTTGAGATATTCATTTGTATTAGGGGCACGAGGATGATTAGAGGGCTGGAGCACCTCTCCTATGAGGGCAAACTGAAAGAGTTGGGGCTGTTCAGTCTGGAGAAGAGAAGGCTCCGAGGTGACCTTATTGTGGCCTTCCAGTATCTGAAGGGGACCTACAGAAAAAGCTGGGGGAAGGATTTTTGAGGCTCTCAGGGAGTGACAGGACTAGGGTGAATGGAGCAAAGCTGGAGGTGGGGAGATTCAGATTGGAGGTGAGGAGGAAGTTGTTCAGCATGAGAGTGGTGAGACTCTGGAATGGGTTGCTGAGGGAGGTGGTTGGGGCCCCATCCCTGGAGGTGTTCAATGCCAGGCTGGATGAGGCTGTGGGCAGCGTAATATAGGCTAGGGTTTTCCTGCCCGTGTCAGGCGGGTTGTAACTGGATGATCTTTGTGGTCCCTTCCAACCCTGACTGATTCTATCATTCTATTTGGTGATATTACACTTAATTTACCACAGAGAAGGATAAAAACTGGGCTACAGGGGGCAACTATTCCAGAAACTCTGTGCTCTGGATTAAATCTAGGGAAAGCCAGTTCAGAGCTGAAGGAAGATGCACTTCCACTTGGATGTTGTGTAGTTGCAGAATCAGGAGCTGAGAATTTGACTCTGCCGTATAACAAAGCATCATAACCTCAAAGTCTGAAAGTGCCTTTCTGATAAGCTTGACACGTTAAAAGAGGCAGTGTAGAAAATTTCATGAAAACTCAAGGGAGAAAAGAAGAAAGATCCTGCAAAGGTGAAAAACAATGGTGCTAGAGCAAGTGCAGTTGATTGAAAGGAGTGGCAGAGGAGGTCCTAAGCAGCGGACGTGGCATGAATTGTGCAAAGCCAGGGTCAGACTTAAGTGTATGACAATAGAAGGGGATTTGAAGCCTCAATAAAAGCCTTTCTTCACAATAAGAAGTTGACAGCTGGGGATGCTGTCATCTGAAGAAGTTGGAAATACTTTGTTGAACTCAAGAGACTAACACCCAGGAAAATGTTGGATCACAATTTATGGTTTAGAAACAGGAGATTACTCAGTGCTGGAGAAAAGCCTGAGGTGTAGAGTGACGGAAGAAGATGACATTCTGGACAGGCTCATTATTTTTAGATGAAAGCTGGGCAAGGTCCATTCATGTAATGACCAGATAAAAAAGCCAAGCTGCAAAGAATTCTCTGGGCCCTTTTTAGTATGTATTTCTCACAGGTTTGATATTTGCCTAGCAGATCTTATTACAAATCTAATACGCTTCCAAGATACTGAACCTTTGCTGCTTGGCAAAATGCAATTTTAAACCCATTTGAATTAACATGACCAAGATCCCTTTTCATTTAGTGCAAAATGCAGCAGAGGTTGGAAGAGAAATGTGTTACAATTTATATCAAGTATTTTTCTGTCCTTTTAGTTACATGAGCTTCACCCATTGGTTTAAATCTCTATTCTCTGTAACTATGCTGGTAGTCATGTCCACAAAAGCACCATAAAACTCAAGGAAGGATTTATTCAATACATTGGAGGTGCTGGAACAGGTTGTCCAGGGAGGTTGTGTCTGCTCCCTCCCTGGACGTGTTCAAGGCCAGGCTGGATGAGGTCTTGAGCGACCTGATCTAGTGGGAGGTGTCCCTGCCTATGGCACAGGGGGGTTGGAACTGGATGATCTTTGAGGTCTCTTCCAACCTAAACCATTCTATGATTCTATGATTTGTTGGTAAAATGACAGTGTCCCAGCCACTTCATAAGGAAGATTGCTTCCTACTTTCTTACACCAAGATCCTTTCTCTTCTTGTAACAGATGGGCCCAGTTCAGCCTCTGCTTATGCACTGTCGGTGCAAGTTGAGAACTTAAGAAATCATATTTAAGTCTTTAACTAGTCTTGTATGCCAAGAACCTGCAGAGCAACATTAAGGCATTGAACTGGGGGGAGAAAAATAAAAGGGGAAAAAAAAAAGAGAGGATAATGTGCACACATAGAAATCTTTATTCCTTTTGCTCAAGCAGTTTTAGAAGACATGGTTTTGCATATGGTCTCTACTTCATTAAAAATAGATGTAGATCTTATTGTCTGTCTCGGAGTAATAAACATAATGGAAGCTTATGTGTTTAGTAATATAATAGTTCAGTCTAATCACGCTGTTGATGCAAGAATTAAGATATCAGAGCTACTCAACTATATTTTCAGTTACAGGAACAGTGCACATTGTAGGGGGAAATATTTAAATATTTGAATGTTGTATTTGTTCTCTTGGGTTCTTGGTACATACAGATTCATTATCAAGTCATGAAACCATGGAGTCATTTAGGTTAAAACATACCTTTAAGATCATAGAATTCAACTGTTAACCTAGCATTGCCAAGTCCACCACTAAACCATGTCTGTAAACACCACATCTACATGTCTTTTAAATACCTCCATGCATGATGAGGCAACCACTTCCATGGGCAGTCCGTTCCAATGCTTCCAAACCCTTTTGGTGAAGAAATGTTTCCTAATATCCGATCTAAATCTCCCCTGGTGCAACCCAAGACTTTTTTCTTGTCCCATCACTTGTTACATGGGAGAAGTGATTGACCTCCACCTTGCTACAGCCTTCTTTGAGTTAGCTGTAGAGAGCAAGGTCTCCCCTCAGCCTCCTTTACTCCCAACTAAGCAACCCCAGTTCTCTCACATGTTCCTTTGTGCTCTAGCCAAAGTTCTCTGGTTAAAGTTAACCAAATGAAATTGCCTTGATTGTATCATTTTGAGATACTGAGGGCTTACCCAAATCAGGAACACACATACCCTCTATGGTAGGGTGCAGAGATTTCTGAACTCTAGTGGCACTTAGGATCAGGCAGGAACCACAGGATTATTTATGTTTTTTGTGTAAAAATGGTGGGAGAGCAGAAGTTGGATAGGTGACAGGCCTCTGCCCTAGCAGAATCAGGGTCACCCTTCCACTGAGAGGGTTTAGAGAGGACATTTAAGTAAAGTACTGGTTAAGAGGATTTAAATTTCATTTGTAACCATGGCAAAGTAATGTAACTTCAGTGACTCTTGAAAACTATGCAAATGAACAGAAATACACCAGCTTGGATTTTCTGTGTGCACCAAACCCATTGCTATGATTTCTGCTTCCCAAAGCTTGTAATCCATTGTCCAACTGTAACATAAAATAAATTATTTTCATTATTTATGTGGTTAAAATTGGGGTTTAGGGTTTGCCCTTTTGCAAACCAGCCACAGACGAGGCACTGAGTTGAACTACAATATTAACTTCTAAAAATTAGGAAAAAAAAAAAAAAGGATTTTTTTTTGTCCTCTGTGTCATTATAGCATTACTTAAAAGCAATCATATTATTTAAGACACTAAAATAATTTTTGGCTACACTGGAATATAGTTAGTCCGTCAATGTGTACATGCATATACACACAGGTAGATTACAGACAACAAGACTCTAATTACTAAGATGTGTTCCGTTCTTATGTTTCCTGTATTAACTGTTACCAGAGCACATAAAAGTAGAGCTCATCACAGCAAGACTTCAGCTCTGGCTACAGAAGGAAGCCTATAAATGTTACTTAAGTTACAGAGTCATTTGAGGTTGGGTTTGTAGGGCCCAAAGGAGGACCTGTGGTGGTACCACAAGCGGTGCTTTCCTATGTTCCTGTAAGTGGTGCAAGGAGCAGCTACAAATGCAAATACTGAATGAAATGTGTATGCAATAGCAGAGACAGGACAGAATGACAGAATATGGGGAGAGAGAGAAAGGATTCTCTGCTCTGAGGACCATCTCTGTGCCTCTGGATGAACCAACCACCAGTCCAAGCCCAGAGAAAACCACGATTTCCAAAACAATAGGGCATACAAGAAAAGACATAGAGCTTCTGTTTCTTATGCCATTCAACAAGATTTAGAAGGAAATGCAGCCAGAATTAATGGTCATTACCTGATGAAAACCAGACATCCTTAGGAATAGGCTCGTACAATCCAGGATAAGTCTAAATGCAATTAAGAGGACTCCACTGAGGCCAAAATGGCAGAGGAATCAGAGGAAACAGATGAATCTTGAAGTATGGAATCATCATCATGAGGAAAGACGTTTTTTATTTTAGTTTTAAGTTTTAAAAAAATTAAAATAGTCTAAGCTAGTGGTTAAAATAGAAGTGTATTTCCCTAGAAGGCATAAACAACTATAATGAAAATACAGCGACGATCACTTCATTGATTTCTTGTAAAGGGGAAACTGATACTACTTTCCAAAGTCTTCTTTCTCTTGAACTTGGTTTACAGGTTAGTTTAAGAAAGGCAGAGTGATTTTAAAGCATGTATCACTATTTATAGTAGTTGCAGTTCATTTCTAAGGGGAGAATTGACTGCCCCACTTCAGATTTCACCAGCGAAAGTATTTTAGTGTTACTCCTTCGTGTGCTAAATCCATCATCACTGTAAAATTCAAGCACCAAATTCTCCTGTACGGATTTTATTTGCATACTTGAAGGATCTTTCACAATGTACCTCACAATACACAGGGCCTTGGTCTGCCTGAAAATCCAATTCAGGGCATTCCTTCTATGTTCCCATTGCTTATATTGCCACGGCATGTGGGGTCATCAGTCCTTTTCCACAGGATCTTATTTTAGAAGTAAGAACAGTTGTGTAGATTAGAACAGTGGGTTTACTTCAGCATGGGTGGAGTGGAATACAATTAGCGTAATATCTCTGTTGAGTTAATGAGTTGTTTCACTTGAGGCAGAAAGCACTGTAAAAATACTCATTAGAAATGGTGCTTTAGAATCATAGAATGGTTTAGGTTGGAAGAGACCTCAAAAATCATCCAGTTCCAACACCCACCATAGGCAGAGGTACCTCCCACTAGAACAGGTCGCTCAAGACCTCATCCAACCTGGCCTTGAACACCTCCAGGGAGGGAGCAGCCACAACCTCCCTGGGCAACCCATTCCAGTGTCTCTAACACCCTCACTGTGAAGAACTTCCTCCTAACATCCTGTTTAAATCTTTCCTCTGCCAGTTTATACCCATTACCCCTCGTCCTGTCATTACAAGACCTTGTGAATAGTCCCTTCTGTAGGCCCCCTTCAGATACTGGAAGGCTACTATAAGGTCTCCTGGAAGCCTTCTCTTCTCCAGGCTGCAGAGCCCCAACTCCTTCAGCGTGTCCTCACAGCAGAGCTGCTCCAGCCCTCTGATCATCTTTGTGGCCCTCCTCTGGACTCTCTCCAACAGTTCCACGTACTTGTGTTGTGGGATCCAGAACTGCACACAGTAGAACTTCACTTTAAAAGTGAAGTTAAACTTTTTCCTTGGTTAAAATGCTGCTGGTACACATTTATAAAGGCTATACATGGGGGGGAAAAAAAAAAAAAAGAGATTGTCAGAGTTACTTTTGAAAAGCTTTATGAATTTGCTTCTGATAAGCCAGTGACAGAGTGACAATAGAATTTAGCAATTTATCCAGTATATTAGGATTCATGGGCTACTCAGAAGTTTCACCCTCAGGCAAGACCTGTATTAGTTGCAGGGAAATGATTTATGCATCGTAATAAATGTTACTGCTCAATCTGTTTGCTTGTTCAGTGGTTGAAGTCCCAAAAGAGAAGCCTATCTCAAATTAGGACTGGCGTACATTATCTGTCAGCTTTATATAGTACTGTAAAAGTCATTCAGCTGACAGAAATATTAGCAGAATGTTTTATAGATTTTTGGTTTTTTTTCTTCTGCTGGACGAATCCTTAGATTGGTGAGGAGAAGCGATGGGGCTGTGATGCTGTGCTGCGAGATTAAAGTTGCGTGTAGATGAGTAGTTTCACTCAGTGGTTCACTGCAAATGAACATCTGGACTGCATATTGATTCCATGTGTGCAAATGAGATCAGCCCAAATAATGACCAGAATCAATCAGGCTTCAACCTAGAAGTAATGTACACTGGTACTGATTTGTTAGACAACCAGAATTGGCAGCACCTTGCATAATTTGGCGCCAATTGACAAAGATTAGACTGTTTTGGAGCCGGTTATTAATTTGAACACCACCACCCTCCCCCCCATCCCAAAATATTTTGCAAAGTAAAATCAGCTGCAGCTTTTTTGTCCCTCCCCCCCTTCTTTTCATACCAGCCCTAATTGTTTTAGACAAACAAGTGAGCTTGCAGCCTGTTCACTTTACACAGGAAGACATGAATTCTTTGATCCATACAATATTCTCTGGTTCAACCTTGGAGCTATTTACTAAGGAGATTTATTTGCAGGCAGACAGTAAAGCAGCTCTTTACATATGGAAATGAGTTCAGCTTCTTTGATTTTTTGGCTCAAGTTTCTCCTCTCCTGTAGGAGTCATATCACAAAACGATTAATAGATACCTTCACTGGCTTCTTGTTTATCAGAGAGCAGCACCAACAGCGCAGTAGAAATCATCCAGGTTGTTTTAGGGATTTTTCAAGCTGTGTAACACCTCTGGATCAGTGGTGGGACAAACACAGCCTGCTGGGTTTTAGATTTTGGGCTAGAATTACAGTTCAGACAAACCTTGCAGTGGCTCAGCAGCCTTTTTACCAAATCTGCCTCTTTTTTCCCCAAATTGTTTTGGGGGAAAAAAAAATAAATAACCCCAGCATTACATTAAAATCAAATAAATTTCACTTTGTGTTTCTGTGAGTGACAGAAAAGGAGAATTTGTCATTCCCTTACTGTTGATCTTTCGACGTTTCTCATGGTGCTTACTTTATTCCTTATAAATTCGGGATTGCTTTTATGGATTGTGAGAAGAACCAGGGTTTTACAGCACATGCTCAGAAGAATGATTTTTATGTTCTGATGTGAATCACTTCTAATTGTTCAGTAAATCAGTACAACACAGTCCCACAGGGTCTACCACTCTCTTGAGGGATCATTTCCAGAAATTATGACTTATAGCACCCTGTAGGAACACATTTGGGCTAGAAAGTAAGGAAACTGAAAACTCCAGGTGGGTATTAAGTAGGCAAAAAGTAATTACCTGGTCAGGTTGCGGGGGGGACTAACCCTCCCCTAACACAAGCATGAGGAATCTTTAATGATCATAGGTGTTGGAAAAAATTTCCTGACTCAAACCAGGAGCGAGACATCCAGCAGACAAGTGGCCCCTGGTACCATGCTGGGGCACTGCTTTAGTGCTGACCCAAGCCATCATCTATTGCCGCTGAATCGTCTGTGATTTCAGTCGCGTGAGATCAGAAAGCAGGCAGAGAAACTTAGCGTCCCTCCCATGCCACATCCCGCTGGGTGCCTCAGCGTTGTGCGGCAATTTTCTATCCAGCTCCTGCCCCAGCCTGACCTTGCGTCGCTTTTAAGTTCCAGTGAGATCAAACAGGGTGGCACGGAGTGACTGGGATATTTGTTTTGCTTCTGTGAACGGGCATCACCTGTGATTCATGTGGTTCGTGGGCCTGTGCTGTAAGGAATAACTGTTTGGTATGGAGAAGGGTGGTGGTAGCAATGTGTGATCTGACTTGCCTCGCTAATCTCTAGCATCTATGATTCATTTGTTCTGGGAAAAGCGATCACAACATTATCAGGGATCTTTGAATACAAAACATATTTTATCATAACTGAAAAGCAGGTTGTGTCAGCTGTACTTGCTGCCTTCCTACTGAGCTTTTTCCTAAAATAAACCGCTGCTGTGTGTGCATAAAGATAAATGAATCTGCCTGAAAATGTTTTCTTACGTTTAAGAGCATGGTACTTGCGACATTGCTGGAGAAATTCACATGCAGAAGAAACCCTGCTTATAGCTGCCATTTTTCCTTCAGCTGCTATTATCTGTTTTGAGAGTATTATTAATGGCATTCGTCTGGCATAAATTTCAGTTAGTGGGGGAGTACAACACTTCTGTGCATGCCTGTGCTATGTGGTTAACATTAACCTGCCTGGAAAATGACAAGCCGAGGCACTGTATTATACTCTCTATATTTGACGAATAAAATCAAACCTTAAAAACCTCTTGCTACTCTGAAGTAGTGCAAGAGTCAGGCTTTCTGTGCTGTGATGGTGTTTGACAATGAATTGGTAAACCCTCTTCTCCTGTCACCTCAGTATTCAGTTTATTATGTTGCGTGACAAAGAATAAAAGACAGGCTTTGTTCTTCGTGATGTTCATGCTGTTAATGTCTTGTTTGTAATCAGGAGCTTGTTTCTTTGAAGAGATGTCTTTCAGTATATGGACATAGCTTACTGTGGTTGATATTTTCTTTGGCTCATTTATTTTTTTTGCAAGGAAAATGTCTTTTTATGTGGGATTTTCCTGCCTTTGTCTTTTTTTTTTTTTAATTTTCTGAATGCCTCACTAATGCTGACAGATGGTAATATTTGAATGAGACTATCAATAAAGCAATGCTAACAACAGTTAATTGAGGTATCCCATTTTAGGACAGTTAGAAGTGTTTTCATAATTGTTACCTTAACATCTTAAGGACAGAAGAATCTATTCCTTGGTATGGGAATCCTGAAGATACTGATGTGATCACTGAGATTAATGTGACTACAGGATTTTATAGAATCATAGAATGGTTTAGGTTGGAAGGGACCTCAAAGATCATCCAGCTCCAACCCCCCCATTATAAGCAGGGATACCTCCCACTAGAACAGGTCACTCAAGGATTCATCCAACCTGGCCTTGAACATCTCCAGGGATGGAGCAGCCACAACCTCCCTGGGCAACCTGTTCCTGTGTTTCAGCACCCTCACTGTAAAGAACTTCCTTCTTGGACCTATATTTCCACATAGTAGATCCTGAATCAAGCTACTACAGTCTGATTGCAGTGGAAGATATCTTTTTAAAGACAGCTGGTTCAGATACCAAAGACAGGAGATTACACAAACCCCCAAAGATATGAATGTATGGACGTAAACCTGGGCTCATTTATGGAGGAGTTGAAGTAAGCTTCAGAGCAGACTCAGTTGCACAATCAGAGCCACCCTTAATGCTATGGTGTTGCTTTTCTGTGGTAGGGAGGATATTTGTTTTCATCATCTCCCCCAAGGATTCTCCAAGATCGTGGCTGCTGTGACATTATAAACTCTTTCTAGCTGTCTCCTGCAATAGGTTCACCAGAAGCAGTATGACAGCGATGCTGCTGTCAGTGGTATCGTTGTGCAGTGCAGCCCATTGCAGCTCCTCCCTTAGAGTGTTTGCTTTCCAACTTCGGGTTCATGTCTGCAGTTCAAAACAGTAGGAATTGCTTCATCCTCTGAGATTCTTGAACGCTCTCCCTTGTCATCTTCTGTCGTGCCTGTGCCAGATAGTTTGTGTAGCTGATTTCTCCAGAAGCACCTATAAAGAATTTTTTTTTTGTCTTTTCTCTCTTTATGCAATCTTTCAGCAAATAAATATCTGAGGAAACGAGATTGACTTGATTGATACACAATGGGAAATGGTGTGCATATATAACATATATTGAGAGAGAGAAACCAGAAAACCAGAAAGCTGCAGCAGTGTTTCTAAATGCAGGGTATCCAAAATTTGTGGAACGTGGAAAGGAGCAGTGACTTTATGCAAAGTAGCTTTCTAAGGAAATTCTTTTCTGGAGCCTGACGCTGCTTGGACCCATGTCCTTGGAAAAGTCACTTAGCCCTCTGTTTTAGTTTTCCATTCAGAAAATGGGATTAAAAATAACCTCCTTCTTCAACTTCATGGAGAAGCCAGGTGTCTGCAGAGTTCTTTGTTGCCATTCAAGGAGACAGGAATGAACTGGATTTTTAACTCCACTTTTTTCATTAGTTTTGATACACTGGAACAGGTTGCCCAGGGAGGTTGTGGCTGCTCCCTCCCTGGAGGTGTTCAAGGACAGGTTGGATGAGGCTTTAAGTGACCTTTTCTAGTGGGAGGTGTCCCTGTCTCTGGCAGGGTGTTGGAACTGAATGATCTTTGAGATCACTTCCAACATAAACCATTCTATGATTCTATGATTCTGTATGTATAGGAGGAGTTAATCTCCGAAACAAGTCCTTACAGGAAGGCTCTCATGAGCCGCTGCTGGCAAAATAGCAGGTGGCTATTTTATAGTATTAGAAGTAGCACCCCATGGACTACTGTGCAAGGTATTTGTATCCATCCAAGGGATATTCACAGGGGATGATAATGGAATCTCTCCTAGTAGCCTTTTACCAGATATCTCTTGTCTCTTTCTTAGAGCTCATCTTTCTCTGCCCTGGTGAGAGCTCATCTTGAATACTGCATTCAGTTTTGGGATCCCCAGTTTAAGAGGGAGATGGAACTGCTGGAGAGGGTCCAGCTAAGAGGGTGATTAGAGGACTGGAGAGCATGCCTTATGAGGAGAGGCTGAGGGACCTGGGACTTCTTAGTCTGGAGAAGAGAAGACTGAGAGGGGATTTAATCAATGTTTGTAAATATTTGAGGGGTGGTGCGGAGGTGGGGGAAGGAGCGGGGAGAGGCAGGCAGGCTCTGCTCACTTACTCCCTAGGATAAGACAAGGAGCAATAGGTGTAAATTGCAGCACAGGAGGTTCCACCTCAACACAAAGGTGAACTTCTTTACTGTAAGGGTTCCAGAGCACTGGAACAGGCTCCCCAGGGGGGTTGTGGGGTCTTCTTCTCTGGAGACTTTCAAGGCCTGTCTGGATGTGTTCCTCTGTGATCTGTGTTAGATTGTATGGTCCTGCTTTGGCAGGGGGGTTGGACTCGATGATCTCCTTGGGTGACTTCCAACCCCTGACATCTTATGATCCTGTGATCTTAAGTCTATTGTATTTTTTTTTCCCCTACCACATGTGTGACCAGAGCTGCTACTGGATACAACTAAAACTTAGGCTACTAAGGATAGCTATAAAACAACAGCTATAAAAAAAGTATGGTGATCAGATGCTAAGGGCTGCAATCAGAAGGGAGGATCATCTCCCTCCTAGGGTGCAGGCTGAACTCGGAGACACAATTGCATTCCTGGCACAAGGAGTTTCCAAATGAGCTGATGTTAGATGCCATCATCAGCTGCAGTGGCAGCCCCAGCTCCTAGCTGCTTGCATGCACAAGAAAAAGCACTCAGCATCTTGGACGTACTTGCGTATCAGTCCCCATGGTTTGCATGTCCCATGTGGGACAGCAGTTAGGGATCTCTCTAAGAGTTGTGGCTGTTTTTTTCTTTTTTTGAGGAAAGAAGGCACTTTGTCCTTTTAGTTTTTTTGTGTTAGAGGCTTTCTCAGTAAATGGTTGAACTTCCCACTAAATGACTACTTTTTTATGCTGCATCTTTTGAAACAAAAATCCAGTCTTGAAAAGAGCTGTAATGGTGTTCTAGAGGGAGGTTGGTGCTGCTGCAGCATCTGGACAGAGTATACAACTTGTGTGATAGGAAGATGGTGCAAAACTGCTCAGTCTGGGCTCATCCCTTATTCAGACCTGAATATTTCTGATACAACTTTTGAGCTTTAAGTTCACCATCTCTGAGGCCTGTGGTATTTAACTACATCCAAGCACAGCTTTTAGGCGGTTAGTTTGGTACCAAGGTTGCTAAGTATCTGCTTTACTCCCCATATTTTTAGCAGCTAAGTCCTCAGTGCATCTGGAAAGCTACCCTACAACTCTGTCCTCTATACTGGATAAAAGAGGGTAGCCCCTCTGGTTTGTGCCTCACTATCTCTGCATTCCCTGGGAAGCAAGGATAAGAGTGCATTGCAACTGCATCTCTTTCAATGCTTTGGCGAAGTCAGCCTTATGTAGTGTTAGCATTTCCCATGTATTCATTTTAGTATGCTCATGGCCTGCTTTGAGAACTGGAAAACTGGGCACTGGCTCATAGGGAAGTCAGCAGCAGAGTGGGCAGCTGAAGGGTGAGCTGTCTGCTGAATGGGCTGTGCAAATCCCCCCAGCCTCTCTTGCACCTTTTCCTGTATATATTCAAAGAGTTTCAGATACCTGCAGCCATAGGCACATCAGCAGCTTTGCTTCCTAGCCTGCTCAAACTAGGTGATGTGCTAGGGTTTGGAGGCAGGTCTGTTGTGATAGCTGAGTGTAGTTGGTACTGTGGAGTATGTCCCTTTTCCTCTCCAGATGCTCTGTGCTACCAAATAAGGGGAAAACATGTGTTTCCCAATGCTGTGATAAGTCAGAGGTATAAGTTACAGCTTTACCATATTGAGAAAGGAATGCAAAGTGCACCCTTCTCTATCAGCACAGAAGATGTTTACAGAATTGAGCTAAAGACATGGCAATATTCACTGAAGCAGACTACATCACTGTGCAGAGAGGGAATGAGGGCTCCCCTCCCCCCCCCCTTTTTTTTTTAGTTAGCCTTTCACATTAAAACTTTTTGTTAGTTAGATTTCTTATTAGATATAAATCTGTTTTGTTCTCAGTCTTGCATAAAGCTCCTCACAATTGAATCCAACTGAAAAAAAAAAATTAAGAAAAGAGGGCAGGGGGAAAGGAAAAATAATTACATCAGCTCATTTTAGTTAATTTCTACTTTTCAGTTTAGTTTTCTAATTTCTGTGAACAGCTGAATTTACTGTAGTTAATAATAAACTACGCTAAAAAGGGAGACGCGAGAAAGTAAAACTAAACTCAGTAGAACTGAATCTGTTCACCATCTTGCTGTTAGGTTTCTTTTTTTTTTTCTCCTTTTCAGCATTTATTTTTTTTCTTGCTGTGCTTTAATGCAGTGCCTTGTCTTAATGGAGTAAACCTACCTCATCTTATTGCCATACTGTCTGGAAGCAGGAAATGAGCTTTAAAAAAAAAAAAACCCACAAAAAAACACTGTCAACTAAATCAGCTCCATGATATGTTTCTAAATTTCTTGTTTTCAGGATAGCAATGAAATAAACAAAAACAGAAACAGTGACTGGCACTCAAAAGCCCAAATCACTGTGAAATCTGAAGCGTTTCCATCTGCCAGGCCGTGGTGGATGTCAGGAGTCTCTCTTAGCCTGCTTTTTTTATCTTTACCAAAGAAAAGCTGAAGAAAACAGGAGGAAGTTGGGAAACTTCTCATCAGCCTGTGACGATGTGCTTCATACAGAAGCCAGGTAACCCTGTCAAGGCTCACATATCTGTCCTCCTGGATGAACGCCAGTCACTCATATTGCTCGTGGGTACCTTTGATTCTGGCCAACGTTGTGTCCCCAGGCCTAGGGTAACCCTTGCACAGTTGTGAATGGCTGTGCAGAGGACAGGAGTAACTCTTAAGATGCTTTGCAGCTGTCCTTGTTAGAGCTCACAGACAGAGCAGGGGTCAGGTGCTCTGTGCCAGGCTGGAGCTGCAGGCTGTGCACGCACAGATCCCCAGGCTGTAACACGTGGTAGGGAGAGCACCTCACCATCTCCTCCTGCTTTCTTCCATCTGATGGTTTGTTTCCATAATTCCCATGTTAGCACAGGGAGGATGTAGATGATAACCTTGTGTGTTGAAGAGGCTCTTGTTCCCTTGGGAAGTGGTGCTCCAAGGAGGATGCCATCTTTGGAAAGCTGTTCCATCACTCTTGGCATTGGCCCAGCTGGGACGATGAGCTCCAGGTTCTTGCTGAGGCTCTCCAGCAAGCTGCTGGCAGGAACGCAGAACCATGGAATGTTATGGAGTGCAGGTGACCTCTGGGGATCATCTAGTCCAACCCCCGCTGCTAAAGCAGATTCCCCTACATCAGGTTTCAGAGGAATGCATCCAGGTGAGTTCTGAAGGTGTTCAGAGGAGACTCCACAATGTCTCTAGGCAAACTTTTAGTGCTTCCTCACTGTCAAAGCAAGGCAGTTTTTTTCTTTAGGTGGAACATCTGTATTCTAGTTTGTGCCCATTGCCCCTTATCCTGTCACTGGGCAACACTGCAGTGTCCAATCTTGACTTTTGCTTTTTATAAGCATTTCTAAGATCCCCTTTCATCCTTATTCAGGCTAGAGCCCCATGTCTCTCAGCTTTTCCTCATAGGAGAGTGCTGCAGTCCCCTAATCATCTTTGTAGCCCTCTGCTGGACTGTCCCCAGTAGTTCATCTCTGTCGAACTGTGGAGCTCAGAACTAGATGCAATACTCCATATATGACCCCACTAGAGTAGAATAGAGAAGGAGAACCTCCCTTGGCCTGCTGGTCACACTCTTTGTAATGCACTGCAGGATACCATTGTCTTTCTTGTCCACAAGGTCACATTTATGGCTGGTGGTTATAACTTGTCCACTGAGACTGCCAGGCCCTTCTCCACAGAGCTGCTTTCCACCAGGCCAACCCCTAACCTGCACCGTGTATAGAGTTGTTCCTCCAGAGGTGGAAGGCTTCACTTCCCCTCTGCCTGAATTTCTAGCCTGTCCAGCTCTCACTGAATCACAGCCTTCTGATATATCAGCCACTCCTCTCAGTTTTGCATCATCAGCAAACTTGCTGAGGGTTCACCATCCCTTCATCCAGGTCATTGCTGAAGATGCTGAACAAGACTGGAAGCAATACTGACCCCTGGGGAGCACTGCCTCCAACTAGACTCTGCACCACTGATCACAACCCTCAGCCCTGTCATTCAGCTAGTTCTCCGTCCACTGTCCAGTTACCAAACTCACTGTTCCTAAACTTACCTATGAAGCTGTTACAGTAGACAGTATCAAGCCTTGCTGAGGTTGAGGTAGACAACATCCATGGTTCTCTCCTTCTCTCCTATTCTCCATAAACTTCCAAAAATGATGAAGTGGCTTAGAAATAATATCAACCAGCATCCTCTGCCCTCATGGCTGTATCCTGTTAGGGCCTATGGATTTCTGGGTGTCAAATTTGCCTGGGTATCTCTAACCCAGTCCTCCTTGACTAAGGAAGAGTCTTTGTTCCTCCTGGCTTTCTCTTTTACCTCTGCAGACTGGAATTCCTGAGGGCTGGTCACAGTAATAAAGACTGAAGCAAAGAAGGCATTCAGCATCTCTGCCTTCTCTATATCCTCCATCACCAGGGCACCCACCTCTTTCAGCAGTGGCCCCATATATTCCTCTGTCTTCCTTTTCCTACCAATGTACTCAAGGAAGCCCTTTGTTTTTCACAGCATTTCATAGAATCATAGAATGGTTTAGGTTGGAAGGGACCTCAAAGATCATCTAGTTCCAGCCCCCCCACCATAGGCAGGGACACCTCCCACTACAACAGGTCGCTCAAGGCCTCATCCAACCTGACCTTGAACACCTCCAGGGAGGGAGCAGCCACAACCTCCCTGGGCAACCTGTTCCAGTGTCTCAGCACCCTCACTGTGAAGAACTTCCTCCTAACATCCTATTTAAATCTCCCCTCTTCCAGATTAAACCCATTACCCTTCATCCAGTCATTACAAGACCTTGTCAATAGTCCCTCCACAGCCCTCTTAAGGCCCCTTTCAGATAATGTAAGGTCTCCTTGAAGCTTTCTCTTTTCCAGTCTGAAGAGCCCCAACTCTCACAGCCTGTCCTCATAGCAGAGCTGCTGCAGCCCTCTGGGCATCTTTATGGCCCTTCTCTGGACTCCCTCCAACAGTTCCACATCCTTCTTGTGGTGGGGGCTCCAGAACTGCACACAGTTCTTTCTTCGATTGTGGTGGCCATCACCAGCACATTGCCTCTGTGGAGCAGGCCACTGGCTTCCCACCTCCAGCAAGACTTTTTAGCAGCAGATGTTGCTGTTGGCCTGTCTCTTTGGTCTCTCCATCTGCTGAACAGTTTGGTTTGGAGAGATGGGAGAGGAATACAGGCAATCCTGAGCAATCCAGAGATGTAACACAGCGTATGGTTGCAGATGTGCTGATGGGTGCTGCTAAGAAAGCATTTTCTTTTTGAACTGTCAGCACTGTCTGTGGCTTGACAAAATATTTTATCTTCATTTAAAACTTTTTTACTCATTATTAAAATATTTTAATTGGCTGGTGTGAAATCCTGTAGGAATAGTAGGAGTTTATTTCAGGGCAGCGGTGCTTAGAAGAGCCTCCATAAGCATAACCATGTACGGAGGCGGCAGAGTATCAGTGCAGAGGGAAACTCACTGTCAGTTCAAATGTAATCCATATGTTAAAACTATAGAAAGTGTTTTGTTAGTCTGATGGTTTGGCTAATATCAAGGAATGTTCCCTCTTGGGAGACCTAACTTCCAAGCTCATGTAATGGTAAGCGCTTTACTGAAGAAATCTTTGGGGGGTGACACAGGGCTCGGAGTACTGGGTTTGAAATGATGTGACATTTTGCCAGGTAATGGCTTTAGTTAATTTGAGGGGCAATGGGGAATGATCATGCTCCCTTCTCACACACGCACACCAACACAACACGCACTAAATAAGACCTGCTCTGACACCGGTCTAGGGAATAGGGACATGTATCTCCTGTCCGAATGGGTGTGCCACATGATTGCACCTCAGGAAAACAGGAACTGACAAGCTGTAAATGCAATGCTGTATTTCCCAGGAAAGCAGACAGGGAAGAGGCTTGGCCATTTCTTGCCTTTCCCACAGGAATGTCAGTATGTGAATAACACTGAAGTGATAGAATTGCAGATGAATGGGGCAAAAAAAAAAATGGGTGGCTGGAAACAAATGGCTGGAAAACCTTTTCTTTTTTTTCCTTTTCTTTCTTCCCCCTCCCTCTACTTTTTCAGATAAAATTTTATTCCCAATCTGTGTTCAATTTTCCTCAGTTCTAGGTCAGCTTTAAATGAAGTGCAAATTTGCAAAAGGAACAGCAAATGGCTGCTGTTGAGACAAGCTCCAGAGGAGGTAGTTGTACAAGTAGTGCGAGTACAAGTTGGCAAGTAGGTTTTGGGTGCTTGAATTCCTGTTTGTGGGACAGTTTCTTTCTCTAAAAATCAGAATAGAGTTAGACCAAATTTTCAAAGCCTCTGGGGGGCACCTAGTGTGCTGGATTTCAGTTTATTTTCTCTTCTCAGGGATGAGATAGGCAGATTTTGTGTGCTGAGCTCCACCGCAAATACAAGTTCATACCTAAGTCTTCATCCAGACAATTGTCTTGAATCAGTGAAAGAATTTGGCTCTGGCCAGCGTGATCTAGGGTAGGGTGTCCCTGCTCATGGCAGGGGGATTGGAACTGGATGATCCTTGTGATCCCTTCCAACACTGACTGATCCTATGATTCTATAATTTTATGATTCTAAAGTGAAGACAAATACACAGGGATACATTTTTTTTTATTCCTGAAACATGAGACTTCATGAGACTGTGCAGTCTGCTAAACCAGTGATTACTGCATTCGGGATGTACTGATCGGGAGTTTTGTCTATCCTGGCTAGTTACAAATGGATGGAGGACTTGAGTACATTGCTTCTTGGATGTGGAAACAACTTTAAAACGCAGATCCAGCAACACACAAAGATTTTGATGGGAAGTGATGATTGCCCTTAAATCTCAGTAGTGATGAAGCTTGGCACTCATGGTTAGGGATAACAGAGAAAGAAATCATTCAAGCAGCTTTGGCCAAACTTTTTCTTTGTGTGTGTGTGTGTGTGTGTGTGTGTGATCTCTCCTACATATTTGCTTCTGTTGCAAATTCCAGTGATAGAAAAACATGCTAATATTTACCAATGAACCTGATTGCATTTGACACAGGAGGTTTCTGCTGTAATTTCTTTAAGTGACTTTCTGTTTAAAAAGAAGGAAATCCTTAAGCATGTCGGCAGCAGCCTGTCTTTACCTCTTCAACACATTTTATGGGGAACTGCTGGAAGATTGGAGATGATGATTAATATTTATTTATATTACTATAGTTTCCTTTAAGCACATGCTCCTCTTTTTGCTGCATGTTGTATGTTAGAAAAAAAAGCATTTTTACTCCCAAGTGTTTACAGTCTGTGCCATATTGCCTCAGAAAACCAGTAAATGCTCTGTAAATGATGTCAGATCTGTTTGCTGCAAGTTTTAGCCACTTCAAACTTTTTGCCTTAAAAACAAGGAAAATAGACTCCACATAGCCTACTGGTGTGCTAGTGCTAATATTATACCTTCTTTTTTAGCTTCTATTTCAAACCATATTTCTAACAGCATGACTGCAATGTAGTTTCAAATACAGAATACAACCAAAGGAAAGACACATTGAACGATGCATTGCCAGCAGATCCAGAGAGGTGAATCTGCCACTTCCCTCTGCTCTGGTGAGACCTCACTTGGAGTACTGCATCCAGGTGTGGAGCCCTCAATATAGGAAGGACATGGACCTGATGGAGTGAGTCCAGAGGAGGGCCACGGAAATGATCAGGGGGTTGAAGCACTTCTACTACAAAGACAGGCTGAGGGAGCTGGGATTGTTCAGCCTGGAGAAGCAGAGGCTCTGGAGAGACCTAATAGCAGCCTTCCAGTACTTGATGGGGGCCTGCAGGAAAGCTGGAGAGAGACTGTTTGCAAAGGCCTGCAGTGACAGGACAAGGGGCAATGGCTTCAAACTAAAGAGCAGATTTAGATTGGATGTTCGGAGCAAAGTCTTTACTAAAAGAGTGGTGGAACACTGGAACAGGTTGCCCAGGGGAGTAATTTGGGGCTCCGTCCCTGGAGATACATAAGTTGAGGCTCAACAGGGTTCTGGGCAACCTGATCTAGTTGAGGATGCCCCTGCTGACTTTAGGGGGAGTTGGACTGGATGACCTTTGGAGGTTCCTTCCAAGCCAGACCATTCTATTGTTCTATCTATGAAAAGTTTCTCTAAGCACATCGTGGCAGCCCTCTTACAAAAGTGGCATGATACTTTGAATACCAAGCAGAGAGGAACTTTGGTTGAGTTGCGTGTGTGCACACTCTAAAATTTATTAGAATTCATATGCTGCATCTGTCATTTATGTATTAACTTTAGGTGTTTTTACATATTGTTCTCATTACAACTGTAAAAGTACCAATCAGCATTATTTTAGTTTAAGCAGTGTGACTGTAAGGGCCTATTCAGGTACAATACCACTCCTGCAGGAACCAAACTAAATTACTGTATCAATTTTGCTTTTTAATTCAAAATACGAGGAAATTTGAGCTCATTTTGTGATGGTGCCATTCTCGCTGTTCCTTTTCGGTCTTCAAGCATGGCTTCAGAAAGACGCTTAAAGGAAAATTGTGGATCTGCAAACAAAACAAATTTCATAGGAGAGAAAATTTATAGATGCTGTTTTGAGTTCATTCAATGATAATTCAGGATGATGTCATTTTTAACCTTAATATTTTAAGTTGGAGTAGTGTCTAAACCATGCCAGGTTTTCCCCCAAAATGTGCTGAATTTTTATCTTATGTTTTGCTTTTAAAATGTGCAGAGAAGAAATATATTTGCACATGTAAATGGCATGGAAGCATATTCACACAATCCATCTAAGTTTGTTAACTTAAAGATTATTTTATGACGTTTCCCTGAGATCTGTGTTTACTTGATTTTAAAGTAAATATTTATGTCAGAATGATCTAAATGAGAATGAGTCTGAGGACAGAAATATGAATATTTTCCAAACTAGTGGGAGCTCTAAAAGGACAAGAGCTAAAGAGGTGGCTGATACTACCTCTTCCCTCCTCACCACTGAATCACTTGGCCACCATCCTCTAGAGCATCCCTCTTCAACCATTACAAATTTTCCTGTGCTTAATCCATGTTTCACTGTTGCTTTTTCTACACCATCGTCATGCTGCCCACAGATTTCTCTGGTACATTGTGCAACTCCCTGTTATGCTGTCAACAGGAAACAGATCCATGACACAACTGAGGCTAAAATCGCACATGAGTGTCTCGATTCATTTTGCATCACCACTCAGGTTTCTCTGTTCTAGATTATTTCTCGAGAGTTGAGTTAAAAAGAAAAAAAAAAAACAACTCCCTTTTCTTCCTCTAAGTGGTTAAAAACATTTCATGAGAAAGAGAAGCTGATATTCACCATGGAAGCAGTCTGAGGTTAGTAACACACCAGTAGTGAAACTTTATATTGATATTCAAGTAACTGAAAATATACTCATGTCATGCCAATTTGTCTGCTGCTGCTGAAGTCCCATCACATAACTTGTTTCCGCTCTTTGTCCAGGTTCCACAGGCCATGTTAAATGGTGAATTATCATCCATACTTAGGCCAACCAGTTCAAATTACCATCTGGATGCTTGGGAGTGTCTCCACTTCTGCATGATGGGGTCAAAATAGAAGTTCCCAGTATATAGGTTTCAGAGTGGAGTCACTGTTACATCATGCAGAAACCTTACGATTTTCTTAAGTCCCCACTTCCCCTTGCTGATCTGCAGTGAGTTTACCTCCACTCCTAGCGGTACCTAACCCTGTGATTTGGAGTAACTTCTAACATAGTACATACTACTTTTTGGTGAGTGTAGAGCAGGAAGTGTTATGATTTTGATTAGTTGCTACTTGTCAGGAGAAGAAAAGCAAGATAACCCTGACTGCAGGCCTATAGGACAAAGCGCACCGCCACATTTTGATTGATACCATAAACGTAAGTCAGTTTCCAGGCAACTTTTGTGAAGCAGCAACTTGAACCATTTTGGGCTTCTGACAACCTTATTTTACTAACGGGGTACCAAAGGTTACATCTGTGCCTGTCAATAGGAACTTGCAATGAACAGAGACATGTAACGGTGTGGATTGGTAACTGTGTAGGATTTTAGAAGCAGGGTGGATCTTGTTTTGTTTGTTTGGGCTTTTTTAATGAAGGGCTTATGTTTATTTCACATATTCTCTGGTTTAGATTACGTTGAAATCAGCGGAAACATTTCCATATAGAAAACCAGGAAGGTAGATGAGGTCTTCTAGGATGGGAGTAGTTTTTAACGGTTGTGGACTTTCTCCTAGTGAAATCCTCTCTTCTAAAGAGTCTTGACCTCTTGTAGGAAAGAAAGCAAACCTCTGAAAACCGATTTAGTGTACCTTTATTTAAGTCTGAGAGAGGTAAATAATAGTCACTAACCTATTGAGTAGGGTGGCAAAAGTACATAAAATCATTTGAAATCTGTAAAATCTCAATCATGAGAGTGTGCTGATCTCTAGAATGATTCATTTCCTGTTATTAAGATACCGATGCCACAAGACAGATGTATCTTTGCTAGCAAAAATACTGAATTTTATATATACATATATATATAAATTACACACACACATATACACACGCACACACATATACACACACCCCTGTATTTAATATTTTGTCATAGGGATGTGTTTGTACGGACAAGGCAATTTCTCAACTGTAGTGTCCTGAAAGTACTACTGCAACTTTGCTCCGGTGCTTTTGCTTTAGAAAGCGATCGTTGGTATTCAAAACACATTGCCGTGTTGTGTTCAGGCTGAAAGACCTCTGATTCCTTGCTGCTCCTCTGGCTGAATCCAGGCTCAGATGCTTCCGTGCAGAGACCTGGCAGCAGGCAGGTGTGGGGAAACCCCGTTCAGGCTGCGTCAAGGCGTTCACCTGAGCTGAGACGGCAGACTTCCACAGCTAACTTGGATCTTGTGATGCGTCCTACAGGAACGCATTACTCTGCTTTAAGAGAGCCTCCATTGCACCAGCCCCTGTGTAAAATGAGTCGTCAATGTAACGTATTACGTGTTACATTGTTTGGGCATTTTCATACGCCTCAAAACCAGGCTGCTAGTTCAACAGCAAAGGCTGCTAGGAAATGCTAAGGGTCATCCCATGCCACTGAGGCCAGCTACCACATTTTAGTAGCTTTAAACCTCCTGAGCCTCTGAAACAAGGGAGCAGCATCCATACGGCTTTTATGCCTTGGTCCGTGCTAGCTCCTGAGAATTATTTTTGCTAGACACAATAGGTATCATCCAAATGATTTTTTTTTCCCACAGCTGAATAATACAGATAACCAGGTTCCACTGTCTGCAAGCATTTCCTGGCTCTGTCTGTAAAGGAGTTAGCCAGTGGTTTTATCATCCCCATAGAATTTAGGTACAAGTCACATAAGTTGATGGGATTTACAAATACATTGCTCCCCCAGGAGTTAACTCACTGTCACACTAACATTTCAGTTTGTTTTGCAGTAGCTAAATGCGTACAACCAAGCATCAAAACCAGCAAATAAAGCTGCTCCTAAGAACAGAGGCCATTCTGAGTCAAGGATTTTGTGATTGATCAAAGATGGATTCTGGTCAGGTTGAGGAGGAATGCAGTGAGCTCATAGGTGGAGATGAGCAGAGTTACACTGGTGAATCAGGAAAAGAGGGTGGAAAAAATGCATACTTTTTAAATGGAGCAATTATGTACACAAAAGCACATTTGCCATCCCTGTTTCCCGCATTCTATGCTTTAGTTTTCTTGACATTGGATCCATTATGGTACCATAGGAGTTTCGTCACAGAAGTAAATAACAGCTTGTTTCCTTGGGAGCGATTGAAAAACAGAGTAAAAACAGCACTTAGTGTTTTTGAAAGTTGTCAGATTGTCATGGCAGTGAAGTGTTGCATCATGTTGTCATGACAACTCAAATTATAAAAACCGGTTTAAAGAGAAATAAAAGCACTCCTCAGTGATGAAAATCAGTTAACATAAAAGGTTTCAGCTTTTATTTTCTATCTCTCCTTCTGCCTCCATGCTTTTCTTTGTTTCAAGAAATGGGCAGTATTCAGGACTTTCACCAAGTAAAGGCTTGCAGTACACTGTGAGTCAGGCAGCATTTTTTTTTTCTTCCTCACTGAGACAGAGAGGATGCAGAAACCGAAATGTGAAGGCAGGCACAATACTGGATCAAACCATCACCGTGCAGAACTGGGGGAAAGTCAGAATGAGACAAAAAGATGGTGGTTTGTTTTTTTTTTTTTTTGGTTGGGTTGTTTTTTTTGTGGGTTTTTTTTTGTGCCTATTTGCTCAATTTCCTTTCAAGCAACTCATTCAAGCATATATCAAGATAAACAGATAAAACACTCTCTGGGTTTGTCAGGGATAAATAGCAGTGAGACTGCAGCATGTTTGACCTGTTTAGAGATTCTGGTGGAATTTCAAGAGCCCTCAGCAATGACCTGTTTGTATTTCTCCATCAAAATCAAGGAGCATTTACGTACTGTGCCAATGGCTAAAGAGGAGAAGTAGGTTAGTGCTGACCACTATTGAAATCCCATTCTCTCTGCAGAGTGTGCTCAGAATGACTCGGGCTGTTTTAACAGCAGATGGAATTGAACCTCAGCACCAGGATAAAATAAACAACAACAAAAAAAAGGTAATTGTGCAGTTTATCAGTTTGTGTAAAACAGCTGTCACCAAACACAAAATGCTCACATGTAAACTTCGTACCAGCAGCAAACCCACTTGTTCTGGGCAAGGTCAAGCAAGATCTGATGTATTGCCATGCATTGGAGTTGTATATGTTTTAGCATGGCTTTATGCAATCCTGTTCTTATATTTATGGAGAGCAGGATGTTTACGTGCATGTATCTGTGCAGTCACTTCTGCTTCTCCTGCTCTTACCCAGCAGCTTGTCAGCATTTGAGCTGATTTTACAGATGTGCAGAGGTAATGTTCCAGGGAGTTTCAGGGAAACAGGCTGCCTTGAGAAGAGATCCTGCCCTGGGAGCTTTCTGCCCCAAGGTGTGCAGCAGGAGGTCCTTTGAGACTTCAGAGCGAAGTCATGCAGGAAGCAGCTCTTACAAATACCCCAAATGCAAGAGGACCTCGCTGCCAATCATTACACACATATCTATAAGTGACCAATTTTCACTGGTTCTCTTAAATCATTTAATTCGCCTGGGGAATGACACAAACACATTATAAACGGATTGCACGACTTGAAATCTTGAGATAGTTAGACCCAAAAGCAATTCCCTGTGCAAGAGTTGATCATGGCTGTGGAAAAGGCCTTTCTCCATTACCAACACTCTGAATGTTACTTAAACTATGTCACTCATGTTTCTCTACTGGGAGAACTGCCATTTCCAAGGGCTTTTGAATTGGCTAGTCCCATAGTTTTTCTTCATCAAACATTGCTGCTGAAATTGTTTGCTTGTTACATCGAGTTGCCTTCTTTTTTCACATTTCAGTACTCAGGCAGTTTTCAATACAATAAAAGTAAGATCGTAATGGAATGATGTGCTCTGGCACTCTTCATTTAAAATGGAACAGCTCTTACATTAAATATAGACACAGGGTTTTTTTGTGTGTGTTACAGCTTAAAATTACAGAGAAGAGTAGTCTTTTAGGAACAAGACAAAATATACGAAATGACACCCTGATTAATGGAAGTTAAAGAAGTTAACATTTTGGCAGCCCAAATGAGAGATGCCTCTAGAATTCTAACAGATGGCTGGAGATGTTCAGTTACACTGCACTGACCAATGTGTTTGTTACCTCTGTCTTTCTCACTCTTTGCCGGTGTCTACAGTCAGTTCTTTAATTCTCTTTGATGCCTGTGCAGTAGCCTGAAATGACCTGGTCTTCATGAATTTACCATTGGAGGGTAAAAAGAAAGGAAAATACAAATATACCTGAGCACCAAGAGATTTTTAGTTTCACTTGGACTACATTGTTGATGCAGATGTGGTGGCTTGGACTACCCGTGGTGAGCAAAGATGGTTGTGAAGCTGGGAGAGTTATCTCTTGTAACAACCACTTCTGTTGGCATCATTTAGACTTCCTTGGAATGAAGGCCTAATTCACTGCTTAATCCAGCAGTAGTGCAGCATCTCTGTTTCAGTTACACGTGCAAGATGTCAACTTGCATGTCCCAAGTGGACTGGAGCTCACTCTGCCTTTGTCTGCACCTGTACCACAAAAGACCTCAGCTAATACTCAGTCTTTTCGAAGTGCAGTCCTCCCCTTAGTAAATACAAGCCAAGCCAAGCCATGCTGCGATGTATTCCTGACATGACTGATGCTGAATTGATGATTCACTGCTAGTTTTGCAACGCTTCTTTTTCACCCACTGCCCAGTTGCTGTTTACTTGTGTGGTTAAGCCAGGGCAGGAGAATGCACATCTAAACTATCACACAGTCAGATGAGTATGCCTTAAGCATGTATTTACTAACACCTCTTTTCGTGTATGCATCTAGACTGTATATTACTGGTGCACATATTTGTTAACACAGTACTTCTGTTAAGAGATTCTTTAATTAAGGCCAAATGAAAAAGAGAGAAATGTGGAAATAATTTTAAAACTCTTTTTTTTTTTTTTTTTTCACATGAACTAGTTTTTAACTTATGCTGTCTGTAACTTTTTTTGATCTAATTGCATCGCCTATTTAGTGCTGTCACTCCAAATCACAGTTTAAGAGCCATGCAAGTTGCAGCACGTTTCAGGCATTAATAATGGCCAGGTAGCATTATACTATTTTTAATGAATGTCTGTTTTCTATTCTTTGCTTGTGCTTTCTTTGGAAAGAGGCCCATGTAACAAAGTATTAAGAAAACACACTGCTGCCCTGGAATGTGTATATTAGCTGCAGATTATTTCCTATTAGCAGATTAGCTGCGAGGCTATTGGCTCTGAAAGGTCTTTGAGAGTATTTTGTTTTGTAACTGATTCAAGCCATAGGAGACAATTGCCACCCTGATTGGAAAGAAGAATTAGCTACTGTTGCCATGGCCACTGGAGCTCACACTCGCATTGTTAACTCCGGTGCCCTCCGATGAGATGCCACAGCATGAGCTCCTTGGCTTTGTTAATGAAATGATAGAATCTGGGGGTTTGGGGGCAGGCGTGGAGTAGGCTGGGGAAATCTCCCGTGACAGTTATGTGCAATGTTGTTGTTGGGGTGGTTTTGTGAAGTTTTGATGTTTAATCTTGGACTTGTTGCTGCTTTATGCCACCCCAGTGATACTGTGCTGTGAAATCACCCCCTTTTGGCAACATACTGCTCTTTGCTTTTAGGTAGGGAAGGAGCTCATTGTGCTCCCCATACCTCAGGAACCTCCTTCTGCGTGGGGAAGAGGGCTGGATGCAGACAGACACACAGGAAGCCAACTCCTTGCTGCATTTTGTATCACTTTACTGTGTAAGGTTATAAAACAACAACAAAAAAAAAGAGGCCTGGAGAAACCAGAGAAAGTACCAATATGTGTTAGGGCTGTTGTAAATTGCACTGGGTTGGTACCTGACTGGCTGCAGGCAAGGAGGAAGATGAGAAAGGTTTGCTTCTCCATATCTTTGTCATGCTTAGGCGTTAAGAGTTAACACTTCCATCCTTTAGAAACGACTATTTGAGTACATGCCTATAAAAAGAAAAATTAAGTGTCAGTAATTGAGAGTTAATAAGAGCATTAACAAATACAAATATATTATATTAGAGAAATTAATATATTTGACTAATTATTGATAGACAGGGCTTACACACCACAGGATCACAGAATCACATGTTTCATACCTCTGTGTTTAACTTACAAGGCCAGTGAAAAATGTAGTATTGAAATATGTATCAGTGTAGACAGTTAAGATAAATTAATTATGTTGATATTTGCATTTGAAACATAGCTCCTGAAACTTACATAGGTAGTATCGAGGAAAATGTGTATTTTCTTTTGAAATCTGTCCTTCCCCTTCTCTCATCTTCAACATTAGCAGAAGCATTTTTCATTAAATAACATCATATCATTAAATCACCCCACTGTACTGAGCTCTTTATTTATACAGCTCTCTGAGATTGCATAACGTGTGGAAATGAGCCAAAGAAATATATTTCCACTGGCGTGGTAAAATGTTGGCATTGGGCATTTTTCAACTCAGCAGCAGGGTACAGAAAGGAAGCCAACTGCGTGTGTGTAATGTGTGCCACCCTGAATGGTGCCATGGAGCAGCCTACATCTTGGGAGGCAGTGGGACTGTCTCACTGCAACTCACTGATTTTTGTAAATGGATACTTCTAAATTGCTACAAATTTATCCTGGGAAAGTCGTGGAAGAGTTTATTATAGAGACTCTGAGAAGCATTCATTCAGTTCTTCATGGTTTCTCAGCAAGCTCTGGTTTTACAGTTAAGTTTGCAGAAAAGAGCACATTATCTCCTCCTGCTTTAGTCTTTCGGAGTCTGCCAAGCTACCCTTGCTGTAGAGCCTCTTCTGTCCAGCAATTTTTTTCTATCTCCTCTCCTCTCCTCTCCTCTCCTCTCCTCTCCTCT